>BSBK01003903.1:2500-602500 GCA_027943335.1 Chamaecyparis obtusa
GGAAGAGATATAGAAAGTTGATCAGAGTAGAGAAGAGGTATACAAAGAGAAGTTAGAATGTTGTAGTGCTTTAAAAGAGGCTAATGCATAAGCAGACAAAGGAACTGATCTGACAAGCAGTGTCACAACAACAGTTCACCTTGCAGATATAGTGTGTATCTGAGATCCAGAAGGTTGTAGCCTTCACCCACTTGAGAAGTGAGCTCTAGGATAGTGTGTCCCCATGCCTAATAGGGTTAATTGTAAAAGACTCCTAACAGGGTCTGACCCTTGACCAAGTCACTGTACTAAAAGCATTGTAAAGATCAACTCCTAACAGGGTTGCAAGATCTTGTAACAGGGATCATAAAACACTAGTGCAATTCTTAGTGGGTGTCAATTCCCACTAGGGTTTTAACCTATTTGGGTTTCCCCATAATCATCTTTGGTGTTATGTGGTATGAATTTTTATGTTTCTTACATTAATATTCATTTCAGTACTTAAGAAATTAAGTTGAAGTTCAAGATATCAAAAAAAGTAATTTCTTACATTAATATTCATTTCAGTACTTAAGAAATTAAGTTGAAGTTCAAGATATCAAAAGAAGTAATAATATATAGAACACTGATTCACCCCCCCCTCTCAGTGTTCCCATTCCTAACAATTGGTATTAGATCTATGGTCCTCTGAAGATAAGTTTAACCACTTGAGGATATCATGGATAAGGGAGAAATGAAACATCTGAAAAAGAATCTTGAAGCAACTCTTGAAGACCTTGACAGATTTGAAAAATAAATTGAAGAACTGGAAGAAAAGGTTAGTGATTCTCATGCAGTCATCAAAAAACTTAGAAAAGATTTGAAAGACTGTTCCACAAGTGATTTGGGGAAAAATAGTTAAAAATTTGAATGAGGAAAACACATCTCTAAAAGATCAGATTGAAGAATTGGATGAAAAGTTACTTAATAATCAAGAAGCCTATGAAGAGCAGGTCAAAGAGAACAAGCAGTTGGATGAATAACTAAGGCAAGAAAACATGAAAATCTTGGAATTAGAAAACATCAAGAAGCGAGTGGAATCTAAATTGGCTGAAGCAAAGAATCATATTGATAAATTATACACAAGGATCTAATAGAGTCACAGTTGTATGCACATAAGGTTAAAGGAGACACTAGTGGTATTGGAGTCAATGAAGCACAAACTTAGATCAATGACATGAAAGCAAGAAAGAAAGCATCAAAAGAATCTTTAGAAGCTAAGAAGATAGGAAATCATACAAAATATGAAGATGAACCACCCAAGGATGAGTGCAAGCCAGTAAACAAGACTTGTTATGCTTGTGTCAAGCATGGACACATAGCAAGAGATTGTAAAGAGGTAAGACCATTCAATGGTTACTGTTATTCATGCAATAAGTTTGGTCATAGAGCTATGAATTGTAGATCAAATCAAAATCAGTAAAATTAGAGAATTCATCCACAAAAAAATGTAAGAAATTCTCAAAATATTACATGTTAGATATGCAATTATATTGGTCACATAGCTAGACACTGTAGTATGGTAACCCCCATGAATGCGCTGAGGAATATCAGGCCTCTAGTCATTTGTCACTCATGTAACAAGGCTGGACACATCTTTGGGTTCTTCAGAACAAAAGTGCAAAGACAGGAAAGCCCTAAAAAGTCAGAAGCATCAATATTGGATGAAGCAGGAGAAGTCAAGTTTGTGCAAGCTAAAGAGGATGTGAGCTTGATTTGGAAGGAAGAAAAGAAGGATAATATTGATGAAATAGTTGAGGATGCATCCACAATGGACACACCTCCTATTTATGGTTAAAATGACTGCTATGGTCATAGAGGGAGCTAGGTTAGCTCTAGACCCTTTCACGGCTGGTATACTCACCCTCAGAGTATGCACCTTTGGATATAACTATTTGGAGACTAGGTGATGCAGTATGCAAGTGCGCACTGCTTTATTATTAGCAGAGACAAAGAATAAAATTTCTTGTTGCATTTTGTCTTTACATGGAAAGCATTAATGGAAGAAAGTTTCTTTATAGCCATCAGAGATTCATTATTCACACATTGAATTCTAAGTTGAGCATTTGGAGAGCACAAAAGATCAAGTAGTTGAGTTAAGAAGTGTTGCAGTTGGATTTATCAGCGAAGAAGGAAAATAGATTGTTGCAAAGCCATAGCTCAACATGATGATTCAAAAACCCTTGGTAACCTCTCTGAAGCATTAAAACAAGTAAGTCATGGCTACACCAGTTGTGTTTGATGTTGGTGAAAGGAAAAGATATGTGTTTAATAAGCATCCCTTCAAGTCCACCCTAGATGACCTTGAAGAAGCCTTTTCTAGAACCCCAATGGGCATTATGCATGTAGAAGACATATGCACATATGTGTATTGCAAGAAGGAACTAGTTGGGTTGGATAGAATAAGGTTACACCTTGAGTCAATGATGAATCCTGATAAAACATTCATGAATGAGTTTACACACCTTGAGAATCACCCTATCATCGAATATGCTACTGCATATAAATTCTATGAATCTGAATGGATTAAGATCTTGTTGAGTAGAATTCATGATGACCTATTCTGGATAGGTGAAGTTCTAGCTAGAATCACAACTGATCTCATTTATGAGATGAATGGTCTATCAAAGATAGGCGTCATTCTTCCAATTGGTATGGATGTCAGGAAATTAGTTGAGCAGGCTTGTAAGTCACGCAGTGACAAGCGCAGTATGACTATAGAGCCAATTGAGAACAAAGACATCAAGCTATTGGCTATGATTCTTGGTTATAGATTTCAGCATGCAAACAAGGTCAATAGTGTGTCCGCAACCACTATTCTTGCAGCCATCAGAATTGTAAGGGAGAATGGAGAATTCAACTTGTGTGAGATCTTGCATGCACAATTGATTGACAACATAAGGGCAATCAAGCATGACAAGAGAAAAATATTCAGGTTTGGATCACTGATTATCTATATGTACTCTCATATAGTTGAAAAAGTCTCAGATTTATACCTTGATAAAAACATGCCTACTATGCCACAAATATCACTTAAGGCATCAACTGAGAGTACTCTAAAATATTTTATGGAGTTAGAGATAAAAAAAATTTAGGATAAAGATGTAGATGAGGTATAGGATACCTGAAAGCATAGTTGAAAAGTATAAGGACAATATTTTTTTTATAGTGGAAATAGACATAACTTGTATGGAAGCTGTTGAGCCTAGAACTAAGTGGATTCATCCACTTGGTTATGAAGTGGAGGAACATGTTTTGGAAGCATATGCACAAGTTCTACTACCAATGCCCAAGGATCCCAATGAGCCTAGATGGGGAACATATGAGGAGAAAACCAGACAGGTAGATACAGTCCTAAACAGTGCAGCGACCAAGAGGAAAGCCTCTAAAATCACATCAGAGATACTTAAGATTCATGGTGTCACTTAGGTTGACCTAGATAAAGCTAGAGAAGCTAAGATAGCTATGCAAATTGAGAGCACATCCACTGTGGAAGCCAAGATAGAGAAGATTGATGATCCTAAGATGAAGAAAGTAAAAATTGATGATCCAAAGGAAAAAGAGAGTAAGACATATGATATCAGTCATGCGCCCACATACACAATTGACTTAGAGTCCACTAAAGCATCTCCTAAAATGCCCAAGAGGAAGAAACAAATAGCTAAAAGCCATCTATCAGTAAGAACCACAAGAAGCAAAGGCAAAAATGTGCAACACCTCCTGAGGTAGGATTCCTACCAAATTTACAAGTGTTGAGATCCAGAGTGGTAGATGAAGGTATACTTGATCAAATATTTAAGTTTTATGATAGATATCATGAGATTGACAAGTTTGAGATCCATGATATGTTGATCAAACATATGATCAAATTCAAGAAGACTATGCTAGAACTAAAGATAGTGATTCCAGATAAAGTTTGGGAAATTTTGGATACTTTGAAAAGACAAGCTAGTGAAGAAGACTTCAGAATCAAAGAAAAGACACTAGATGACAATCTACCAATATGATCAATTGAAGATAAGGCCTTATTAATGGACTTAGTAAAGCCACACCTTATAATTAATATGAGAACCTTACATATTATGAATAAGGATTATGAATTGATTGCAAAGGAGACATAAAAAGCCTTTGAAAAGGTGTTTCTAGAACAATGCATGCAACCAACATCTGTGCCCACAACTCAAGCACCTATTGAGAAAACCAAAGCCACCGAGAGAATAAATGCAGCTATGAAAGGTCCACAGGACTTAGTGCTGACAATGACAACAACCACAGAGGCTATGGTATCTGCGCCCATGCCTGAAGCTAAGAAAGACACCATCATGATAGACAATGTTGAGATATCTATGGCGGCCACAAACAAGGACTTGGACAAGTTTGAAGAGGCATTTATAAGCACTGAGGAAGCACAAATTATTTATGGTAATAATTCACCGAAGCAACACGAGGAAATTCAGATTGAGGACTTGATAGGACAAGAGGAAGAAGAGGAGAAAGAAGAAGAAAAAGAGAAAGAAAAAGAAGAGGAGAAAGGAGAAGAAGAGAAGGAAAATGAGCCAATAGATAAGCCATCTGTTGAAGTACCCATAAACATAAACATAGATGTGATAATTAGCACACCTCTCACTCCATCAGTATCATTGTTGTCAAGTTTGACTCCTAACACTACAAGTCTAAACTCATGGGGAGAATAAGACTTAATTAAAATCAGTGTGCTTGCAATGTAGAAGGAAAAAGAAAAAGAAGTTATGAGGAATCCATTGTTTGTTGAATCAATCAAAATTTTGAACAGCCTATTGCCTGTAGACAAGAAAGTGTCAAGCATACACTTAGTAGATGATGCTAGCTCCATTATGACATGTTTCAAAGAAAAAATTTCTAGCCTTGAAGAATCTGCATCCAAGGTGGCAGAAGAGAAGTATCATAAGAAGAGATTGAGTGAACTGGTAGGGAACTTTGCACTTGACCTTAGCTCTTTGAAGGTTGGTCAAGCTTTGTTGAAAGACTTTACAACCAAGGAAAGAAGGATAATAGGAGACTGCATGAATAAAGATAATCTTAATGCAGACCTTGCCAAGAAAATCAAAGATGATGAAGCTATGATGATAGTTGTGAGTAAATCAGTATTGGATCCATCACAAGATGTGAATATGTGCAATAATGTCAACCAAGGACAAGTGGACAAGATTGAGAAGGTAGAGCAAGAAATAGCCAAGATAAGGGCCATGCAAGCACAATTGAGACATGCACTTGTGCCCTCCTTAGATGTGCTAAATCGGTATATCAAGGAGATCGATGCCACTATGGTGACATATGATCAAGGTCCAAGTTCAGATTTGGAGAAGATGGAGAAGTTGACATATGCTTTATGCGCCCATCTTCAAACAGTCAATGCACTAACAACGTTTTGGCAACAAGAGATCCAGAACTTGAAGATAGCATATTTGGATGTACTCACCTTGTAAGTACTTGTTGATACACCTTTTTTGAGCACCTTTGTCATTAATTTCAAAGGGGGAATAGAGTATATAACAGAAGGGGAGATATAAGTTAGTATATATGTTAGAAAATTTTGTATAAAGATACAGTTAGTAACTTGGCCATATTCCTTTGTTGCCATTAATGAAAAAGGGGGAGATTGTTGGCAAGTTGACTATACTAATATATATGACTATGATTTAGTGTTTTCATTATGGCAACAAAGTCATATGATTTTATAGAATCAGCGCAAGTAGTTAGAACATCAGAATTTGGTTAAGTATGGAAGACTGGATAGTTAGCAGAGCACTAGGTGAACAGAGCATCAACACACGTGCATATGACCAAGTTATGGCATGCTCCCTTGAAGATAATATTTTTGGTGTGTATTCATGCTAAGTCTAAGAGTGCATGATTAGATAAGTCTATATGATGAAGATACAACCAGTTGAAGAGTCACAGACAGTGAGCGGCAGAACAAAATAGAGCTTGGATCCGACTGTTGGTATTTTGGTTAGCACTTGTAATATTGTTTTGTAAAGGATATGTGCCTATTATATTTAGTTTTTATACATGTTCATATTATTTTTTGTAAACACGCTTGAGCCAATTCACTTGGAAGTGTTATATGTAATAGGTTGAAGGCCGACCTAGTTAATAGTTTTGTTTGCACATATAAATAAGACATGCTCCTTTTTAATTAAGTATGGAAGAGATATAGAAACTTGATTAGAGTAGAGTAGAGGTATGCAAAGAGAATTTATAATGTTGTAGTACTTTATAAGAGGCTAAAGCATAAGTGCACAAGGGAACTGATTTGACAAGTAGTGTCACAATAGCAGTTCACCTTGCAGATATAGTGTGTATCTGAGATCCAGAAGGTTGTAGCCTTCACCCACTTGAGCAGTGAGCTCTAGGATAGTGTGTCCCCACCCCTAACAGGGTTAATTTTAAAAGACTCCTATCAAGGTCTGACCCTTGACCAGGTCACTATACTAAAAGCATTGTAAAGATCAACTCTTAATAGGGTTGCAAGATATTCTAATAGGGATCATAAAACACTAGTGTAGTTCTTAGTGGGTGTCAATTCCCACTGGGGTTTTTACCTATTTGGGTTTCCTCGTAATCATATTTGGTGTTATGTGTTATGGTTGTTTATCTTTCTTACATTAATATTCATTTCAGTACTTAAGCAATTAAGTTGAAGTTCAAGATATCAAAAAAAGTAATAATATATAGAACACTGATTCACCCCCCCCCCCTCTCAGTGTTCCCATTCCTAAAAATAAAAACATTAAAGTAGAGGATAGACTTGAAGGTGCTTCAAACTTTTTCTCATGGAAAATATGAATCCTAACATTTCTCCAAGAACTCAAGTTAGATTCCTACATTGAGGAAGATAAAAAAATGTATGAAGATGAACCGAATAAATCAACTTGGAAAAGGCGTAACAACAAAGAAAAGAAGATAATAATTGATGTCATTAAAAATCATATCCATCCCTCTATTGAAAGGCTTAAAACTACCTATGAAGTATTCAAAACTATTCAAGAGACATTTGAGATTAATAATACAAGTAGATTACTTATTCTCAAACAATAACCTTTGAATTTAAAAATGAACAAAGGGGAAACCATCACATCTTACTTTCTAATAATTTCTGAATTAAGAGATCAACTATCCACCATTGGAAATAATATTGATGATATGGAGTTAACACTAATAGCCCTTAGAGGATTACTTATTACATGGGAATCTTTTATTTAATGTATAACTGGACATTCTTCTCCACCTAAGTTTGATCAACTCAAGAATGACTGCACTCAAGGAATCTTGGTTAATATCAAGAGGGATTAGACCGAACAAAGGAGAAGAGATTCAAGCTCTAACTAATCATTCAAACTTCAAAGGAAACAAACTGAAGTTTAAACATAAGAAGGGAAACAATAGAAAACATCACAAAAGTTGAGACTTCTCCAAAGTATAGTGTTATAAATGTGATAAGCTTTAACATACACATAGATTCTATCCAGAGAGGAAGAAAATTCAAGCAGCATTAGCCGAAGTCAAAGGGGAAAAAATATCTCTATTCTTCTTGGCCTTATCAAGTGAAGTAAATCAAGAAAAAACACTTGGATAATTGATAGCGGAGCATCTTGACACATAATTGGATTCGAAGATCAATTTGAAACCCTAGAGGAAGATTCTTTTGAAGAAGTTACAATTGGAGACAACTCCACCTATCCAGCAAAAGGAATTGGGACCTGCTCAATCAAATTGAAAAATGGGATATCTCTATTATCAAAAGATGTCCTCTTTGTACCGAGCATAAAAAGAAATTTGGTTTCTATTTCAGGCCTAGCCGATCAAGGCTATCGAGTCACATTTCAAGAAGATAAAGTTTTAATATGGACTAAGAACACTAATATCAAAAATGCTATTTATATAGGGTATAGGGATGACATCCTATACAAATTAGGCATTAATCACAAATTAGCTCTATGTCATGAATTATCAAACTCTAATGAACTCTGACACAGAAGATTAGGACATCTTGGATTTAGCACCCTTCCTTCCATAAATAAAATCACCACAAGAATACCTAATCTAAAATCAAATCATATTAGTACTTGTAAAGGATGTGCCCTAGTGAAAAATATCAAAAGATCCTTTCCTTCTAGTGAACATAAAACCAAAGTTGTATTAGAACTCATTCATACAGATCTATGTGGACCTATGTCAACTCTCTCACTAGGAGGGTTTTCATACTATGTGATCTTCATTGACAATTACTCTAGGAAAACCTGGATCTACTTTCTTAAACTGAAAGAATCAAATGAAGTATTACTAAAATTCCAAGAATTTAAGGCATTAGTGGAAAACCAAACTGGGAAGAAAATTAAAACACTAAAATTTGACAATGGAGGTGAATATATCTCTGAAAACTTTAAAGAATTTTGCACATCTGTTGGGATTAAGAGGGACTATACAGTACCATGTAATCCTCAATAGAATGGAGTAGCAGAAAGGAAAAACCAAACCATTATTGAAGCTGCCAAGGCCATGATACATGATCAAAATATTCATACCTCATTTTGGGTCGAAGTATCTAATACTGTCATATACATTCAAAATAGGTGTCCTCACTCTATCCTAGAAAACAATACACTTGAAGAAGCTTTTACAGGGAAGAAACCATATCTAAGCCATCTAAGAATCTTCGGATGTCTTGTGTATTTGCATGTTCCTAAAGAGAAAATAGCCAAACTAGAACCATCTGGAAAGAAAGGGATATTTTTTGGTTATATTAAAACTACTAAAGGATACATGATATACATACTAGGATAGAAATCTACTGACATTAGCAGAGATATCAAATTTGAAGAAGATATTGCTCTAAAAGTCTCTACACTCATAAAAGAAGAATAAAATGAGAACAAGAGGGAGGCTATTATAGAAAATGATGAAATTGAGAATCAGAGGGAGAATATCTCTCTAGATGATGAGAACATAATAGAAAACAATGAACTTCCTTCATCTAATATTAAAGATGTTGAAATTCCTAACAATAAGAAAAGACCATTGTGGGAAACAAAAATGATTGAGGAAAATAATGTTGAACAAGATGAAATATTTAAAGAAAGTAAAAGAACAAGAAATCAAAAGTGCTATCTTGCACATATGGCATAACTTACAAAATCCGAACCATCTAATGTTAAAGAAGCCTTAACATGTCAAGCCTGGAAAGATGTGATGATCGAGGAATATCAATCTATTGTAAAAAATGATGTTTGGGAAGTAGTACATAGACCTAAAGGGAAAACATTCATCTCTTCAAGATGGTTAAATTCAAAATCAAATATGCTTCAGATGGTAGTATTGAAAAAAATAAGGCCAGATTTGTCACCAGAGGTTTTTCTCAAAAGGCTGGAATTGACTACGAAGAAACCTTTACTCCAATCGCCTGATATACTTCTGTAAGAACCATTATAACCATTGTCACAACCAAAGGGTAGAAGATATATCAAATGGATGTAAAGACAACATTTCTTAATGGTGTTATTAAAGAAGAGGTATATATAGAACACCCTGAAGGCTTCACCACTCTTGACAACAATAGTTACATTTGCAAATTGAAGAAAGCTCTCTATGGTCTTAAACAAGCTCATAGGGCATGGTATGAATGCATAGACAATTAACTCTCCAAGCTAGGGTACTCCAAAAATGAAGTTGATCATAACATATACTTCAAAACATTCAAAGGTTAAATGGTAATTATAGTTCTTTATGTGGATGATTTATTAATAATAGGAGAAGGTCATCTTATTACTAAATGCAAACAAGATCTCACAAACAAATTTGACATGAAGGATCTAGGGTTGTTACACTACTTCTTAGGATTAGAAGTATTACAAAAGGAAAACCATATTTTCCTAAATCAAGGAAAATATACCATGGACATATTAACCAGATTTGGCATGATAAATTGTAATCCATTAACCACACCAATGGAAAATAATATTCATAAAATCAAAGATGAAGCTGCAGACTTAAAACCTACAGATCCTTCATATTATAGACAGCTCATTGGATCTCTTTTGTACTTGGTAAATACTCATCGTAATATCTTCTATGCTACAAATTTTTTAAGTCATTTCATGTGTGAACCAAAGAAGATTCATCTAACAATTGCTAAACATGTTCTAAGATATCTACGTGGTACAATTGGAATGGGCCTAAAATATGAGAACCTTGAGATACAACTTCAAGGATTCTCTTATTGTGATTGGGCTGGAAATTCAATTGATCATAAAAGAACTACAAGATGTTGCTTTAGTCTTGGATCTGCTTTGGTTTCATGGTTTAGTAGGAAACAATCAGCGGTCACCCAAATCTCTATTGAAGCTGAATATATTGCTTCTTTGATGGGAGCTTGAGAAGTAGTATGGTTGAGGAAGTTACTATTTGGATTGTTTGGCAAGCCTCTAAAGCCTACTATAATTCATTGTGACAATCAAAGCTGCATTAAACATTCAGTGAATCCAATTTTTCACAATCATTCTAAGAACATAGAAATTCCTTACCACTACACAAGAGACATGGTAGACAAAAACATTATCAAATTGGTCTACATTAGTACCAAAGAACAAAATGCCGATATCTTTACCAAGTCTCTTGCAAAGTTAAAAATTGAGTACTTCAGAAGTAAACTTGGTATGGTTAAGTTGTGAGTAAACTTCTGAGATTAATTCTCTCTATTATGTAAATTGATATATTCATGAATAAAATAAATTAAATATTGTAATATTGTGTGTTTTGAAATGTGACAATCTTTCTTGTGTGAGGTCACCATTGTAAGGTGACGACCTACAATAGTGTGACCTAATTAGTTATCATTTAAGTCTATTTTTGAGTTTAGTAGGGGATTATGATAACATGTTATTCAAGTTTTTTATTTGGAATGCATCGGATATCTTGACACTATTACTTATCACTAAATCCAATTCTGAATTGAGTTGGGGATTGCGATAAATTTCTTCCATCAAGTTAAGCATATTAAGCTTGTGTTCTAGACCTTGCTGGTTACCCTGATATAAAGAGATTAAGTGTTATATCTAGTTCCGAATTGAGTTGGGGATCTTAACACACTTACATCTTGAGATATTGATTCTGATCAATCCTCTCTTGCTAAGAGGGAGTGTTAAAATATAGCTTCGATATGATTGACTTATATATATATATATATATATATATCATTATCATATTGATCAGATTCAATATGATGTTGACTGCAAACAATATATATAATGGATTAGATTCCTTATGTTCTATAGTCTATTGTTACATTGATCATGGTCGATATATTATGTAATTGATGCAAGAGCATCTCAGGTCTTTGGAAATCCTATGTCACCAAAAATATGTTTGTGTTTTCCTGTGTTTCTCAGTTCCTTCTTAGACTGATTTGGTTTGGTGTTGCTCAGTTTCCTTTGTTTACTGGGGTTGGTCGGTTATCTCTTTGGCACTCGGTGAATTTCCCCGGTGCTCGGTTATCCTTGATTACCGAGTTGTTTGTTTTAGATTCCTATTGAGGTTGACTCTTGCAATTAATTATGGTCATAGATTTAATGATGATATCTATCATTGGAAAGCATGTGGACCTAGATCTAATCATTCCTTCCGTTGATGGTGGATTTGAAGGCCGACTTGTTCAGTCACCTCTTGTATATAATATAATCTTTGGTTGTAGTTTAAGGGGGAGTTCAGTTAGAAAATAGAAGCTAGAAGTTTGAAGATTCTTGCAGATCCTCGCATGTTGGAGGAATTATGTACTTGAATTATAATATCTGGCCTAAACCAAGAAGGCCTTATAGCCTGACATGTATGAATCAATTGAAGTAAATATATTAAAGATATATGTATTCTCTCTCTCACTTGTGTGTTTGTTTCTTCCGTGTGTGATCTTTTTAGGGTGGATTTGGTTAGGGTGTGCCTTTGGCCCCTCTCCCCATCCTCCCTTGCATCAAGTGGTATCAGAGCAAGGTGAGTTCTGGATGTAGGTTTGTGAATCTAGGTCTGAGGGTTCCTTCTTGTCAAACCCTAGTTGAATTGTTGTGGGGTAGTAGATTGCGGCCTGGCCTACAATTGCAGAGGGTTTCAATATGGTTCATGGGAGGTGAGATGCGGATCTAGGATTGGCAGACATGTTGAAACAACTTGCTGCTAGATTAGAAGCTGTTCAAACAGCCCAGAGAAGAGGAAGACATCTTGAAGATGTTAGTGATGATGAAATTGAGGAAGAACAAGGTGATGTAGAACCTGCATCGGTGACGGATCAAGGTGAAGAAAGATTGTTGAAGGCTTTGACAAATCTGATGTCTACACCACACTTTAATCCTCTTGAGTATAGTGGAAAATTGGATTCTAATGAATTGGTGGACTAGATCACCGAGATGGAAAAGTATTTTGAGTATGAAAATGTGCCTGAGGAAAAGAAGGTGAAAATTACAAGCACAAAGTTGAAAGTCATGCATCCTTGTGGTGGGAACATTTGTAGTTGGACAGATTGAGGAAAGGCAAAGACAAAATTAAGGTATAATTTAGGATGGTGAATAAATTGAAATGAAAGTTCTTACCTTGTGATTATTATATTAACCTAGTTAAGCGAATGCAAAGTTTGAGGTAGAAAGATAGCTCGATAAAAGAATATACTGAGGAATTCTATAGATTAGATATCAGATCTGGAGATGAAGATGATGTGGAAATAATTGCTAGGTACCTAAATGGATTGAGAGTTTCCATCCAAGAAGAAATTAGTTTGGTCAAATTGGAGAACATTGAAGAGGCTTATCAATTTGCATTGAAAGCCAAGGAGAAATTGAACAAGAGACATGAGAAAAGACAAAGAGGTAGAGGTGGTAGATTCCCTAGAGGAAGAGGTAGATCTTATGGTGAAAATAGTAGATCTGAACCTGAAAAGATAAATATGGATAAAGGAAAGACCGAGTGGAAAGGTGAAAGTTCATCTAGAGGCAGAGGCAGTAACTATCGAGGTGGTTATAAAAGAGGTGGTTTCTGAGGAGCCTTTTACAATTGTGGAGAAGAAGGACATAGATCATTTGAGTGTATACATGCAAGTAAGAAGGTTGGTAGAAGTAGAAATGCTTTGGTGCAAGAAGAGTCACCGAATGAACTTGAGAAGGAAAATAACTTAATGGTAAGGAGAGCATTTTGGAGTGAAATTAATAAGGAAGATCCTGTAAGGAAAGTTTTTTCAAGACCAGATGTAGAGTTTCTGATAAAGTTTGGAAGGTAACTATTGACAGTGGTAGCTCGGAGAACTTGGCATCTAAGGAAATGGTTACAAAGTTGTAGTTGAAAAGGTTGGAACATCCAAAGCCCTATCAAATTTCATGGATCAAAGATGAGCATACACTCTTGGTAAGTGAACAATGTAATGTGAATTTGAATATTGGAAAGTACTATGATAAGGTGTTATGTGATATCATGCCTATGGATTGTTGTCATATTTTTTTAGGTAGACCTTGGCAATATGATAGACATGATATATATGATGGGAGATTGCATAAATATACTATTTGGATGGATGGAAGAAGATAAATATTGTTACCTTTGATTGAAGAACCTGTTAGTAATGTTTGAACATCTGTGAAAGTTTTTTTGTTGGAAGGAAGAAAGTTTGTTAAGGATTTTAAGAAGAATGATGTATGTTTTTCTGTGATTCCTAACAAACTGAGTAAGAAAATAGAGGATAGTATCCCTGAGGAGATTAATAGGTTACTCACCAAGTACAGTGAAAATATTTCTGACAATGTACCTAATAGTTTTCCACTAAAGAGAAGCATTGATCATTGCATGGATCTAATCCCTAGAGCTAGTTTACCAAATAAGGCACCACATCAGTTGACACCTACCGAGAATCAAGAATTGAACCGATAGATTCAAGAATTATTGTAGAAAGGTTTAATCCGAGATAGTTTGATTCCTTGTGTAGTACCTATTGTATTGGCACTTAAGAAGAATGGAGAATAAAGAATGTGTACTGTTTCCAAAGAAATCAACAAGATAACAATGAAATATAGGTTTCTTATACCGAGAATGGATGATATAATGAACAGTTTGACTGGAGTGAAGTATTTTACGAAAATTGATTTGAAAAGTGGGTATCATCAGATCAGAATCAAAGAAGGTGATGAATGGAAGACTTCTTTCAAGACAAAATAAGGTTTGTATGAGTGGTTGGTTATACCTTTTGGTTTAACTAATGGACTGAGTACTTTTATGAGGTTGATGAATGAAGTTTTGAAGAAATTCTTATGTAAATTTGTGATTTTATACCTAGATAATATTCTTATATTCAGTAAGACCAGAGAAGGACATTTGTTGCATGTTAAACAAGTATTACAAAGGTTCAAAGAAGAAAAGTTGCTAATAAATATGACAAAGTGTTCATTCATGAAAGAGGAGATTGTGTATTTGGGATTTGTGATTTTAGCTAATGGTTTGAAGATGGATCCTGGAAAGGTTGAAACTATTTTGAATTGGCCTACACCTGAGAATGCTAGTGAGATAAGATCATTTCATGGTTTAGTAAGTTTTTACCAAAAGTTCATTAGGAATTTCAATTCAATTTGTAATGCTATGAATGAGACTATGAGAGGAGATAAAAGAGAATTCAAGTGGACACATGGAGATGATAAAAGTTTTGAGACTTTGAAGTAGAAGGTTGTTGAATTGCCTATTTTGGCATTACCTGATTTCAATAAGGTATTTCAAGTGGAATGTGATGCAAGTGGAAGTGCAATAGGAGCTGTGTTGAGTCAAGAAGGTAAACATGTTGCTTTCTTTAGTGAAAAGTTGAATGATGCAAAAAGGAAATTTTTTGTGTATGATCAAGAATTCTATGCTATTGTTCAAGCACTGAAGAAATGGAGACATTATTTGATACTGAGTGAATTTATATTGTATACCGATCATAAAGCTTTACAGTTCTGGGTAGTTAGAATAAGTTGAATCAGAGACATATGAAATGGGTTGAGTATTTATAAAGTTATACATTTGTGATAAAGCATAAGAGTGGAGTCACTAACCGAGTTGCAAATGCATTGAGTAGAAGAAGATCTTTGATGATCGAGATGAAAATTTGAAGTTCTTGGTTTTGATGACATGAGAGATTCTTATGAATTTGATCCTGATTTTTTTGAGCCGTAGAGAAAGTGTAGAGCACCTATTCAAGATCAACCGCGTACTAAATGGGAAGAATATTTTATTCAAGGAGGTATGTTGTTTAAAGGTATTCAGTTGTGTATACTGAGAGGATTAATGAGAACTAATTTGATAAAAGGGAAACATAGTAGTGGTTTAGCTGGACATTTTGGTGTTGACAAGACATTGAATTAGCTTACGGAGAAATATTTTTGGCCACAGTTCTATAAAGATGTTCAGAAATTTGTGAAAAGTTGTGAAATTTGTCAAGTTGCAAAAGGAGTAAGTCAGAATACTGGATTGTATACACCGATTTCTGTTCTTGAGAAACCTTGGATTGATATTAGTATGGATTTTGTTCTTGGCTTACCGAAGATAGTAAGAGGTAATGATTCTATATTTGTTGTTGTGGATAGATTTTCTAAAATGGCACATTTTATACCTTGTAGAAAGACATCAGATGCAGTACATATAGCAGATCTTTTCTTTAAGGAAATTGTTAGATTACATGGATTACCGAGGAGTATTATCTTTGACCGAGACAACAAATTTGTTGGATACTTTTGGAGGACCCTTTGGAGAAAGTTTGGCACCGAGTTGAAATATAGTTCTACATTTCACCCATAGACCGATGGATAGATAGAAGTTGTGAACAAAAGTTTGGGAAATATTTTGAGATGTTTAGTTGGAGACACACCGAGTAATTGGGATTTTGTGTTGGCACAAGTAGAGTTTGGATACAATAATTCAGTGAATAGGAGTACTGGAAAAACACCTTTTGAGATTGTAAATGGCATACAACTGAGAGGTATATCAGATTTGAGGGATATTGTTAATGAAAGAAAGAGAAGTGCTGAAGAGGTAAAGTTTGCTGAGTACATGAAGACATTACATGAAGATGTGAAACATACACTAGAGAAAAGTAATCAAAAATACAAAGACAAAGCTGATAGATCAAGAAGACATAAGAATTTTGCAGTCGATGATGAAGTAATGGTTCATTTGAAGAAAGGAAGATTTCCTGTTGGAACATATGGGAAGTTGAAAATGAAGAAGTTTGGTCCTTGCAATATTTTAAAGAGATTTGACAATGGAAATGCTTATGAGATTGAGTTACCTGATGACATGGATATATCACCTATTTTCAACATTATTGATTTATATGAGTAGCATGAGTTAGATAAAGAAATGACAGTACCGAATGCTTATCCTAAGAAACAAATAGAAGAAGTTGAGTAGATTTTTGAGCAAAGAATTGACAAAAGTACAAGAGGAAAATAGTATATGGAATATTTGGTAAAGTGGAAGAATAGACCAATTGAAGATAGTTCATGGATTTCACAATCTAAGTTGGATTAAGCTTGGATCATACCTACTTCATGATTTAGAGAATCATTTCAAATAATGACAGGTGTTTGATGCAGGAGCATCTCGGGTCCTTAGCAATCTAGTGTCACCAAAAACATGTTTGTGTTTTCCTGTGTTACTTGGTTCCTTCTTTGACCGAGTTGGTTCGATGTTGCTCAGTTTCCTTTGTTTACTGGGGTTGGTCAGTTATCTCTTTGGCACTTGGTGAATTTCCTTGGTGCTCAGTGATGCTTTTCTAGCGCTCAGTTATCCTTGCTTATCGGGTTGTTTTTTTTAGTTTCCCATTGAGGCCGAATCTTGCAATTAATTATGGTCACAGATCTAATGATGATATCTATCATTGGGAAGCGTGTGGACCTAGATCTAGTCATTTTTTTTGTTGATGGTGGATATGAAACCTGACTTGTTCGGTAGCCTCTTTTATATAATGTAATCTTTGGTTGTAGTTTAAAGGGGAGTTCAGTTAGAAAATAGAAGCTATAATTTTGAAGATTGTTGTAGATCCTCACATGTTGGAGGACTTATGTATTTGAATTGTAATATTTGGCCTAAACTGGGAAGGCCTTACAACCCGACATGTATGAATTAATTGAAGTAAATATATGAAATATATTAGCATTCTCTCTCTCACTTGTGTGTTTGTTTCTTCTGCGTGTGATCTTTGTAAGGTGGATTTGGTTAGGAAGTTCCTTTGTCCCCTTTCTCCATCCTCTCTTGCGTTAGTATGATTATATTTAGAGTTACGATAACTGTCATGTGATAGTTATCGTAATATATATTAATATGTGTTACATAACTATCACACAATAGTTATTCGTAACACTAAAGTGAAGTGTTATGTTAAAAAAAACCATGCAGTATATTAAACGGTGCCAAGCATTATATTATTTAAAATAATGCCAAGTATTATGTAAATGACACTATGTTATGAAATGACATGTCTATGTACAGACATGACCGTGCTGGCTTAAGCCACGCACGGTCATGTCTCTACATAGACATGACTATTATGTTGTATATATATATGCACTTGTTTGTGCTATGGAAACATATCAATAATAGTGCCTATATTACTACCACAACATATACAAAGTGCAAATATATATATTTACATATATAGTTTAGAAAATACTTACAAGATATTAATTGTGAATAATAAAAAATAACTATATTGAATTCTCTCTATTAAAGATCACAATTCCTAACATCTAGGAGCCTTGTGTGTAGTTGTCATGACTTGAGTCTGAGTATTGAGCCACCCTAAATTGTAAGCACCTAATTAGTGTATAATTTAATGACTATTTTGTGCCCACCTTAGTGTTTTATATAGAAGGACCTCATATGACACTTAATAGACACCTAAACTCAAATATGTTCCCTCTCTCAATTCAATTTAGTTTAAAATCAAGGTTAGCCCTTATTTTTAAGTATGCTTCTATATTTTTCCTCCAGTCCCATAATTTATTTCATCATGTAGGACCTATATCACTATTTGTGGCCTTTGTGTTTTGTCTCGATCTCATAATTACTTGAACCTAAAAGTCCCGCATATACGCTATCTTCCCAATATCTAGTTCAAATTTAGGTTGATTTTCCTAGGTAGAAAATGTCTCAAACAATCTATACCCAGGAACAAAACATTTCAAATGTTTTGTTGTATATTTTGGCCCAAATTTGGCTCAAACACCTATATTGAAGTTTTAGTGGGAAATCAAATCCCATGGTTGACCTTCTTGACTTTTAACAACCAAAATATTGTAAAAGGGAAATATAAACACCCCATCTCTCCTCATTTTCGTAATCCATTATCACAATTAAGCATTCAACACTTGAGATCAAGCATTCATAATCAAGCTATCAAGTGCAAGGAATAAAATCAAGTGTAAGAACTATCAAGTAACCAAGTCCACGTATTCAAGATCTATCCTTATTATGAAGCATTCAAGGTGTTTCTCTCCATAGATCTAGCTTCTTTCCCCATTGGAGGCCAAGAAAAAGACATTTCTATCAAGGAAGGGGATACATATGCATCTACATTCATCCAAGTCTTCTTTCTCTTCTCCCCAATCAAACATTATGGTGAATTACAACATCCATTCCATGAGGTTTTGTCTTTTATGATTTCTTTTTGGGTTTTTTTGTTAAGTCAAAGCTATTAAATCAACATATTTGATCACATTCAAATAATTATTTGAATTTCCAATGTATGATATACTTTATTTAGTAGATCTAACCTCCCCTATAGAACAACACACTTTCCTTTATTTCATTTCATTTCAAGGTTGACTCCTAAACAAGGTTCTGACTAAGGAAAACCTATTTATTCAATCTTATTCGTCATTTTTCTCTATGTAGTTGTATCGTCTTAAAATGGAGGCACTTCCATGATAAGAGCATTTATCCCTCCGAGTAGGTGGTTTGGGGTCATGTTAAGCACCTTGATTGGGTCTTTGCATGTATTTGGCTTTTCTCCCCGCTTTCCACTTCTTCCCTGCACTTGATTTCTTCATTCTAGGTGAAATTAGGGTTAGGATCTTAAGGATTCTCTTGAATTTCCCTCTTCCATGGCTCTATTTTCTAGGTAGGATTTAGAAATGGATCCTCCTAGACTTCATCTCGGTAATCATAGGATTTTATGTCTATTCTTGACATTCTATCCTGTTCTGGCATCATTTCTAGGTTTCTGGGCATCCCTGGGACCTCCTAATTTAGTTTTGAGTCAACCTAAGAAAAATTTCAATGTCTTAGGTCGACCTTGACTAGGTTAGGGTCAATGTCGACTTTGAACCCTCTCTCCAAAATTTCAAAATCTTTAATTTTTGGGCTTCGCGCTTTCGGGAAATTTATTTTCCTGCCTCCGGGTCGGCCATTTCGGGTTTCGGGATGTCAAATCCTTTTAATTGCATCTAATCTAGGTATATTTTCTAAACGTGAGGACCTAATTGGGATTTAATTCTCCAAGATGGCCCATCTAGAGGAGTGTGCCCTAGACCACTATAAAAGGAGGCCTTCCTCTCTCATTTTGATATCTCAAGTTTTCATATCACATCCACACTCAAGCAATTTCATGAGCAAGTCTTCAAGCTCTCAAGTGCAAGAAATTATTCAAGTATTCAAGTGTTCAAGCATCCATTCATCAAGGAGACCCATTGTTAGCTATTGAAGGATTCAATCTCTTTGGAGCCCCCTTTGATGATTCATCCTTCTCCATTCATTCAAGCCTTCTCATATGCAAAGATCAAGTCAAGATTGGTGTTGAAGATCAAATACCATTGATTGGAGACATCCTACATCCATTGAAGCATTCCTACTTTTGGATTTGAGGATTTGAATCCTCTATAAGGACTTTAACATAAGCAAAGTGATTTGTTTCAATTACTTTGTTTATGTACAATACATTTCAATTCAATTTCAAGGTTAATTCCTAAACTGGGGTTTGACCAAGGCAAACCCCCCATTCCACAAAAACCCCCATTTTCTTGCAGGTATAGGTGTGGAGTTTCAGATCTGAGGGTGAATTTGGATACCCTTTTCGGCCAACTTTCGAGATCTATGAACAAAATTTGAATCGGACTTCAAATAAAGAATGTGGTATTTGACCTTTTATGAGGGTCAAACTCGAGCTGAGCCATCTTGAGGAAAGATTTCTAGGTTTTCTCTGTCTCCGCATTTCCAGTCCAGGATAGGTTTCAAATTTTCCAAAAAGTACACATAGACATTAGAATTCAACATTTTCTAGATCTGCCCTTATTTGAGGTTAGTACTTGTATTTAAATTATTCAATATTCTAATCATAATCCTCCACATTTAGGGAAATATTAGATTTACTCTCTCTTCCTACTCTCTTTTTCCATAAAATTGATTCGATTGTGCATTAACCTTTTGGTTGATCAAATTAGATCTCTTCTTTGGGGAATTTGGGTTTTGAGAATAGATCTCATATTTCCCCCTTTACATTTGAATAGAGGTGAATCCATTTTACATCTATTCATTTTGGTGAACCCGACTAGCTTACTCTCTTTCTTTTTGGTGTTAGATTTCCCTTTCTCTTATTGTGTGTGTGTGTTCACCTTCACTATTCATTTTGGTGAACCTGACTAGCTTAATCTCTTTCTTTTTGGTGTTAGATTTCCCTTTGTCTTATTGTGTGGAATTGGATGCCTTATTGTGCTTTCCTTTTATCTTGTTAGTATTAGATTTGTCCTTTGTGATTGATCTTGCATGCTAATTAGATTTCACATTCATGCTTTATGTGTTCTTAGTTTAGTTCATTTGCATTATATTGGTTTATGAGCTTTACTACCACTAGTCCTACTTATAACATTCCAGTTAGAAGAAGTCATAGACTCATGGGTGCCTTTGATCCTGAATCTTCTTCTCCTTTCCTTAGGATCCCTGATGATGACCTGATTCTTCATGATTCCAATCCTCCTATGGAGAAAAACTCTTCTCACTCATCTCATGATGAGGATGACGCTTTAAGAGTTCCTCTTGAACAAGTCCAAAAACTTTCCACTAAACTTGATAAAATGGGTAATTGGCTTCTTCAAGAAAACCATAATCAAGATTCCATTCAAGCTATAGAGGCTCTTAAGAAATTTCTCTGTGATAGTGATCAAGGTGTTAACCTCTTGCATGGTATTACTCATCTTGTGCATTCCAATGTTAAACCTTTAATTCAAGAGGCTCAAGATTTAGGTTTCATTGCTCCTATCACTAGTGTTGAACCTCCTTCTAATCCTTTACCTAGTATTCCTATCTATACTCCTTCTTTGGTGATTGTGATGGTTCCCTTTGTTCCTATGAGTGTTCCTCCTATGTCCCTTCCTATATCACAACCTTCATATCATAATGTTCCTTTCGCTTATTCCAATCCACTTCCAACTGTAGTTCCTAGTGTTCCTCCAGTTGTGTCTTCTATTCCTATAGCTTCTTACACTTTACCTAGTGTGTCTAATGTTGCTACTCCTATTTCCTCTAATGATTCAACCATCATTAGTTTGGCTCAAACTATATCATCCTTACAACAACTTGCTTCCTTAACTCAAAACAAGTTTAGTATTCCTACATGTGACATGGGAAGTCCCTTGTCTCGGGATATTATTCATACTTTTGTTCCTCAACAAGGTGAGATGCCTCATCTCGAGAATTATAATGGAAAAGGAGATCCTGTTCATCATGTTAAAAATTTCCAAATCCTTTGTAGTGATTATGCTCATGATCATAGGATTTTAGCCAAACTGTTTGCTAGAACTTTCTGTGACAAAGCTTTACAATGGTATTATTCTTTGCCTCCTTATTCAATTGATTCCTTCCCACAACTTGCTAATGCCTTTATTCAATAATTTCAAAATAATATTGGCCCACAAGTGTCTTTGACTGATTTAATGCATTGTAAAAAAAGTGCTAAAGAAAAATTGACTGAATTTATTGGTAGATTTAAGCATTTGCATGCTCAAATTTCCTATCCTATTCCTAATATTGATATTCAATGTATGTTTATTTCAAATTTGCAAAAGGATATTAGAGATAAGATTTTTCTTACTGAATTTACCTCTTTTCAACAACTTTGTGCAGCGCTTCATCATTGTCAATTACAAGTGAGTCAATTTGAGAGCACCACTCCAATGGCTTCTATTCCAGTTGATAAGAGTGATGCTACTCCTAATCCAAACAAGTTTCAAAAATTCAATAATTATGTCAAGATAAACAAACAAGCGAATGCAATTTCTGATCAGGTTGCTATTGCATCTCATAATGCCACTTCTGCATCCACTTCTTTTCGATTAAATCATACGTCTACTCCTCTTTTTGAAACTTTACATGCTATTATGAATAGGTTGTTAGCTGCTAATATGATTACTTTACCTCCTATTTGACCTCTTTTACCTACTATGATTGCATCTAAATCTTTTGATCAAAATGCTTTTTGTCAATATCATCATTAGAATGGTCATGATACTGAGAGATGTTATTCTTTAAAACATAAGGTTCAAGATCTAATTGATTCTAAGGCTTTATCTGTTGATAATCTGGATAGTAGTGGGAATCAATCTGTCTCTCCTCCTAATCAGAACCTTCAAATTTATACAAACCCTTTACCTACGCATGATACTAATACTATTGCTCAACCATCTGCTATGGACATTGTGTATGATTCAAAGATGGATGATCTTAATCACGTTGTTAATCAAGTGGAGCATATTGATAAGTGTATATCTTCAACTCAACCCTCACTTCAAGTTCAATCTCAACATCGACCAAACCCTAAACCTAAAATGAAATCTCAACCTAAACCGTGACAAAAATTTAAGAATAAAAGACCTCAGGAACTTTTGATTACCTTTGATGACTCTGAGACTATTAAAGCTCCTGATGGTCCCCTTTACATTGCTGCTAGGATTGCTCAGATACCTACTTGTGGTTGTCTTGTTGATCCTACCTCCTTAGTTAATGTTATCACTGAAGAAAATATTTTTATGAAAAGCTTACAATGTGACTTCTATGATACATTGGATGTGTGGATTCAAACTTGTAATGGTTTTCTTTATCCCTCATTTGGTTCTATTACTTAACCGGTTGAACTTTTTGGAAAAATTGTGAACACTACCTTTGTTGTGGTTCCTACTTCTGATCAATTTCAAGTTAAGCTAGGTTTACCTTGGTTGACTTCCATGCATGCTGTTGCTTCCCCTATCCATAAGTTTCTTAAGTTCATTCATGATGGAGAAGTGAAGATGATTAATCATAGTCTGTATCAACCTTCTAGGCCTAGAGATTGTGTTGCTCTAGATTTCTTTTGGCCTTCATTACCTAATTCATGTCCTCCTCGACCTGATAATATTTTTCAATCATATCAAGCTTATAAACATAATAAAATCCTTGAATTAAGTTCACCTCCTATGGATCTTAATCATGGTATTTTACCTACACCTTCGATACCTCCTTTAACTATGGCTTCTAGTTCTGTTAATCAAGTTCCTTATACCAAACCTATCAAAGATCTTGTGATTGTTTCTCCTATGGCTAGTAATCCTATTGATCTTCCTAAAGAACTTGTGAAGGATCCCATGCTTGTTCCTCCTAGTTCTCAACCTATTTCAAATAAATCAAAACATAACCGATCTGCTAATGAACATCGTAAAAAGCATCATGCTCATGCTAAAGCTAAAAGATCTTTACCTTCTTTGGATAAACCTATGCATAATGTGTTAGAAGATGTTGTTACTAATAATGATATTCACATGCATGATTATGATGATTCTATTCATATCTTAGATCCTATTTTGATTAATTTGGATGAAGAAGATACTCTTGATGATACTGATGATGTTAATGATGAATATGAGACTATTAACATTGACATTGATTTACCTAATATGCTTTCATCACAATTAACTCTTACACCTGGTGTCGAACATAGTGATTCTCAAGAGGATCCTTGTTTGGAACTGACTATCATTCCTACTGTGTTGGATATAGTCCCTCTTGTGAGTTACCCACCTTCCCTAAATGATATACAACAAGATGGGGAGAGTAGGCGGCACACTTGATCAGCTTGTCCTTCGTGGTAGATTTTTTGTGTGTTTGCCTACTATACTGTGCTTCTCCTGTAATGTGTTTGCTAAATGTTGTTAGATTCTTTTATACGATCCTTGTTACTCAGTTGGTACAAGGTGATGAAGGAATCGAAACTGTTGTTCAAATTCCTCTATATGTATCTCTATTCTTCTATGCATTGTTTAATGTTGTGTTGTAACTATGCTATTGTTCATAAATGTTTCCTTGTATAATTTGCTTGGATTCAAGATATGGTAGCACTAATTCTTTTTGGTCTCCATGTCATGGTTTGAAAAGATTCTCCTTTGTATATCTTATGTGATCTTTCCTCCTTTGTGATTGTAGTTCTACTTTCTTTAGGGAATGATGTCAATTCATTTGCAATAATATCATATATATATATTATCTTATGATCATACTGACCCCACGATAGGTAGATCCCTTCCATGTTATCTGTATGTTTCTATGATATTTCCCTTGATTTGTCTTCATTTGGGGGCATCTCGACGTGGAAACGTAATCAGTGGAGTTGTTTATGTTTCTATTAAAGCCATTGCTCTTGTTAAAGTGTCAACAATGACTTTAACGTGGGGGCATACACTCTGCTCACCTATCACACACACACACTTTTCAATACACACATATTTTTCAAGATACTTCTTTTCCCTTTTTGGATTAGTAACTAATCCTTAAAGCACGTATTTATATTTTAGGATCTCTTGATCCCTCCAGTTTCTAATATACACATATATTGTGATCCCTTAAGGTCGGAAGTGTCCTTAAGATTAGATCTCTTTTGTTTTTATTTTTGGTTTTATTCTTATGGAATAGAATATTCCTAAGGATAAATCCTTGATGGGTTGACTAGTGAGTAGCCACATTCACTAGGCGGTTCAATTCCTTCTTTCTAGTTGCACCATTTTTCTGTGTGGTTCACAATGGGACATAAGTTCTCATTGGGTGAGGTAATCACACCTTCTTTCTCCCTCTAGAGATGTCTCTCTTATTGTGATCTAGGAGTCGACAAAGACTTGAGTCCCTAGGTGCTTAAGGTTTCCCTTTGTCCTTTGGATTATGATAAGATTATCTTTTTATTCTGATCTCCTTTACCAAGAGTTTGCATCGAGTCCATACTCTTGCTAAAGTGGGGGCTTAATGTATCATCTTAAAATGGAAGCACTTCTATGATAAGAGCTTTTAGCCCTCCAAGTAGGTGGTTTGGGGTCATGTTAAGCACCTTGATTGGGTCTTTGCATGTATTTGGCTTTTCTCCCCGCTTTCCACTTCTTCCCTGCACTTGATTTCTTCATTCTAGGTGAAATTAGGGTTAGGATCTTAAGGATTCTCTTGAATTTCCCTCTTCCATGGCTCTATTTTCTAGGTAGGATTTAGAAATGGATCCTCCTAGACTTCATCTTAGTAATCATAGGATTTTATGTCTATTGTTGACATTTTGTCCTATTCTGGCATCATTTCTAGGTTTTTGGGCATCCCTGGGACCTCCTAATTTAGTTTTGAGTCAACCTAAGAAAAAGGTCAATGTCTTAGGTTGACGTTGACTAGGTCAGGGTCGAGCTTGACCTTGACTAGGTCAGGTTCAATGTTGAATTTGACCCCTTTCTCCAAAATTTCAAAATCTTTAATTTCCGGGGGCTTCAGGCTTTCGGGAAATTTATTTTCCCGCCTCTGGGTCGGTCATTTCAGGTTTCAGGATGGTAAATCCTTTAATTGCATTTAATCTAGGTATATTTTCTAAAGGTGAGGACCTAATTGGGATTAATTCTCCAAGATGGCCCATCTAGAGGAGTGTGCCCTAGATCACTATAAAAGGAGGCCTTCCTCTCTCATTTTGATATCTCAAGTTTTCATATCACATCCACACTCAAGCAATTTCATGAGCAAGTCTTCAAGCTCTCAAGTGCAAGCAATTCTTTAACCATTCAAGTGTTCAAGCATCCATTCATCAAGGAGATCCATTGTTAGCTATTGAAGGATTTAATCTCTTTGGAGCCCCCTTTGATGATCCATCCTTCTCCATTCATTCAAGCCTTCTCATATGCAAAGATCAAGTCAAGATTGGTGTTGAAGATCAAATACCATTGATTGGAGACATCCTACATCCATTGAAGCATTCCTACTTGTGGATTTGAGGATTTGAATCCTCTACAAGGACTTCAACATAAGCGAGGTGATTTGTTTCAATTACTTTGTTTATGTACAATAAATTTCAGCTCAATTTCAAGGTTAATTCCTAAACTGGGGTTTGACCAAGGCAAACCCCCCATACAACAAAAACCTCCATTTTCTTGCAGGTGCAGGTGTGGAGTTTCAGATTTGAGAGCGAATTTGGATACCCTTGTCGGCCAACTTCCAGGATCTGTGAACAAAATTCGAATGAGACTTCAAATAAAGAATGTGGTATTTGACCTTTTATGAGGGTGAAACCCGAGCTGAGCCATCTTGAGGAAAGATTTATGGGTTTTCTCTGTCTCAACATTTCCAATCTAGGACAGGTTTCAAATTTTCCAGAAAGTAGACATAGACATCAGAATTCAACATTTTCCAATTCTGCCCTTATTTGAGGTTAGTACTTGTATTTCAATTATTCAATATTCTAAACATAATCCTCCACATTTAGGGAAATATTAGATTTACTCTCTCTTCCTACTCTCTTTTTCCATAAAATTGATTTGACTGTGCATTAACCTTTTGGTTGATCAAATCAAATCTCTTCTTTGGGGAATTTGGGTTTTGAGAATAGATCTTATATTTCCCCCTTTACATTTGAATAGAGGTGAATCCATTTTACATCTATTCAGTAGTAACAAGTGACAAAGCTACCAAAACCTTTCTAGATAGGTGATGAGTTATTGGAGCATCCCTAGAAGTTTGAGGTGAAAACACAGATAATATAACATTTCAAATGTTCTATTCATGGGTACAGAATGTTTCAAACATTTTGCACCTCTCAGAAATAGTTGAAATTTGGTTTGCAGATAGGTTATAGCCTTCAGGTTCTAGATTAGCAATTACAGGTATTTCTAGGAATTTTCCTATTGGATATTAAGATACAAAGATGTGTATATCCTATTTCAATTCTAGGTTCTTACAGATCTTCTCTAATCTACATTTCTTATATCATTATTATTTCCCCTTTCACAATTTACATATTTAGCAAATGACCATTGACCCATTCAAGGATTGTGATCTTCCTAGCATATTGGGACTTCTTCCTTCCGAATGTGCAAGTTTGAAAATAAAAAGTGATCTACTTCTTGTCATTGATTCCCTTTTCCTTTTATACATTTTGGTGAACCTAACTTATAAAATTTCCACTTTTGATTTTGTGTCTAGATATCATTTATAGGTTTCATTTTATGCATTTATTACAATTTCATTAAAAAAATATAAACAAAATTGCATATTGCTATCGCATGTAATCTTTAGGTCATTCTTGCATTACACATTGAAAAAACAAGTAGAAAATATTTTTCTTTTCTACATTTTCATTGTATTTCAATTATCTCAATTTAATTTGTATAAATAGATTTGTTTTGATTAAGTAAAAATAGGTTTTGAAAGGACCTGAAACCTTATACAAAAGCATCAAATGATAGGGAAATGAAAGACCATAAAATAACTATGATGCACCACCTAACAAACCAAAGGAACTAACCATAGTTCTCACCAAGTGGAACAAAAACCAGCCCAACAAACCACAACAAGGGGCATCCAAGATTTACATTTTGGCCCATCCTTATGTGAATGTAAATTCATATCAAAAGAAGGTTTGGAATATTTAAATTTCTTTCCTTTAACTATTGTCCATCCATCCTCCACCTTCTTAGCAACATTCTGCCAATCCAAAGAAAACCTAGAAGAGCCCACTAAAGGGCAGGCCACATCAAAATCCATAGAAGGGACAGGGGTAGAACCACTACCAATCTTGAATTCCCCCTAGGAGAACCATGGAAAATAATACCCACTGCACCAACAGTCAAGATAGTTGATCCAGAGACATCATCAACAATCCGATTAGGAACAATAACAACAACACCTGAAGGGACAACATCAACAGTCTGAACCAAAGTGGCATCAAAGAAAACTGTTAGAAAAACTGAGAGGGGGGTGAATCAGTCATCTAGTGTCCCAATATAAAATGTATAATCCAAAAACAAATACTTAAAAATTTTGTTGCCCGGTAACTTAAAATACTTTTACTGTCTATGTATTTATCGATTATCAGTCTAAAACATATAGTAGTTACCGATCAAATCAAATATGAAACATGTAAATATAACATCAAAAAAATATCACAAACAACACATAACACAAGAGATTTAACATGGAAACCCTATGAAGGGAAAAACCACCTGGGACCGGCAACCCAAAAATATTCACTCTTTTGAAGTGAGGTCGGTGAAGACCCAACCCTGTTAAAGGTTACAAACACACTGTTAGGTGTGACCTTGTTAGAGGATTTAAGACCAACCGTTATCATCCAACCAATAGTCACTTTGGGGTTGACATGATAACAATGTTCATTTTATGAATGATACATAATAAGAATTTCTTAGTCCACTCGGTTAAGAGATTTGACTATGTACAATGGTTAAATATGTAACAGTAGGTGATCTGATCTATTACAACTTCAATTTCAGATATACAGATCAATATTTAGCTCATACAAATCTTTCTAACCAATGTAACATTCCTGATTCAATAAGTTATATCAACTTACTATTCATTGGTAAATACTCTCTATCACTCAGTAATGCTCTACAGTGGGGTTCTCCTTAACCTGTATGATCAGAATGCATGAAAACTTGTTCACATGATGATTCTGTAGTTTCCTTTTCTTCTGGCATCACACTCACTTATGAAATCTCTAGTCTCTTATATAGACATGTAAACCGTTTTCTTCTGCTCCATCAAATTTTGCCGCTTAATCATCTTCATTGATTTTGCCTCTTAAACATACCTCAACACTTGTGTCAATAACACGTTTGATTCTCATCCTTTAGATCTTTCCTAAATTTTGTTAGCCATCGATCTATGTAACAAACATTATCTATTACCTCAAAATCATACACTTTCTAGCTCATCAATCTTATCGGCTAAACTAGTCATTTAGTTCATTCTGTTCTTCTCGGTTGACAAAGAAATGCTTCGGTGAACACAAGCTTGGTTTACACTGTGCTTGGTATACACTACACTCCATCGGTGTATACTGAAATGCTTCATCAACTAACAACACTGCTTTGTGTCTTTCAGCTCTTTTCCTCATCATAGATGAATGAAACATAATCAAGTCAATAACATAAAGTGATAGACTCATCAGCAAGTTACTCAGTGTATTGTTTATCCTCATCTATCATATCCATCTTCCTCATGTAGATATTTCTATACTTCATCTCTTTTAGTCCTTTACTACAGATGTTTCAGTATAGTAACTTACAAGATAAGTGTTGTCAAACTAGTTGACATCAATGGCAACATAATATTGATTTAATCATATTACATATCTAATCAATCATCTCGGTGATCTTAAATTACAAATTCTTCAATCAGGTTCTAAATCAGTCGTAGTTCATCAATCTCTCCCTTTGGCATTGATGGAAACTCAAGTAATATGAAATATACCATACACATACCAAACATGTATTCTACAACTCTGTGAACAAATTCTATACAAGTTGTCCCTAGCTTAATATGTTTAATCACTACATTACTCAACAACATTACAAAATAAAGCTTTGTCAATTTGCAAATATGATCTTTTCAGCTCTCTTGTTCTCAGTAACTGATTGTCAATGCTCTCCCTTTTTTTCAGATTATCACTCCCTCAGATAGTTCTCATTGGTGCATATTGTTTTCATATTGTTTATCTCTCCCTTTGACAACAATGCCAAAGAAACAAATAAACAAACAACTCTTTAGTAGCCAAGTAACTCTCTATTGTCTGGTGCATACTCTATATCTCTGTATACTGATATGCTAATCTGTTCCAGTACTTTTCATAGCTTTAGATAGGATCCAAAGTGTGAACTATGTTGCATCAACATGTATGATCTTCTAATAAAATTAGGCTGATGCAACATCTGGATCACCTTAGTGACCGGTAGATAGGGGACAGACCCCTAGTCTAGTCCTTAATTACTCAAATGTATCCTTTGGTAGAGCCTTTGTAAATATATCTGCAAGTTGGTCTTTTGATGTAACAAACTCTAGCTTAACTTGCTTCTCCTGTACTTGTTCTCTCAAGTAGTGATACTTAATTGATATATGCTTTTTTTTAGAGTGCATCACTAGATTCTTTGAAATGTTTATTGCACTGGTGTTATCACAGTATATAATCACCGGCTCAATGATTATCTCATTCATACCTTCCATAACTTGCTTAATATATGCAATATTTGAATAGTTTGTAGTAGCAGCAACATACTCCGCTTCATCTATGGATTGAGAAATGCAAGCTTGTTTCTTACTTGTCCAAGTAACAAGTTTTTCACCAAAGAAAAATGCTCCTCCGGTTTTACTTTTTCTGTCATCCACATTTCCAGCCCAATCAACATCGGTATAAACCTTCAGTTCAAACTTTCCTTCCTTAGGATACCATAATCCATAATCCTCTATTTTCTTCAAGTATCTTAAGATTATTTTAGTATCAATCATGTGTGATTCTCTAGGATAGGTAGTTTATCTAGCAACTATTCCCACAACATGTGCTATGTCTGGTCTACTATGTACTACATACATTAACTTACCAATCATAGATTGGTACAGTGTCTGGTTCACTTCTATAGCTTCATCTTCCTTAGTCATTTTTCATCCAGTAGCCATTGGTGTTCCCACAGGTTTAGCATCTTCCATGCCAAATGTCTTCAATACTTCCTTGATATATTTGGATTGTGTGATGAATATCCCATCACTCTACTGAATCACTTGTAGTCCTAGAAAGAACTTAATCTCTCTGAACATAGACATCTCAAATTAATTCCTCATTTCATCAACAAATGACTTACAGATTTGATCTTGACCTCCAAATATAATGTCATCCACAAATATTTCAGCAATAAGAATTGTATCATCAGTATCTCCTTTCATATACAAATTGTTGTTCTCATTTGTTCTTACAAATCCTATACTTAAAAAATAAGTATGCAGGCTCTCATACCAGGCTCTCGGTGCTTGCTTCAAACCATATAAAGCTTTATGTAATCTACATACCATATCTTTCTTTTCAGGATCATCAAACCCTTCAGGTTGTTCTATGTAGACTTCTTCTTCAAGTATTCCATTCAGAAATGCTGACTTGACATCCATTTGATAAACTTTGAATTTCTTGTGTGCAACATATGCAAGTAGCATTCTAACTTCTTCCAATCTAGCAATAGGTGAAAATGTCTCACCATAATCAATTCCTTCCTCCTGTGCATATCCTTTGCATACCAATCTAGCTTTATTTCTTGTTACTTCTCCATTCTCATTCTACTTGTTCCTGAATATCCACTTAGTACCAATAACATTCTTATCTTTAGGTTGGGGTACTAAGGTCTAGGTTTTGTTCTTCTCTATCTATTTTATTTCCTCTTTCATTACATTAATCCATTCATCATTTTATAATGAAACCTTTACATTTTTTGATTCATAATCACAAACTAGACATGTACCTTGTCTTGCTTTACTCCTTGTTTGCATGCTAGCTTGATTGTCTCCAATAATTTGTGTTTTAGGATGGTGTCTTCTCACAAAATTCCATAGTATCCTATTTCTTCTTTCTTGTTAATCATGTGTAGGTTCATTTTCTTGCTCGGTAGGGCCATCCTTCTCATCGGTTTCTCTTTCCTGTTGTTCAGTATTGTTTTCCTGCTGACCGATTATCATAGGCTGTGGCTTTGGTAGATACTCTAGTTGTTCAATGTAAGTGAATCTACCGTAGTCTTCCGGTTCCTTTGTACTTTCCTTTGGGTTATTTTCATCAAACTCATCAATGCAGACATTAGTGCTTTCAATCATTTTATTAGTAGTTTTATTCAGACACTTATATGCTTTGCTTTTACTAGAATATCCTAGAAATATCCCTTCATCACCTTTTGAGTCAAATTTACCATTTCTCTCATCTTTCAGAATAAAACATTTGCTTCCAAAAATCCTAAAATAACTTACAGTAGGTTTGTGTCCAAACCACAACTCATAGGGTGTCTTGTTGGTGTCCTTCTTTAGTTGCACTCGGTTCAAAACATAAATAGTTGTACTGATAGCTTCCCTCCTGTATGTCTGAGAAACATTATTTTGTAGAATTAGTGTCCTAGCACAATCAACTATTGACCTGTTCCTTCTTTTAGCAATGCCATTTTGCTGAGGTGTCCTCGGTGTAGAGACCTATCTTTTAATACCATGCTCATTAAAAAAATTAGTAAATTCATCAGAGATAAATTCACCTCCTCTATTAGATCTTAGACATTTCAATTCTTTACCAGTCTCCTTTTCTACCTTAGCTTTATACCACTTAAACATCTTAAATGCTTCAGATTTTTCTTTTAAGAACATATCAGTCATCAATCTAGTATAGTCATCAACAAAAAGGATAAAGTATCTATCATCACAATAACTTTGAGTTCTCATAGGACCACACAGGTCAGTATGAACCAACTCAAGTATCTTCTTTGTTGAATAATCCTTACTTTTGAAACTAGATTTATTCATTTTCCCTTTTTGACATTCATGACACATAACATGATCAGGTTTTGTCAAGTTAGGTAGACCTCTAACTCTTTTCCTTTTACTGATCTTAATCATGTTATCAAAGTTCACATGATATAACCTTTTATGCCACAACCAAGCATCTTCATTTTTCATCATCAAGCAAGAAGACTCATCAGTATCAAGATAAAATAGATTACCTCTTGATTGTGCTCCAGTTCCAACTAGTCTTCCTCCATCATCAAATATTTTCACTTTCTTTGTCTCAAAAGCAACTCAGTGACCTGAATTGTTCAGTTGTGCCACACTTAACAAGTTATAGTTCAGTCCATCTACCCAATAAGCATTATCACATTTTATCATACCATTTATCATCAAGGACCCTTTACCTCTTACCATACAGGGTGTGTCATTAGCCATCTTAACTGATCCTCCATTGTATTCTTCAAGTTATCAAATTTCTCTTCATCCCCAGTCATGTGATGTGTACAACCACTGTCTATGATCCATGTATTATTTTTGTTAACTTTAGAGATCAACGCTATTTCTTCATATTTTTCTTCTTCCTCTGAGTCATCTTTCATAGCAACAAATACAACTTCTACATCATCATTAGAATCAGATTTAGATTCATTATCTTCAGCTATGTAACATACCTTTTTTCCTTTGTCATTACTATCTCGATTATATCTGTTATGTCGGTAGCCTCTGTTGAATCTTCTCCCATAGCTTCCTTGAGATCGATCTTTGGTTCTCTCATCATCTTTCTTATGTGGACATCTAGCAACGATGTGGGCAACCTCTTTATAGTTAAAGCATGCCAAAGGAAACTTACCTCTATACCTTCCTTTACCTTTGGGTAATCTTCTAGCCATAATAGGTTCAAGTTCATCAAGCTCATCATCGGTATTACCTTCACTATCATCATTTTTATTATTCCTACTAGACTTACCGATCTTCAGAGAAGACATGAAAGCAGATTCCACAGATGGAACAACATTGTTGTGAAAGTTATTCAATTCAAAGGTTTTAAGTTTACAAATCAGATTGTCAAGTGTAAGTACATTACCAGATGCAGACCTTGTTTCATGAATAGCGGATATTCTGATTGCGTAAATTGACAATAAGGTTCTAAGTACTTTTCTTACAATTGTTTCTTCACTAATGACTCCATCAGATGCTCTAATAGCATGTACTACCTCTTTCAGTCTATTTGTGTATTGCACAATATTCTCACCTTCCTTCATCTTCATATCATCGAATCTGCCCCTTAAGCTTTCTGCTCTAGCTCTTTTTACATTCACATCTCCACTGTAAACTTGAGAAAGTTTATCCCACATGGCTTTTGCAGTAGTGCAACTTTTAATATCTTCAAATTTAGCATCGGTACAGGCATCAGCAATTTCCATCATAGTAACATTGTGTGCATGTCTGTCTTTCAGTTGATCAAGTGTTAGGGGACCAGGGGTTGGATCTATATAGCCATTCTCCATCAATTCTAGTGCAACATTCCCAATTCCAGATATGTGCAACTTCATCCGGATTTACCATACTATGAAGTTCTCTTTGTTCAGTCTTGGCACTTCCCTCTTATACATTTTGAGATCTTTGTACTGAAGTCCTTAAAACTTTGTTCTAAGCAACCAATGCTCTGATACCAATTGTTAGAATAACTGAGAGGGGGGTGAATTAGTTATCCAATGTCCCAATACAAAATGTATAATCCAAAAACAAATACTTAAAAATTCTATTTCTCGGTAACTTAAAATACTTTTACTATCTGTTTATTTACTGATTATCAGTCTAAAACATATAGTAGTTACCGATCAAATCAAATATGCAACATGAAAATATGACATCAAACAAATATCACAAACAACACATAACACAAGAGATTTAACATGGAAACCTTGTGAAGGGAAAAACCACCTGGGACCAGCAACCCAAAAATATTCACTCTTCTGAAGTGAGGTCAGTGAAGACGCAACCTTGTTAAAGGTTACAAACACACTATTAGGTGTGACCTTGTTAGAGGATTTAAGACCAACTATTATCGTCCAACCAGTAGTCACTTTGGGGTTGATAGGATAACAATGTTCATTCTATGAATGATACATAATAAGACTTTCTTAGTCCACTCGGTTAAGAGATTTGCTTATGTACAATGGTTAAATATGTAACAATATGTGATCTTATCTGTTACAACTTCAATTGCAGATATACAAATCAATATTCAGCTCATACAAATCTTTTTGATCAATGTAGCATTCCTGATTCAATACTATATCAACTTATTGTCCATTGGTAAATACTCTCTGTCACTCGGTAATGCTCTGCAGTAGGGTTCTCCTTAACCTATATGATCAAAATGCATGAAAACTTGTTCACGCAATGATTCTGTAGTTTCCTTTGCTTCCGGCATCACACTCACTTATGAAATCTCTAGTCTCTTATATAGACATGTAAACCATTTTCTTCTGCGCCATCAGATTTTGCCGCTTAATCATCGTCATTGATTTTGCCTCTTAAACATACCTCAAAACTTGTGTCAATAACATGTTTGATTCTCATCCTTTAGATCTTTCTTGAATTTTGTTAGCCGTTGATCTATGTAACAAACATTATCTTTTACCTCAAAATCATACACTTTCCAGCTCATCAATCTTATCGACTAAACTAGTCATTTAGTTCATTCTGTTCTTCTCAGTTAACAAAGAAATACGTCGGTGAACACAAGATCAATTTAAACTATTCTTGGTATACACTACACTCCATCGGTGTATATTGAAATGCTTCATCAACTGACAACACTGATTTGTGTCTTTCAACTCTTTTCCTCACCATAGATGAATGAAACATAATCAAGTCAATAACATAAAGTGATAGACTCATCAGCAAGTTACTCAGTGTATTGTTTATCCTCATCTGTCATATCCATCTTCCTCATGTAGATATTTTTGTACTTCATCTCTTTTAGTCCTTTACTACAGATGTTTCGGTATAGTAACTTACAAGATAAGTGCTGTCAAACTAGTTGGCATCAATGACAACATAATACTAATTTAATCATATTACATATCTAATCAATTAGCTCGGTGATCTTAAATCATAGATTCTTCAATTAGGTTCTAATTTAGTTGTAGTTCATCAACAACATCAATAACACCAGCCAGAGCATGATCAATATGAGAAGGGAAAGAATCCAAACCCCCATCCTTAGAAACTTTAAGAACCGTATAATTTTGGTCAAAAGCTCCCAACCACCAAGAAGATGATTTCTTCGATTTAACCTTATCAGATAAGCATTGTGCAACAAGATGGATTATCTTGTGGCATTTCTTGCATCTGAATGGAATACCGTCATAATCTAGATTCTGGATCCAAGAACCCTTAGAAGAAGCCAAATTTATCTTCTCAGGGAGATCCTTAGAAAAATCAACCTCCAAAAGAATACGAGCATACGTCGGATGGAAAACATCAGAGGAAGCTAAATCAACCATGTGGAAATCCCCAATAGCCTCCCCCACAAGTTCCAATATAGAATCCACCCAAAGATGAAAGGGAAGATTCAGAAGTCTCACCCATAAGGGTATTTTATTAAAGGACTCAGAAAGAGGATCAAAACCCTGATGCCAAGGTTTGGCCATCAGGGGGAAACTCTCCTCCCAAGAGAAACAACTATCACACAAAATAGTTTTCCTATCTTTAGCATTTCCAAACTTTGCAATAAAAAACCCTTTACCACAGGGTATATCTGAACAGTATCAGTTCAAATGGGTTCCCAATATTTGGAAATCCAAGCATACAACTCTGAAAGAGAAGGCCAAAAACCCCTAAATCTAAATATTATATCATTAGAGGAGAAGTCCTCCACATTTTTAAAGATCTCATCAACTATATTTGATTCTAGATTAACCACAATGGGATCACTTATAGAGACAAGATTTGTAGAAGAAAAGGACCAGAAGCCCCCTCTCCCAGTAGAGGAAGCTCCATAGATACCCACTTCAAAAGAAGCCACATCCGCATAAGAGATCACAGACCCATAAATACACTTATCAGAGGACATCGGCAACACTGTGGAACATCAAAAAAAGAATGTGAAAGAAGAGACACATTCAAAATCCCACCCATCTTAGATTTCATAGAGGAAGAAGCAGGGGACGATAGAGAAGCCAGACTAAGGGAAGGAGTAGAACCAAACACCAATTTGGAGAATGCATCCAAGCCAAAGAAAACACCTCTAGATCGTGAAAAAGAAGGAATCGATCGATCTAGAGTGGGAACGGCTATAGATCGAGAAACAAGAGTGTCTACAGTTCGAATGGGAGTAGGAGCAGTTCGAGTGGGAGTCATTTTGGGTATATGGAAAAAATTCTTATCTTCATTTACAAGTTCAATTTCAAGTTTTTTTCAACATCTTCAAGATGTTCCCTTTCATGCATATGATGACAACTTGGTTCTACATTTCATCCATTCCAATAATATACCCTCTCCCAAACTTGATCCCACCCCTAAGGACATTTTGATGAAAGAGAAGATTATCACTTCTTTTAGGATCTCCCTCCTATGAAAGAGGCCTTCACAAATAATTGTAAGAATTTGCCTAAGGCAAAGAGTAAAATGCCAAGATGTAGAAGCTCAATAGATAGCACAACAAGAGAGACAAAATGATATGCTCTTCAAATGACTGAATTTAATAATGATCAATAATCAAATGATAATGGATGCAATCAATCCATGAATCAATCCAAGTACAATGTAGATATGCATGAATATATAGGCAATACAATAAGACTACATGATAAGGAGATGATAAGCTATCAACCACACTAGCTAAAATCACATGTCCACCAAATGTGGACCATCCTCTATTATACATCAAAGTATGTGTAACAATCAGATGATGATAAGTGATAAGAGCACTAAAGGTGGATCTCACAATAAAGAGGTATGAGAAGACAACTATCACCACCTAAAGTGGAAATTCTCCTACACCATGTGCTAAAATGAAATGCAAACTCCTAGGTGTCTCAATGATAACTTATATGCAATGCATTATTCTAAGTAAACTTAAGTAAATTATAATTAGTGAATACTTAATTATACCAACACCCTCCCTTAAGTGCAACTTAGGGGAATGCACTTAAGTTCACAATGCTAGATGAAAATGAATGATAGGTCACAACTTACTAGGCCATGTTAGGTATCCATGTACAATATGCAAGAGCGATCTCTCATAAAGAAGAGAAAGAGGGAAAACATCATGGGAAAAACCATGCCTCCAAAAGAGAGATGAAAAACAAGATGCATGGATGGATGGAGTAATCAAGACCCCCCCATTATGACATACATCATGCATATACAAGTGAAAATTTCTCCAAAGGAAGAAAAAAGGGAAGAGAAACTATGTAGCCCCCCCAATGTTGAATCTCCTACAAAGATGGTCCAAGATGTTGACCAATACTTCTCCATAGGAATAAAATAGAGCCAATTCTGCACCAATAATGTCAAAGTGTGACAAAATCAGGTACCAATGTTGATGTAGAATGACCAATGAAATACCCACTAAGATATGATAGAGATGACGCATGGAGACACTTGTAGGCACCGAGTGGGTACGCTCAACTAGAAAGTTGGTACACTTGAACTTGTGTTTTGTTTCCATTAACTGATTGATTGGAGCATAACTGTCAAGAACCATGTCCCATGATATTCCTAATCTACTAACATAGGGATTACATCAAATATATCATCAATGACAAGGTACAAATAAAAATGTGGCACTTTATGATAGTGAGTGTACAACATTGCACATGCAAGAGCATACACCATCAAATACAATGCGAAGATGGAAACATGGAGATGATGAAGCCAGCAAAGATGCCCTGCCTAATACTGCAAAAAAAGTTTCCTCTAGTTGTCATGTAGTCAAGAAGTCTTTAGGATGAATTTGTCCTCCCCCCTCGGCTGTCGGTTGGATGACACTACAAAATAGGTATATAGATGGCAAAGAAAAAAATTTGTTCCCAATTTTGCATATTAATTTAAAATTTTGTTTTTCAAAAATGCAATGTTTAAGAAGAATAATTTATTAAAAATAAAAGAACTTTATTAAAAAAGATAAAAAAAACACACATTATTTTTTTTCATTTTTTTTTATTAAAAATAATAATGAAGAAAAAAAATACATATATTTTTATTTTTAAATGAAAAAAACTTTAATAATAAATTATTAAAGAAAAATCTTATAAAGATTTTATTTTATTTAAGTTTTTATTTAAAAATTTTATTCAAAAATAATAAAAAACATTTGAAAACCCATATTTAAAGGAACTTATTAAAAAATAAATTTAAAAACTTAAAAAAAAAACATAATTAACATCATTTTAAAAAAAAAAAAAAAGAATGTGGGGGAGGGACCCACCGCATGTCACAGTCCGAAGACTATAGCGGTGGGCGGTACCGCCGCCGCCACCCTACAGACTGCAGTCTAACAAGGCCTATGACGCAAGCACCTGTCAGTACTTGTGGCTGCAGGTTTATAATAATTTTGTTTTAAAAAAATCAACAAAATAAAAATGTTTAAAATGATATTTTAAAAAAAATTCGTACCTTTCTACTATAGTCATGTTTGTATGACATACTAGAGAGGGGAATTTTTCTTCTGAGACCAACAATGTCCAATTTGTGTGAATGAATAGTCGATCCTAGGGTTTTTGGCCGCTCTGATCAGGATGACAGTGTTTGATTTGGCCCAAAGTGCTCCAAATTTGCAGATCAGCCTTAGGGGTCTGATTTGCAAAAAAAAATTGCCTCAAATTTGACTTTTACCCAATATAGGAAAAGTTATAGCCAATTCCTCGAAATGACCACCTAGACACAATGGTGAGGTCAGATCTTTCTCTTGATGCTCACACAAGATTTTGCACCTCCCAATCTGAAACATGGCCTTCCAAAAGTTGAAGCAAATATGCTCTCTAATGGCTATGAAATGAAACTTCAATGACTCTAATACCATGTAAGAATTTGCCCAAGGAAAATAATAAAACACCAAGATCTAGAGGCTCAATAGATAGCACAACAAGAGAGAGAAAATGATAGGATCCTTAAATGACTAAATTCAATGATGATCAATAATCAAATGATAATGGTTGCAATCAATCCATGAATCAATCCAAGTACAATGTAGATATGCCTGAATATATAGGCAATGCAATAAGACTACATGATAAGGAGATGATAAGCTATCAACCACACTGGGTGGAATCACATGTCCACCCAAGGTGGATCATCCTCCATTGTACATCAAAATATGTGAAACATGTGTAACAATGAGAAGATGATAATGTAATAAGAGCACTAAAGGTGGATCTCACACATAAATAAGTATGAGATGACAACTATTACCACCTAAAGTAGAAATTCTCGTACACCATGTGCTAAAATGAAATGCAAACTTCTAGGTGTCTCAATGATAACTAATATGCAATGCATTATCCTAAGTAAATTTAAGTAAAGTGTAATTAGTGAATACTTAATTACACCAACAATAATGATGATCTTTCTACTAAATTTTTTTTTTCCTTATAAGGGCCATTTTCCAAACAAGGATGATGTCATAACTATTTCTCCAAATGATCCAACACTTTCTATTCATTCCATTGACATTCCTTTTATAGTTTAGGCTTTACTGAGTTATGTGTGTCCCTCTCTTAAGTATCTTCTTACTCATTGGGAATAAAATGACAATATCTCTCTTAAGGACACTCTACCTTTTCTACATCCACATGACACAGCTTCCATAAATGAATCATTGATGAATCCCACTTTCACCTCTCCTTAGCTACCTTTTTCCTATGAATACAAATTTAATCTTCCTATGGATTTCACATTAGAGAGTAGAAATTTTTTTCCTTCTAGAGGTACCTTGGTGCAAGAGACTAAGAATATTCCATCTCTATATATTAATTTTTCTCCTACTTCTTATATTAACCATAAATATCTTTGGAAACAAGATGATGTTATGCATTTAATTCATGATCTACTGGCTAACATACCATTCAGTGAAGACAAAAACCTAGATAAGAAAAATTCTAATCAACCTACAAAAGTGAATGGGAATAATGTTTATGTGATTAAGAATCTCCCTATAGAGATCGATCCCCCTACTATACATTCCTATACAACACCTTATCATCAAACTCTTCCACCTTTCAAACTAGACACATCTCATAAAAAGTGGATATAACATGATTAGTGGACAACATCTTGGAAATATGGACCAAGTCCATATAGATCCTCCTCCTTCACAACCCACTAGATTTACACCTCAATAAAATGTTGTTCCTAACCCTTTTTAGATCTTCATCCCTTATTTCTTGTTAAAAAGAAAATATCTCATAATGTCACCATATAAATCCAAGAGCTTATAGATACTGGTACTATAAATGTAATACCCTAAAATCTCTTTCTCCTATTATTATGTTCTCCATCATTTAAAATAAATAGCTTACATCATTGAGGGATTTTTTATTTTGTATGGTGTTAGTTTTGAGAAAAATCATATTTTCTCATGTTGAGGATATGAAAATTGATGAAGATATAGGGCCTATCGGTGATACTGAGAAGGGGCTTGAGGGTGCTTGTAAAGATGGTCAGAAAGAGGTAATGGTTGAGGAGACTGGGATATATAAATATTTGGAGGTGGATTCTGACTAGAATAAGGTTGAGATTATCACTCCTAACCCCCTCACTTCCCCTATTGGAAATCATGGGATTAGGAGATTTTTTCAAACCATGGAGAGGATGATAGATGAGAATAACTAAATTAAGCATGATAGCCAAAAACTAGGTAAAATAATTCAAATTTTGGAAAATGTGACTAGGTAAATCTCTTCCTGAAAGCATTCACAAGATGAACACATCTATTGGGAAGGAATTGATATTGTTGATGCTTACAGGTCCAAATTTATCACTATGGACAAAATGATCACTATGCTTGAGAATGTTGGGGATATTAACAATATGGATAAAATCACTGCTATGGAAATGAGGGTTCTAAATATTGAAGGATGCTTGAAGAAGTTTGGTGATTAGAGCTACAAGATTATTAAGATGTTAGAATAAGACGATAAGATTCTTGTTGGGAAGCTTGAGCATGACATAGGTTTTTTGGATACGGAGGTTGACAAAGACAAGCTAGAGGTTTCCCCAAGCCCTGGAAAAATAACCAAATTTATCATGAGTAAGAAGAGGGTTCAAGAAAAAGAGCTGGATGAGCTCAATAATATTACTCTCAACATGGAAATGGTGATCTCTGAGGTAGTCAAGCTCCTCAAGACATTTTAGGCTCCAACCTCTTCTCTATTTTTTGGTTTGTTCTCTAGTTTTTTGTTGTCCTTTTGCTCGTGTTTAGTGATGGATGGCTTTTGTTTGGCCGCTAGCTATTATTTCCTAGTTTTCTACTTTCCTACTGTATTTATAGGGTGTTAATGCTTTGTCCTTTGAAAAAGGTTTCAGGTCCTTTCAAAACCTATTATTCACCTAATCAAAACATAATAGGTCCTCTCTCTCTCTCTCTCTCTCTCCAAAGGACTCATTATCTCTTTGTTGGTTTAATATTTTATACTATGATATCCTTCCATACATGGACTCATTTGTTAGGGATCTTTCTCTTTAGGGGATTGATATTGTTCTTTACAACCTCTTCCTTTTTTGGAAGTGTATATTTGGTTGTAATTATTTTTTCCACCAAGTTTGTGGTATCCTTTGTCATTCTCCTTTCATGGTACCTATTTATCTCTCTTTGTATTTTTGCATTGTTTATAGTACATTATTTTTTTCATGCAAGGATTCATCATATTTGTTAAAAATATTTTTCATGCCTCATAGAGCATATTTTTTTTATAAATGATATTCCTCTTAGGGATTGTATGATATTTATTCCCTTTGAAAATATACATTATCCCTTTGTTGACATGTTTCTTTTTTAAGTATTATGTCCTCTCTTGCATAAATTTGTTTGTCTTACATTACCCTATCTTCTCTTTTATAGGAGATTTACATCCTTATTTAAAACTTATTATTTCTTGAAAGTGCATGTATTTTATAAAGGATCTATCAATTAATATTTATAATATGTTATATTTCCCTTGTCTTCATAATTGGGGGAAAGGCCATGTTTTCTCCTTTTCCTTTTCTAAGGATTCACTTTCCTTAGTATAGTGGCATTCATTTATCATGTGACATTTTTTAGTATATGGAATTTTTTTTTTTTAATTACCTAGGATTCTCTCTTGTGCAAGAGGTGTGTATCCTTGATCATACGATCTTCCTTGTTTGTAAAACTATGTTAATCCTCAACAAATTCCCTTACTTGTGTGCTTAAAGTGTGTCATCCTTAATCAAGAATCCCCTTTTCACCTAGAAATAGTAGGTTAAAATGGTTCATTCTCATTCTCTTACCCTCTTTATCTTAAATATGTTGTCTCTTTAAAATAACTCCTCTTGAAGGTATGTGTCTTGTAACCAAGATCTCTTCCTTTCAAGGTTCTATTCCCACTTGCAGTTTTCCTTTCACAATTATTTATTCTCTTGGCTAACAAGTGTATTCACTATTTTCTAAGGGAAAAAGCATTCATTATTTCTCAAATAACATCTCCTTGTTGTTTGAAGTAGGCATCCTTTCTCTCTTCCCCTATAATTTCACCATTTTCCTATGTCATCATGATAAGGAGGGGGCATACATACAATCTCCTTGTATATTATACAACTTTTTTTTGGTCGTTAGAATAACTATTTATTGATCCCTATGGAGACAATGCTTTCCTTAGGATTGATCACCTTTTTCAATCCTTATGGAGACAATTCTTTCTATAGGACTGATCCTATAAGTCACCACTGAGCACAAAATTTTTCAAGCTTCTCGTGAGAGAATGTTTTTTTCAAAGTCACCCCCAAGCGCAAAGTTTTTTTTAAGCCACCCCCATGCATACATTTTTAAATATAGAATTTAATAGCATAACACAAATTTCTAAACCATAAATTCTCCTCTCCTCTTTCTTTTGGATGAATGGAAATATCATAACACAAGTTTTTAACCTTTTCTTCTCCTCCTCTTTTTTTTTCATGATTAATTTAGCATAACACAACTTGCTAGCCTGTTAGATTCATGGTCTCTCTCTCTCTCTCTCTCTCTCTCCATGCTCTAATAACTATGCTAACTTGGGTTAGATCATGGAGTTTTATCTCATCTTTTCTGACACTCTTTCCCTTTCCCTATGGTCACTTTTCTCTTTCAATAGATTTATGAACATGATATTGGTGGTTGAGGTATCTTCTACTAATTGATTGAATTTTTTTTGGTACTAAAACCATTTTTTTTTGGTGCCTTTGTATTTTTTTTTTCTTTTTTTTCTTTTTTTCATTCCCATATGCATGGATGTCTAAGTTGAGATCCTTTGTTTGGGGTCTTGCATCCTCAAACTTAGTGATTTTTCATCTCTTTTAAGTTCACCTATGATAATCTATCTCTATCTCATTCATTTCTTCTCTCTCATTTCCTTTACCATGAGCATGAGGTTGACTCATACTCCTGCCAAAGTGGGGATTAAATGTACTTGTAATACCCCAAAAATGGGCTATAAGTTCATTAATCTTCTATATCTACAAATCGAATGAAATCAACATCGAAGTCCTAATCTAAGGCACATCTAAACATCATTGAATCATAATTGATTATCTTAAATTCTGCATCGGGGAATATTCCTAATTATCTTAATTATCTTTAATTTAATGATTATTTGGTGATAAATCACATTTATCCTAAGTTTGATTAATTGAATATTTTCATATTTAATTAATTAGATTTAATATCTTGCCAAATTAATTATGTAATTAAATTTAATTCTATCTATTATTAATTTTATTATTTAATTTTGACAATAAATCAAAATTCTTATGAATAATTGATTAAATTCTTATTTAATTAATTAAAGCAAGTTGTCATTATTTAATAATATAGTTTTTAATAAAAGTTTGATTAAATAATTGATTAACCCATAAATCAATTGTTTTATTTTCAAAAGCAGTTAAGTTGAAAATAAATCACTTTATTATTAAATTAATTCATAAATAAAACATGCACAATCATAAAAGAAAACAACTATCAATTATCAATTAAAGCTAAACTCTATTTTGAGTTAAAGCTTAGCTTTTGCATATTTTTGTGAGTTAATTATCCTTTATTTAAAAATAACTCAAAAATCAACCTGAGTTATTTGAGTGATTTATGGCTTTTTCCCATGCACCTCCAAAGCCCTAGATTTCTATAAAAACAAGGCTTAGCTCTTCATAATTCATCTCTCAAATTTGCATCCAAGCATCTCATAATTTTGCAAGCTTACTTTGCCAAAGTCATCTACGAATTGCACAACTATTTTGAAGAATTGGAATTGAAGAATCAAAGCTTTTGCGAATCGACATCTTTGTGAGATCAATCTTATTTTTTGCATTCATATTGCATATCATTGTTAGATTAGCATTGCATATCAATTTCATCTAGCATAGATTTCATATCAGATTAATCATTCTTATTGCATAGAAAAATACTAAAAATATAGATTAATTGCATTCATATTTCATATCTAGATCAATTGCATTCAAATCCTTCATTTAGGTGTCATCTAGGTCACTGATCTCGATTACAATCTGAGAATATCAATCTCGCACCTATTAGAAGGCAGTAAATCGCTTGGTTAGATTAGATTTCAATTTTGCACGATTTTGATTATAGCTAACCTCTAATGTTTTACTGAAGTGTTGTGTCTACAGATCAGGTACAATTTTCACACACACATTTCTGGTGCCCACTGTGGGGCAACCCACCTTTGCATGCTGGTTTTGATTTTTTTGGGAGCTAAAACCCCAAAGTTTCAAAGATTTAATTTTATCTCCCAAATGGCTTGGATTTTTGGTTTGAAATTTGTTTTGTAGGTTGGTGACATATTAGGGAAGCTACAATAAAAAATTTAGAATTTTCTAAGATTTTTTGAATTTTTAATAATTTTTTCTTGAAATTTTAGAAAAAATTAATATCTGACGCAAATCAGTATTATTTTCAGAAATTTTTATATTTTCGGAAAGCTCTTTAAATTCTACAGGGGGTCCATTCTTTGTGTTTTAAATTTGGACATAATATCATAGCTCAAATAGTCAATTTACAAAAACTAGTCTATTTTGATAAAATGGGTCTCTAGAGCACAAATGAAGAGATTTTTCTAAAATTTTTGTATTTTTGGAAAGATCTCTATTTTTTAGTAGGGGTCTCTATTCTAAATTTCTATTTTTGTGACCAAAATCATATCAAAAAAATTTGATCTTTTTGACTAGGTCAAATGCAGCAAAAAAAAATTAAAATTTTGTGATGGGTATGCACTTATTTTTCATATGATTCAATGCATGATATGAGTTGTCATTTGGATTGATTTTTGGTTATTATTGCTCCTAACAATTGATTTTTAGATCTAACCCTAGGGTTTTCATAAGTTGAATATACCTTGCATATCTTGTTTGCTTGTTGGCTTGTTGGAGAGTTCGTAGCTTTCTTGCATAGTAAAGCTCAACAAAAATTGCTAAAAATCAGGTAAAATCTACTAAGCACGTTGCAAGGATCCTAGGTATTCTCCTTCATCTAATAACATTTCAATTTGGCCTTAAAATAAATCTCTCGTGTGTCTAGCTTGGGTGATTCTTTTCATGCTTTTGTTCTACACACTTGCATAATTGATACTAGGTTGTGACCCCTTAAGGATTCATTAAGTAGTCTTAGATACTTGTGATTGATCTTGATTGCTATCTTGGGTTATTGGACTTGCTAATCCGCCGGCCCCTCATTTCCGCCCCATGGTTGCAATCTCAGCACCATAAAAGGGAGGGGTCAACAGGACAGAAGCGTTAAGTGTTCCACTTGGCAACCCTTTTGTGCTTTTAGGAACTCACTTGTTTTCTAAGTTGGGGACTCATTTTCAGCTTGTGTGAGGTGTTAAGTGTTCCACCTTGTGGAATCATCTCATATTCTCTTTAAGTGTTAAGTGTTCCTCTTTCTACTTTTTGGGTACTTTTGGTAGATTTGCTTTCGGGAATATATCTGTGCTCACATAGTAATTATGCCCTATGAACACTATTCATGATTCTTGAGAGATTGGATTCCTAGCGAAATCTTTCTTGATGACAGAATCCTTGTAGGTAGGGAGGATACTTAGTGCGTTTCACATTCAACTTGGTTAGTGTGTCTTCTCTTATTGATCGATACATTCTCTCCCAGGAGAGGTTGATAGATCACGTGGGGTTGACATCATGAGCTTTGGTGAATCAAAATTGGTTAGTGTGCCTTCTCTTATTGATTGATACATTCTCTCCCCAGAGAGGTTGATAGATCACGTGGAGTTGGCATCATAGACCTTGGTGAAGCAAAACTTTGTCTTAGCGTGTTGGATTAATCTGCTTGCTTTGTTTGGGTTAAAAGTGAAAAGGTGTCAAAAACCTTGGATCTGGAGCCAAGTCCCCTTGTGGTATACTATTGTGAGTCATCTTTAGAGAGGGTTAACCGTAGCAGACAATCCCTTCATAGGGAAAACTGTGTTGACGGAACCTCAAGCGGTAATAGCCATTTTCGCCATGGTAGTGACAGCCGCTATATAAATGTCCTTGTGGAAGAAATCTCCATAGGTATGGTTCATTGTTGGGTTGTTAGATCTCCCTAGTAGCTCTGGAAGATTAAGTTCTCGGACTGTGTCAAAACCCTGGTGTGCCAGGATTGGAGTTCACCCCTTTGAATCATAAAAGTTGCAGAGTCAAACCATTACTAAAAACCCTAGAGAGGCCAATTTTTCACTTTCAGGTATATGTGTGTTATTGCAAAACTTTTCAGAACATACACAATTAGTACTCTCAGGGATTAGCACAATTTGGTCACTTGATTGTTCATGCGCAAGGTGGCTTTTGCCCTTGTTCATTGTTTTCAGACGTGCTTGGAATCACTTGCTTGCTGTTCTGCGTGCTTGTTTATCTACTTGGCTATGAAAAATGATCAAATTTGGTATAACCTTCAAAATCTGGATAGTACAATTTGCAAACAATCCAAAACTAAAAACCTTAAGTTTTGCAAAATTTGACGTAAAATTCTTTCTGGAGTCAAAATTCATTTCAGGAAGTCAAAATTCGTACGAGTTTTGTCAAGTGTCATTTCAGTATTGCCCATCTATCGTATGATTGATAACCCAGTGTCGTATGAGTTTTCAAACCAGCAAATTCAAGAAAGTCAAAATCCTATTAGCAACTATCGTATGATATTGACAACTGTCGTTTCATTGCTACCCAATTGTTGTACAAGTTTAGCAACTGTCATTTCATAGACTGCCCAGTGTCGTACAAGTCTGCAGGGTGTCATTTGGAAAAATTTGAGAGAGTTGTTAGAAATTGTCAAATTACAAGATATCCAATGTTTTCAGCCTAGTTCCAGAATCTATCGAACAAAATCACTGTGTCAAGAACATATCAGTAGTTATCGAGAATTAGTACACATGTCTCAAAGAATCAGTACACATGAGGAAGAAATTCTGATCGCTGCTATGATGAAACAGATACATGCTATGCAAGTCCAGCTTGACAAACTTGAGAAAGAAAAGGAACCTAAAGAGTTCTCCATGGAATCTCTATACTCTTTTCCATTTGATAAAGACTTGTACATGTCACCATGCCCCCAGACAAAATTTGAGCAATATGATACCTCTTCCACAGAGAGTGACACATCCAGCTTTGGAGACTATGATGACTATGATGACAGACAATGTAATGATACCTATGACACCTCTATTCCTAAGAGTCCTCCCCATCGTTCATTCCTACTTACTACAAATGGGCCGTCACATTGGATAGATCATGATGGTGATCCATATGATCCTGATTTTGAAAGAGACTTTGATGGCTTTTGTGGACAATACCTTGATTATGATCCATCTACTACTACTGAGGACTATAAAATACATCGTGCTAGCTTGAAACATCAATACTATACGGATCTCCCCTCTAAGAACTCTCAGGCTGAAAATAAAGATTACAATCTCAAGCAAGATCATGTTAATGTTGGACCTTTGTCTTGTGATGGTTCCCTTCCATCCCCTACTTCCTCCAATACCTGTACATTTCCTAAAGCTTCTAAGTCTTTCAAATCTTTCACAGAACTTTCATCTGATACAAGCCCTGATACTTTTCATGCAGTTCCCTATAGTTATCCTCTAGGGCTATCTCTTAAAGAAACTCAAGCTAACCTTCACTTGGCTGCAAATACTTTCAATAATGCTAAACCCAAAGATCCTAAGCCTTCATATGCTATAATTCCTATTTTAGCTAGTCCTTCACCATCTCTTCCAAAGTCTTCCATACAATCCCAACATGCTTCCTTGTCCTTAGAAGTGACTCCATGTCAAGAGGACTCTAAAAATGATGAAGAAAAGAACATAAAGAGAGATCAAGATCAAGAACCCTCCATATCGTCCACTCCTTTTCCCGATGTCTCTTATCCACTTCATGGTTCTTTTGATCTTACAGACCCTTTTTCATGCATTCCACCATGTCTTAAGTCTTCTCTTAAGCAAGATCAAGCTACTACTTACACTGATGAGCTTATTGAAAATCAAAATGACCTTACTACACTTTCGCTTTCCAAAGATGATACTTCCATTAAGGTTGGTAAAAATGGTGTTGTTACTTCCAATGTTACACCTATTGAAAATCAAGAGAAAAATTATGCGCTTGTGCTATCAAAAGATCCTTGTCAAGATCAAAGTCTTCCATCTTCTTATTCTACCATTCCATGTTCACTTCCGCTTTCTACTCTTCCTAAGTCTTCACAAGCTTTGAATGATCCTATCAAAGAAAATGCTCTTATTCAAGATGTCCATGATTCTATTGAAAATTCTAATGCTCACTCTAAAGATGCTGATATCCTTGGTTGTCATATAGATGCTGATGAACTTGTTGATTATCCTTTTGTGTCTTCCACTTCCATCCTTGGACCTCTTCCACCAATACTAAGGGCTTCATGTCTGCCTTCCATCTTGGGTCCTTATGTCCCTTCACTTTCCCCTCCTAACTCTCTTGATTCACCATCCATCTTGGGTCCTTACATACCTCCATCTCCCATCTTTCCTCAAGATCAACATAGATGCATACCCTTGAATCCTTTTCATCCACCCACCCATCTAAACCAGTCATATCCTCCCTCTTCCACAAATCCCAAGTCTTTTGGAAGTAACTTGAATGTTCAATACAAGAAAAAGAAGCAATACAAGAATCCATAAAAAAAAGAAGATCACCATGTCTCCTCTAATAGACATGGAAACATAAAGTCAAAAGAGATATCTAAGAAGAAAACTACAAGACAAGTATGGGTTCCAAAATCCATCATTGAAGATATTCTCTCTAAATTACCAAAAAGAAATGAAAAGCCTATGGCTATATGGATTCCAAAGTCCCTCTTGAGGGAGTCTCATGTTGAACAACAAGTGAAGTTGACATTCAAGCTTCCAAAGACTTCCACTTCATCTCCTTCCAAAAATATTCTTCAATTCCATGTGCCTAAACCACAACCTTTACTATCCATTCGCCATATTCCTTCATGTATTCCTTCATTCATGTTTCCTCCACCCTCTCACCACCCTTCAAGGTGTGTGTTGATGTTGATCTTTCCTTCTTTCCATCTACCCTGTCACGATCCTTCCATTCATTATCCTTCTACCTTCTATCCTTTTTCCTCATTTGCCTATTCTTTCTATCTTCCAACCTCACTCGCTTTACATAAAACCCTATCCTCCATTTTCCTCTTCCATCTCCCTTTCCCTATCAACATCTTTGAGAATATCATTTTGAATCCTTGGCATATCATGGTTTATCCTTTCAAGGAGCATTATCTAAAAAGCTTGCCTTCTTCCAAAAAGAGAAATGAAGAAAAAAAAATAAAAATTGAAAATGTGCCTTGGTGAAAACTTGAAAACAGGCACCTTGGTAGCAAAAGTAAAGAGAAATAAATTCATCCTATGGTGAAAACCACTCCCTTGTGGTGCCTTGGATAAGTACCATGATGAAAACTTGGCAATCAGGCATCATGCGTAGTTCTTCTACATATTTCATCCATTCCATCTTCTCTCTTTGATCTTGACAATGTTGATCTATACATAAACATTTGGCTATCTTGTGAGCTATCTTTACGATGATCTTGTTTTCATTCCCTTCCTACTTAGCCTCCATATCCATCTTCCTCCATTCATTTTCACCTATCGCTATCCTTTTCCCCTTTGGTCTTGATCTAATAAAAAAGAAAGAAAGAGTAAAACACAATGCTATGAAGCCTCTTGACATGTCTACTCCTTTGGATTGCATTCTTTCCTGCTCTTGCACTACACTTTTGTGACTTATCCTATGCTAGCCTTTCATTGCTTGTCCAAAAATGCTCTTTACATGACAATTTTTCCCTAGCTTGGGTATTCTTGAGGAGTTTTCCCTTGAAGATTTCTTCCCTTCATTCTCCTTCATTCTCTCATCTTCCATCTCATCCACCAGCTTGCCAATCCCTCTTGTTCTCCACCTTACTAGATGTTGGGACTGCACGATATGATCTTTCTTGAGAGTTTGCAATAGAAAAAGATGCTATCAAGTATACCAAATATCCGAACAAGTATTAGAACTAGTATTAGAACTAGTATCAGAATAAGTATCAGAACAAGTATCAGAATCAGTATCAGAACCAATATCAGAACAAGTATTAGAACAAGTATCAAAACACCTACTGGGGCTACACCTTTCACTTTAGTTTATGGGTCTGAAGTGGTATTGCCTATTAAGGTTGAAATCCCATCACTCAGAATCAGAATGCATGGACTTGTCACTGATGAAGACTACAGAGTGTCTAGGTTACAAGAACTTGAATTACTAGATGAGCACAGAAAAGCAGCGTATGATCATCTCAGAGTGTATCAGAAAAGAATGTCTAGAGGCTACAACAAGAAAGTCAGACACAGAGAATTTCAGGTTGGTGATCTAGTGTTGAGAGAAAATCCTAAAAATCAATCACATCGAGAATGCAAGGGGAAGTTCGAACCCAATTGGCTGGGTCCCTTTGTTATCACTGCTACTTTTGGCTCTGATGCCTATCAACTCTCAATGACTGAAGGAGAACAACTCTGAGAACCAATCAATGTTCTCCATCTAAAGAAATTCTATGCCTAAGGCATTCAGTGCTTGGTAAATGTCCTAAAAAAATCTTAAAAATAAAAAAAAGTCCTGAAAAAATGAACATCTTGGTGAAAACCTAGCAATAGGCACCTTGATGATTCACAAAAAAATCAGAAAATATCAAAAAATTAAAAAAAAAATTGAAAAATGAAAAATACAAAAAAAAAATGAAAAAAAGAAAAAGTGCCTTGGTGAAAACCTGGAAACAGGCCCCTTGGTAGCAAAAAATAGAATCTCTGCCAAGATGGTGAAAACCCGGCAAACGGGTGCCACTTGTTCCAAACACTCCATCTATCAACACAATCTTGGTCTTTCCCAGCTTTCAGTCTTGCTTTAGTTGTACATATCTCCCGGTTTGTTTCAACATTTCCAATTTTCAATAAGTCGGTTTTTACACCAATCAGCTTGCGCGTCTGTATCCTATCAATGTTCAAACTTGGGGGCAATCAATGTCATATCCTATGGCCTCCAATGTATCTTAGACGTATCCTATCCAGTCAGAGTCCTTTGAAGCTTCAAGTTGAGTCAGTCAGTCAGTCTCATCTCTAGAAAGGATTTTGCATCTACAACAACACAATCAAACATCAAAACACAAACTAAAAACAATCTATGCTTTTTACATGCTTTTATCTCCTTGTATGCTTACTAATTCGCATTGATATTTTTGCATATTGTGTCCCTTCAAGCTCTTCGATGATGTCCTTTATAAGATTTAGAGAGTGATGACTAGGGGCATAATCTTTTCTTTGTCTTCTGCTTGTATGTGAAAATCTAACAACTTTGGAAATTCCAGATTTAAATGGTGTCCGACTATAAGAGCCTCTATCTCGAATTGGATGGCCATGCGTACCTTGACCATTGATACCTAGACAATTCAAGGAAGTTTGATCTAACTATTGTCTTTTTGAGTAAGTTCTTTCTCCTACTGTGGAACGCAATCTTGCCTAAGGATGTGAATGATAAAGGGTCACTACGAGTAATTCACATTGGATTTAGAATGATCTCTTGACTATTTGATGTGTTTGCAATGCAAGGCGTATTCAGGTCATCATGACGTTCATGTTTTGATGCTTATACAAATTGCTATATCAAAATGGACATGATATTCAGGTCATCCTAGCATTTATGCCTTGGTACTTATATCTAATCCGGCATTCCAAAAATAAAATCAATATTCATATGTCCATGGTTGTTTGACCAGTGGGGGTTGTATTGATTCTTGCGCATACAAATCAATATTCATATGTCTATGGTTTTTTTTAGCTAGTGGGCATTGTATTGATTTATCTGGTTACCTAAAAGTTCAATGATGATAACAAATCGACATATGATCAGTGACTAGGTCCTAGGTCTTAGGTTGCATTTCATTTTGCATGTCTCTTTGCATTTTGCATGTTGCATGATCTCACAATGGCTAAACGCACTTCAAAGCTTAAACAATTCTTGATATCAATTCTTCAAATCTAACAAGAGCTGAATCTCACATGAAGGTTCCTCCAACGAAGCAGCAAGTAGAATCCTTTTTCGGGATCAAAATTCAAATCTGAGATCATTCATATTATTAACTACTTGCATATTCGACCTTCAATCATCACAGAAATCCAGTATTCAACTTAACTGATTATCTAACATCAAACTATCAAAATTTCAACTTGGTCAACCATGGTCAACTCATGGACAAACCTAGTCAAACTTGGTCTTTTGGGACCTTCCGACGATGCAGAATGCATTCTTGAACGTGTATAACTACTTCTCAAATCAATTAACATGCTTCTGAACTATCAACGCTGACTTTTTCTTGTCAGATTTCAATTTTAATCTCGAAGGGGGCATGGTATTGCACATCAATTCAAAGTCTGTAAATCAAAATTCTATCGATCAAATCTATCAATATCTTTCATCAGTGATCAAGACAACAATCATGTCTAGTCGCTGATTCATCAAAAGTCCTCATCGCTCGAGGCAAATCTATCATCACTTGGGGCATATCAGATTCATCAATCCATATCAATCTGGTATTCTCTTAATCTTGTAATCCGTATCAGTTTTTGCAACCATCAGATCATAGTGTTCTTTCCTTGGTTCTTCAGCAACTAAAGGATTCAGATGTGATACCTGCTAGTTCTGCTAAGACAATCGAGTCTAGAACCGGTCACTCACTTCTTATCAATCCTAAGGTTCAGAATCAGGCATTTTGACACTTTTTCACAATCATCGGTTCATTGCTGTTATAGTGAACATTATCTTTGGTCATTCAGGACCTCCTATCTCAATATCTTTCAATCGGTTTCTATCTTGAGATCGGTTTATCTTTTGAATCAGTTTCATATCTTTATCAAACACAGACTATCTTTGAACCACTGCGCTTCACACAGTAATTCAAAGAGGGGCAAAATGTAATACCCCAAAAATGGGCTAAAAGTTCATTAATCTTCTATATCTACAAATCGAATGAAATCAACATCGAAGTCCTAATCTAAGGCACATCTAAACATCATCGAATCATAATTGATTATCTTAAATTCTGCATCGGGGAATATTCCTAGCAATATTCTTAATTATCTTAATTATCTTTAATTTAATGATTATTTGGCGATAAATCACATTTATCCTAAGTTTGATTAATTGAATATTTTCATATTTAATTAATTAGATTTAATATCTTGCCAAATTAATTATGTAATTAAATTTAATTCTATCTATTATTAATTGTATTATTTAATTTTGACAATAAATCAAAATTCCTATGAATAATTGATTAAATTCTTATTTAATTAATTAAAGCAAGTTGTCATTATTTAATACTATAGTTTTTAGTAAAAGTTTGATTAAATAATTGATTAACCCATAAATCAATTGTTTTATTTTTAAAAGCAGTTAAGTTGGAAATAAATCACTTTATTATTAAATTAATTCATAAATAAAACATGCACAATCATAAAAGAAAACAACTATCAATTATCAATTAAAGCTAAACTCTATTTTGAGTTTTTGCATGTTTTTGTGAGTTAATTATCCTTTATTTAAAAATAACTCAAAAATCAACCTGAGTTATTTGAGTGATTTATGGCTTTTTCCCATGCACCTCCAAAGCCCTAGATTTCTATAAAAACAAGGCTCAGCTCTTCATAATTCATCTCTCAAATTTGCATCCAAGCATCTCATAATTTTGCAAGCTTACTTTGCCAAAGTCATCTACGAATTGCACAACTATTTTGAAGAATTGGAATTGAAGAATCAAAGCTCTTGTGAATCGACATCTTTGTGAGATCAATCTTATTTTTTGCATTCATATTGCATATCATTGTTAGATTAGCATTGCATATCAATTTCATCTAGCATAGATTTCATATCAGATTAATCATTCTTATTACATAGAAAAATACCAAAAATATAGATTAATTACATTCATATTTCATATCTAGATCAATTGCATTCAAATCCTTCATTTAGGTGTCGTCTAGGTCACTAATCTCGATTACAATCTGAGAACATCAATCTCGCACCTATTAGAAGGCAGTAAATCGCTTGGTTAGATTAGATTTTAATTTTGCATGATTTTGATTATAGCTAACCTCTAATGTTTTACTGAAGTGTTGTGTCTACAGATCAGGTACAATGTTCACACACACAGTACTATCTAAAATTTTAAGCACTTAATTATAGTATAATTTAGGGATTTTTTTTCACTCACCTTAGTTTGTTTTCTATAGAAAGACCTCATATGAAATTTAATGGACATCTAAATTCAAATATGGGTCCTCTCTCAATTCAATCTAGTTTAAAGGGTATGTGCAAGATCATGAGGGGCCAAAGTATGCCCTTAAGTGGTGAAAAATCAGCAAATCAGGGTTAGTCAACTTGACGTGAAAATTTCAACTAGCTATCAACCTAATATCAAAAAGTTGTAAGAATAGAATGTAAAGAAAATTGAATGTAGTTTCTAAACTACTAGGCCTTTTTTGAAAAAAAGTTAGTATGATTGGTGAAAAGTATAGATTTCAATGCAACAATACAAAAATTTCTAGAAAAAAATAAGTAGGTGTATTTCTGACCACTTTAATTATAATCAAATGATAATATTTTATTATAAGATTTTATATATAAGTAGTAGACTCATGCTCGGATGTGAGGCATATTTTTATGTAATTTATTCCAAAAAAAAATTAATTATGAATTTTCTACTACAACATTTTCAGAATAAAAAAACTCCCATGTCTGACCACATTAACTCATTCAAAACTTTACAAAATTCAAAAAAAAAAAATCCTTATAATAGGCGAAGCATAGAATGTGACGCATTTTTCAAATTTCAAAAATATTATATCGTCTAAAATTTATAGTCATTTTTCAATCAGTATATAAATAATTACTATCCAAATTCAAAATTTGACAACAATTATATTGATAGAAAGTTGATAATCTCCTTAAGATACCCTTTTCATTTCATCAAATTCGGGTGAAAAAAAAGTTGTCAGCTACATGGTCAAAGTCTGGAACTTAGAGAAATAGGGGAAAAACACATTTTTGAGACATTTCAATAGTTGACCAGGTAGGTTTGGTGCACAAAGCAATACCGAGCCTAATCGAGTACCTGATATTTTTGTGTACCCGATATTTTATGGTACCCAAAAAGGCCGGCATAATTTTGATTTTTCACTTTTCCCTCCCCTTTCTCCCTCCCATTTCTCCATCCTTCATATGATTATTTATATTAGATTATATCACAATCAAAAACTATATATTAGTTTATATATTATATATATTAAATATTATATAATATCAATTATATATTAAATATTAAATATTATATAATATACATTTTACAATAAATATTATTTAATATATATTAATATTAAATGTTACATTACATATCATATATTATATATTATTTTATATTTATAATATATATTAATATGTATTTTACAACTATGTACGAAAGGTTGGAAGATTGCAGAAAAATCATGGATGGCCATTGAAAGAAGCAAAGGAAATCAATCAGCCATTTAAAAATTCATGGGCGGCCATTGAGGAAGAGAGAGAGTGAGAAGGTGGTAGGGGCTGAGAGAGGAAGAGAGAGAGTGAGAAGGTGAGAAGGATAGAGAGAGAGAGAGGGGAATGGGAAGGGGACAGTAGGAGAGAGAGAGAAGGGATAGGGGAGAGAGTAGGAGAGAGAGAAGGGGAAGGGGAGAGAGTAGGAGAGAGAGAGAGAAGGGGAAGGATAACTAATTCATTACAGTATTAATCAGTAAGGAGCAAGGAAAACTTAAATAATATCACAACAGGAATTAGAAATCCAAATTCTAATTAGGAGTTTTAAGAAAAGTGAGTAAGGTCTTGGATAGGGACATTACAAATCCACACATTATTTAGTAGATACCTCCAAGAACCCACATACACAAGAGTAGGTTTGAAGTAAGACTAAGATTATTTATCGGTTCAAAAATATTACTGTGTTGTACTTTTGATTAACATCCAATCATTGGATGTGAAATTCACAAATCTGATTATATTACCACTAGTTCTATTTCAAATTCTGGAAAAAAATGGATATTTGACATATGTTGATAAATTTCAGTCAACACCATTTTAAAATAACACATCAATTTATTTTTACACATTGAGAATATCATCAATAGGAATTGAACTGAAATTGACATAGGTCATAGGAAATAAATGCCCCAGCTATTTGTTGTGTTCTGCATTTTGAGTTTCTTATTACAATTAGGAGAAGAATATTACTCTCCAAATGGTTTTGGACAGTAACATTTGTACTTCCTCTTCACAAATATTTCTTCCCTCATCTTGCTGCCTATTGATATCGACAAAGTGAATCTAGGCATTTCTGTCATGTAATGGGAGAAAAATAGTTTCCTAATTGATATGTGTCTAAATAATACATGCAAGAACCTTTTCTTTGATATTTCTCACTAACACTTTACAACAAAAAAATGTTTACAAAAACTGGCATGTACTTGCATGAGGACATTATATATTATAGAAATCCCGCATAGAAGCAGTTTGGAAGCCGCTCAAAAAGTAGTAACTGATAGCAAGTGGGATAATGCAGATGCTTTAATAAACCACTATCTTCTTTACTCAAGCAACATCTAGTTCATCTTCTCGACTGGGGCATGTTTGGGAATAGACAGTCTCCATTTAAAGTCAAGTCTCTGGAAGCAGTTATATTTGTTAGTGGAGGAGATACACCCATTGGATATGCAATAAATTTATGTTCACTAGAATTTCCATTTCTCTTCAATTGGGATACTCTTAAAAAAATTGCATCTGCCCTTTTACCAATTTGGGAAATCAATGGGTCTATTTGTGGACCTCAAAGGATTTGGTCACCTAAATGAGAACCTTGAGATGAATCAAGAACTTCTCTACGAAAGAAATTAGTACCTTGAGCAGCTCTCCACTTTTCAGCTGAATTAAAACCTTGGACCATAGATGGCTGCCCTTTGTTGTAAAATGAGGAGTGAGATTTCCTTGCCAAAGGTGGAAATGAACTTACATTTGATGGATAATGCCCAACATGAGTAACCTAGTTTCCCAAGTCCCATAAATGCAAGGCCATTGACAAATAGGCATTTCTAATAGAAATATTTGTGGTGCTAGAATGAAGTGCATGACCAAATTCTTTTCCTACTAATGAACCAATTTGAGGCTTCATTTCACATTGCTATGCGGATAATCCAACAACACTTGTTACTTCTCTATCTGAATTTTTTGTGTTAGTGTACATGTGCACTGAAGAGCTTTTGTCACTACTTGAGCTACTACCAAATGGTGAGTACTCATCATCATCATTTGACATAGGCTCACACGCATATCTTACTTCTTTCCTTTGCCGCTTTCCCCTTCCTAGCTCTTTCTCCTTATCTATAACTTCTATCATGGGTCCAAGAAGCTCTTCCCACTCTTTCCCATTAATATGCAAATATTTTTGTTTGTAACAATATTTTCTGCATTTATTATGATATTTATCTAATTTGATGCACCTTCGCTATTTGATCCATACTTTCCTTTCATTTTACTTTCTTTGCTCATTTTGCACGTCATAGGCCAGGATTTGACAGTGGGTATGACCTTGGTACTACTGACATTAATGATAAATTTTACCTTTTAGCTATTAATTTTTTCATTTTTCCTATATGATGCTTTTATATATGAATTTTGGATATTCTCTGGGAAAATTTTCATTTTTTCATGTAGGATACCTTTGTATACAAATTTTGGAAAATCTCTATTAAAGAGTAGGTAAGGATGGCTAAGTTGAGTGCACCGGAGAGGGAGAGGAATAAATTGAGAGAGCAGAGGTGGAGAGAAATAACGATGAAAATATTTTAGGGCTTGCAAAAATATGGAAATTATAATCTTCCTCCCAGAGCAGACATTAATGAAGTTCTTCATGCCTTAGTAGAGGAAGCTGGCTGGATTGTTGAAGCTAATGGTACTACATACAGAAATGCAAGATATATTTTTGGCATAAATTTTATTTTTCATTTATTTTAAGTCTTTAAAGGTGGCTGGCTAAATCTTTGTATTAAATATCAGGGAATGCATGAAAATAATATGATTCTAAGCACGACCATGAGTCCCTACAAAGGGAAAGTTGTGCCTTTTACAAACACCATAAACCCTAGCTACGCAGAAATGGAGGCTGTGAAAAATAGTTCACACTTGGAATCCTCAAGTGTGTCCCAAGGGGTCCTACGACTCCTTCGGACACACTTGAGCATTCAAATGTGTCAAAAGGGGTCATGGGGAATTCCTAGGGGTCCTAGTACACCTTATCATGTGTTAGGACCCCTAGGAAGTCCCCATGACCCCTTTCAAAACATTAGAACCCTCAAGTGTGTCCTAAGGGGTCCTACGACCTCTTCAGACACACTTGAGCATTCAAATGTGTCAAAAGGGGTCAAGGGGACTTCCTAGGGGTCCTATTATGCCTTATTACACATTCAGACCCCTACAAAGTCCCCATGACACCTTTCAACACATTGGAACCCTCAAGTGTGTCCTAAGGGGTCCTACAACCCCTTCGAACACACTTGAGAGTTCAAATGTGTTGAAAGGGGTCATCAGGACTTTCTAGGGGTCCTAACACATGATAAGGCATACTACGACCCCTAGGAAGTCCCCATGACCCCTTTTGACACATTTGAATGCTCAAGCATGTCCAAAGGGGTCGTAGGAACCCTTAGGACACACTTGGGGGTTCCAATTTGTTGAAAGGGGTCAAGGGGACTTCCTAGAGGTCCTAACGCATGATAAGGCATACTGAGACCCCTAGGAAGTCCCCATGACCCATTTCAACACATTGGAACCCTCAAGTGTGTCCTAAGGGGTCCTACGACCCCTTCGGATGAACTTGAGCATTCAAATGTATCAAAAGGGGTCATAAGGACTTCCTAGGGGTCCTAGTATGCCTTATCACCCATTAGGACCCCTATGAAGTCCCCATGACCCCTTTTGACACATTGGAATGCTCAAGTGTGACCTGTTGGCATCTAAAAATTCAAGCCAAAATAGAACAAAATGTCAAGGAAGTATCATATATATTTCCATATTTTCCTATGATAAAAATTTAAGATGATAAAGGAGCAAATGTATTTCCATTTGGTAGGTGGTTAATTATCTTTCCAAAAATGCATATTTAATTTTTTAAATAAATGATTATTGAAAAAATATAATTAAGTAGGTTGAGCAAAAAAGGCGGCAAGAGGGAGTTGAACACTCGACCTCTCAAGCCGACCTTTTTACCTACCTACATTATTCTTCGAGAGGGTTAGGAGAAAGTATTTATTTATCTTTATTGTATGTGCAGGTGAGAGATTAAAATAACCTTTCACATGGGGAGTTACCTATCTCTTAGTTATCTTTTGTAATAATGTGATTATTATGTTATTTTTTGTATTTACATATTTTCTAATTTTTAGGAAAAAGAATGGGGAGAGGGAGTTGAACACTCGACCTCTCGACCCATTCTTTCTTTCCTACCTAACTACCCAAACCTACTCCCCTTACCAACTACTCTACATTATTCTTCAAAAGTATGTGTAGAAATAAATATATAAATATAAGATAATTGTATTTCTTTTAAAGTAAATTATTAAAATTAATATTATCTATCGGGGAGAATTTTCAATATTGTAATTACTTATTTTTGGTTTATATTTTACCCTAAAATTTTAAGTTATATAACATGGTAAGTTTTTTATTTGATTAATTTAATTACCATGTAACCTAACTTCTTTTCATCTCCTCATTTTTCACATTTTCACCTATAGTTAATATTAATGCTTTTAGGGTGAAAGAATTTTTATTATTAGTGAACTTTAATTGTGTATAATTTGTAAATTGATTTTTGTATGTATTCTTAGGGTTTGAGTAATGATTAATTGTTTTTTCTTTTCAATCTCAAATCCCTTTATGTAATTTTTCACCTTTTATTTTACTTTAATTTTAGGGTGTTAATAGTTTCATTTTACCTTTTTAGTTAATCTTTTGTAGGTATGTTTTTAGGGTTACTTTTATAAAATAATCTTTAGGTTGCCCTAATCATATTATCATTCTATTTTTGAAATATTTTATTAGGGTGATTATTTTATAATCTTAATGTATTAGCCCTTAAGTGAATAGATTTTATTTTAGGGCTAAATCTATTTTGCATTAAGTGGGTTTTACTCTTAAATGAGTACATATATTTTTATTTCAAAATAAAAGGATAATTACAAGCATAATGTTTCATTTATCTTATTATGTAAATCCTTCATAATTTAATAATTTTTGGGACTTAAGTATAATTATATTTTTATTTTTATGATATTTAGTTTCAATTAATTATTAATAAATAATAAATAGTTTTTATAAGATCACATCTTACATACATTATTTATTTTATTTTATTTTATAAACTAATAATAAGTATTTTTTATGTGTGCAGGAAACTAATAGATAAACTATTATGCATGGGATACCAGAATGAAATTAATTCTAGGGAAGATTTTCTCGAACAATCATTGTAATAGTTTATTAGGCATATTCTAGGGTTAGTTGCCAAGATTAGGTCTTATGAAAGGGTATGTCTTTTCACATGAAACCTTTGATAATATATTTATAGTGAAACATTTGTAACAAAGAGGACATCATCATTTTTATCAACATTGAAATATTTGAAACTAGTGCATGCTTTTATTCCAAAACCTTATGGGATACTATGGATCAATACATGCAGATCGAGTGATTTTTCAAGCTTAATACAAAATCTTTGTTCAAAATTCATCGGTGATATCTATTCCTCTGTGTTATTTTGAATTGGTTCTTTGGATAAAGTATCTTTACTTTCTTTAAGATATTTGATTTATTATACCGCAAGATCAAATAGGAATTGTAGAACTATATTCACTTGGTTTCTCATTGTGTATGGCTAAGCCTGCCTTTTGAATATTGTAGGATTCAATTGGTCTGTCCTTTGAGGATTAAATTCCATTTGAATAGTTGTCTTCCTTTTTAGTTTGTTGTTAATTAATCATTTTCTTAAAGTGATCGATTTATTTTAAATTTGTCTCCAAAGTTATACTTTTTGATTCAAAGTGTCACATTGTCATTAATAGATTGAACTAGAGGAATTTTATCATTGATCATCAATTAAAGAAATCACACATAGTAATCATATTGAGGATAAGGAATAGGCACTGGTTTTTATTATAAATTTAGTTAAGATTTATTATCTTTTTGTATCAAAGCAATTCACTCCATTATTTTGTTTACAAAATTCACTCAGTCATCTGAGAAAGCATATTAAAATTAGGCCTACCAGCCTTGGCGATCAAAGCCTAAATTGTAGAGGTTTAAGTTCCTCAGGAATTAAACCTGGTCATTGGTTAGAGAAAGCATAATTCCAGTCTACTATTTTGGAAACCAACAGATTGGATTGACTCTATTGCCCAGGGTGAAACAGGCACTGGTCTTATTGATAAGTGGAATTTGGTCATCTTATCATTTGTTGCTAGTTTTGACATCCTATTCCTTTAATTTCATTTTCATATCCTATCTGTTATCCTATTTATCAAGCTTTCAATTAGGTTTAGCATTAGTTTCAATATAATAGTCTAAATATTTTAAATATCCACCAATTAGGACATCAAGTTACTTTTTCCTCCAAGGATCAATAACCCCTCTGGAGTGAATTTTTGTTGTTTATGCATGTATTTTTGTAGTCAGACAACATATTTGATTTACGCCTACCAGCCTTGGTTTGATTGAACCAGAATTGTAGAGGCATTTATTGTGCCTACCAGTTGGCCTCAAAATGGTCAGCATTTTTGAGCACCAACATGACCTAAGGGTTCCTATGACCCCTTCGGACACTTGAGCATTCAAATGTGTCAAAAGGGGTCATGGGGACTTCCTAGGGGTCCTAGTATGCCTTATCATGCATTAGGACCCCTACAAAGTCCTCATAACGCCTTTTGACACAATGGAACCCTCAAGTGTGTTCTAAGGGGTCCTACAACCCATTCAGACACACTTGAGTGTTCAAATGTGTCAAAAGTGGTTATGGGGACTTCTTAGGGGTCCTACTACACCTTATAACATGTTAGGACCCCTAGGAAGTCCCCATGAACCCTTTTGACACATTGGAATGCTAAAGTGTGTCCTAAGGGGTCCTACAATGCCTCCAGACACACTTGAGCATTCAAATGTGTCAAAAGGAGTCATGAGGACTTTGTAGGGGTCCTAGTATGACTTATCATGTGTTAGGACCCCTAGGAAGTGCTCATGACACCTTTCAACACATTAGAACCCTCAAGTGTGTCCTAAGGGGTCCTACGACCACTTCAGACACACTTGAGCATTCAAATATGTCAAAAGGGGTCATGGGGACTTCCTAAAGGTCCTAATATGACTTATCACATGTTAGGACCCCTAGGAAGTCCCCATGACCCCTTTTGACACATTGGAATGCTCACGTGTGTCCTAAGGAGTCCTACGATGCCTTCGGAGACACTTGAGTGTTCAAATGTGTCAAAAGGGGTGATGGGGACTTCCTAGGGGTCCTAGTACACCTTGTCATGTGTTAGGACCAGTAGGAAGTCCCCATGACCCCTTTTGACACATTGGAACTCTCAAGTGTGTCCTAAGGGGTCCTACGACCCCTTTGGACACACTTGAGAGTTCAAATGTGCCAAAATGGGACATGGGGACTTCTTAGGGGTCCTACTATGCCTTATCACATGTTAGGACCCCAAGAAAGTCCCCATGACCCCTTTCGACACATTGGAACCCTCTAGTGTGTCCTAAGGGGTCTTAGGACCCCTTCGGACACACTTGAGCATTCAAATGTGTTGAAAGGGGTAATGGGAACTTTCTAGGGGTCCTAACACCTGATAAGGCATACTAGGACCCCTAGGAAGTCCCCATGACCCCTTTTTACACATTTGAATGCTCAAGTGTGTCCGAAGGGGGTGTAGGACCCCTTAGGACACATGTGAGGGTTCCAATGTGTTGAAAGGGTTTAGGGGGACTTCATAGGAGTCCTAATGGGTGATAAGGTGTACTAGGACCCTTGGGAAGTCCCCATGACCCATTTTGACACATTGGAACCCTCAAGTGTGTCCTAAGGGGTCCTACAACCCCTTCAAACAAACTTGAGTGTTCCAATGTGTCGAAAGGGGTCACAGGGACTTCCTAGGGTCCTAACGCGTGATAAGGCATACTAGTACCCCTAGGAAGTCCCCATGACCTATTTTGACACATTGGAATGCTCAAGTGTGTCTGAAGTGGTTGTAGGACCCCTTAGGACACACTTAATGCTTCCAATCTATCAAAAGGGGTCATAGGGACTTCCTAGGGGTCCTAGTACACCTTGTCACACGTTAGGACCCCTAGGAAGTCCCCATGACCCCTTTCAACACATTGGAACCCTCAAGTGTGTCCTAAGGGGTCTTACAACCCTTCGAACAAACTTGAGCATTCAAATGTGTCAAAAGGGGTCATGGGGACTTCCTAGGGGTCCTAGTACACCTTATCAACCATTAGGACCCCTACAAAGTTCCCATGACCCCTTTCAATACATTGGATCCCTCAAGTGTGTCCTAAGGGGTCCTACAACCCCTTTGAATACACTTGAGCATTCAAATGTGTCAAAAGGGGTCATGGGGACTTCCTAGGGGTCCTATTACACCTTATGACATGTTAGGAACCCTACGAAGTCCTCATAACCCCTTTTGACACATCAGAACCCTCAAGTGTGTCCTAAGGGGTCCTATGACCCCTTCAGCCACACTTGAGCATTCAAATGTGTCAAAAGGGGTCATGGGGACTTCCTAGGGTCCTACTATGCCTTATCACATGTTAGGACCCCTAGGAAGTCCCCATGACCCCTTTTGAAACATTGGAACCCTCAAGTGTGTCCTAAGGGGTCCTACGACACCTTTGAACACACTTGAGTGTTTGAATGTGTCAAAATGGGTCATGAGGACTTCATAGGAGTCCTCGTATGGCTTATCACATGTTAGGACCCCTAAGAATTCCTCATGACCCCTTTAAAAACATTGGAACCCTCATGTGTGTCCTAAGGGGTTCTACGACCCCTTTAGACACACTTGTACATTCAAATGTGTCAAAAGGGGTCATTGGGACTTCCTAGGGGTCCTACTATGCCTTATCACACATTAGGACCTGTAAGAAGTCTCCATGACCCCTTTTGACACATTGCAATGCTCAAGTGTGTCCTAAGGGGTCCTATGATGCCTTCAAACACACTTGAGCATTCAAATGTGTCAAAAGGGGTCATGGGGACTTCCTAGGGTTCCTAGTACGCCTTATCACATGTTAGGACCTGTAGGAATTCCTCATGACCCCTTTCGACACATTGAAACCCTCAAGTGTGTCCTAAGGAGTCCTACGATCCCTTCAAACACACTTGAGCATTCAAATATGTCAAAAGGGGTCATGGGGACTTCCTAGGTGTCCTAGTATGCCTTATCAGGTTTTAGGACCCCGAGGAAGTCTCCATGACCCATTTCGACACATTGGAATGCTCAAGTGTGTCCCAAGGGGTCCTACAATGCTTTCAGACATAGTTGAGTGTTTAAATGTGTCAAAAGGGGTCATGAGGACTTCCTATGGGTCCTAGTATGCCTTATTACATGTTAGGACCCCCAAAAAGTCCTCATGATCCATTTCGACACATTGGAACCCTCAAGTGTGTCCTAAGGGGTCCTACGACCCCTTAAGACACACTTGAGCATTGAAATGTGTCAAAAGGGGTGATGGGGACTTCCTAGGGGTCCTAGCATGCCTTATCATGTGTTAGGACCCCTAGGAAGTCCCCATGACCCCTTTCGACACATTGGAACCCTCAAGTGTGTCCTAAGGGGTGCTACGACACCTTCGCACACACTTGAGCATTCAAATGTATCAAAAGGGGTCATGGGGACTTCCTAAGGGTCCTAGTACACCTTATAAGCCATTTAGATCCCTATGAAGTCCCCATGATCCTGTTTGACATAGTGGAACCCTCAACTATGTCCTAAGGTATCCTACGACCCCTTTAGACACACTTGAGCATTCAAATTTGTCAAAAGGGGTCATGGGGACTTCCTAAGGGTCCTAGTATGCCTTATCATGCATTAGGACCCTTAGAAAGTCCCCATGACCCCTTTCGACACATTAGAACACTCAAGTGTGTCCTAAGGGGTCCTACGACAGCTTCAAACACACTTGAGCATTCAAATGTGTCAAAAGAGGTAATGAGGACTTCCTAGGGGTCTTAGTATGCCTTATCACATATTAGGACCCCTAGGAAGTCCCCATGACCCCTTTTGAAACATTGGAACACTCAAGTGTGTCCTAAGGGGTCCTATGATGCCTTCAGATACACTTGAGCATTCAAATGTGTCAAAAGGTGTCATGAGGTCTTCCTAGGGGTCCTAGTATGCCTTATCATGTGTTAGGACCCCTAGGAAATCCTTATCACCCCTTTTGACACATTAGAACCCTTAGGTGTGTCCTAAGGGGTCCTACGACCCCTTCAGACACACTTGAGCATTCAAATTTATCAAAAGGGGTCATGGGGACTTCCTAGGAGTCCTAGTATGCCTTATCACATGTTAGGACCCCTAGGAAGTCCCCATGACCCCTTTTGACATATTGGAACCCTCAAGTGTGTCCTAAGGGGTCCTACGACCCCTTCAGACACACTTGAGCATTCAAATGTGTCAAAAGGGATCATGTGGACTTCCTAGGGGTCCTTGTACACCTTATCATGTGTTAGGACCCCTACGAAGTCCCCATGACCCCTTTCGACACATTAGAACCATCGAGTGTGTCCTAAGGGGTCCTACGAGGCCTTCAAACACACTTGAGCATTGAAATGTGCCAAAAGGGGTCATGGGGACTTCCTAGGTGTCCTAGTACACCTTATCACATGTTAGGACCCCTAAGAAGTTCCCATGATCCCTTTCGACACATTAGAACTCTCAAGTGTGTCTTAAGGGGTCCTACGACCCCTTAGGACACACTTGAGGGTTCCAATGTGTTGAAAGGGGTCATGGGGACTTCCTAGGGGTCCTAGTATGCCTTATCACCTATTAGGATTGCTATGAAGTCTCCATGATCCCTTTCAACACATTAGAACCCTCAAATGTGTCCTAAGGGTTCCTACAACCCCTTCAGACACACTTGAGCATTCATATGTGTCGAAAGGGGTCATGGGGACTTCCTAGGGGTCATAGTACGCCTTATCATGTGTTAGGACCCCTAGGAAGTCACCATGACCCCTTCAGACACATTGGAATCCTCAAGTGTGTCCTAAGGGGTCCTACGACCCCTTTTGACATAGTTGAGTGTTCAAATGTGTCAAAAAGGGTCATGGGGACTTCCTAGGGGTCCTAGTATGCCTTGGCACATGTTAGGACCCCTAGAAATTCCCCATGACCCCTTTCAACACATTAGAACCCTCAAGTGTGTCTTAAGGGGTCCTACAACCCCTTCAGACATAGTTGAGGGTTCAGATGTCTCAAAAGGGGTCATGGAGACATCCTAGGGGTCAAATGTTCTTACATCAATTTTTATACCATTGTTAGTTTCTAGAACAGATGATGACATCTACTTATTCAGTATAGTCAGACTGTCGAAATTACAAGGAGTCTGTAGAAAAATCTTGTGCTGGATACTTTTGAGAGGACTTGGGCAAAAACTGTTTGTCATCAAATCAACTGTGTAGGTATTTTTTCAAATACATTATATATATAATATGTATTATATATATATATATTATATAAATTAGTATATATATAATATATAATATATATATTATATACATTAGTATATATATAATATATTATATATATATTATATACATTAGTATATATATAATATACATTATATATATTATATACCTCTTTTTATTTATAAAAGTTTAATTTTTTCATTTACTCCCATCATTTTTTCATGTACTTGATAAAATCAGGTACCCGATTATTCCCTGGTATAACTTTGACCAAAATATTCCCTGTCCCCACAGACCAGAGAAGCACGGGATTTCAGACCTTTTTCACGAGATGCATGAAAAAATACGTGATTTGGGGCCCATTTTTTGTTTTTTGTCAACTTGTGGTCTCATCATGGGAAGCAGTAGTCATCGAAAGGCTAAACACAAGAGGAAGGTGATAGATGAAAAAATTGAAGCATATAGGGAAAAAGATCGGAAAAATAACCGACGAAGGAGAGAAGGTATGTTAAATATTAATCAAGGTGACCCCGTAAATGTAGTTGCAAGTGAAGAGGATGCTGAATTTGAAAATAATATGGAAATTAATTTTTTGAATAACAATAACCTCTCTCAGTTTTGGGCGATTTGACTTCATTTGCATTTGGCAAGGCGATCTCAGTCAATGCCAAAACTTGCAGTGAGTGTCAGTTGAAAGTAGCTTAACAGTGTTTCTTTGAAATCATCCATCCTAGCATCAAACCATCTACTCCATCGGCTTTGGTTGGCCAGGTAAATGCCACTGACAACCCCGTTCTGCCCACAGAGTCACTGGAACGCTCACAACCACGCTCGACCCAAGTGACCCCAAGGTGCACTAAGCACGATTGGGCAGCGATCTTCCGAGGCTCATATCTTGGACCTCATGAGAGGTATCAACAAACCATTAGGGGCTATGAGATCATGTTTTTGAGGTCTACAATAACCTCTCTTAGTTTTGGGTGATTCAACTTCGTTTGCATTTGGCAAGGTGATCTTAGTCGATGCCAAAACTTGCAGTGAGGGTCAGTTGAAAGTAGCTCAGCATTGTATCTTTCAAACTGTCCATCTTGGCATCAAACCATCTACTCCATTGGCTCCGGTTGGCTGGGTAAACACCATTGAAAACCCTGTTCCACCCATGGAGTCACTGGAACGCTCGCGACCACGCTCGACCCAAGTGACCCCAAGGTGCACTAAGCACGATTAGGAAGCAATCTTCTAAGGCTCATATCTTGGACCTTGTGAGAGGTATCAAAAAACCATTAGGGGCTATAGGATCATGTTTCTAAGGTCTACAATAACCTCTCTCAGTTTTGGGTGATTCAACTTCATTTGCGTTTGGCAAGGTGATCTCAGTCGATTCGAAAACTTGCAGTGAGGGTCAGTTGAAAGTAGCTCAGTAGTGTATCTTTCAAACCGTCTGTCCTGGCATCGAACCATTTGCTCCATCAGCTCCAGTTGGTCGAGTGAACACCACTGACAACCTTGTTCCACCCACAGAGTCACTGGAACACTCGCGACCACGCTTGACCCAAGTGACCTAACAGCACAAGTGCTACATTTCTCTATGGATTTAGTAAACCCCAATATGATGATTGTATACATAGTGAGTATATACATAGTATTGAAACAATGTAGTACTAAGTGGCTCAAGTGAGTATATATAATGGTATGAAACATAAGAACATAGGAAATCTATAGAAGTTAAACCTCAAACATAATAAGCTCCATGAATAGGGTATTCCAGAGTAAAGAAAAACAAATGCAACTTCAACAAGATATAATTTAAATCATAATGATAATCATAGTCAAGATATAACTTCACCATTCAATTCTATAAACATGAATAATAAATATGTATACAAAAGATGATGCAAATATAACATAAAAATGAACATGTTCTATATATAGAAAGTATCAAATGTATCAAAAGTATCTCCATATACAAATATGGCACATGCCATTTCAAAATGTCTACAAAATCAATGTTTCAAGATGTACAATGTGGCATATATGCCATCTCAAAATGTGCTAAGTGGCATCTCTAAATGACCACAAAACTAAAACTACATCCTATGTTGTAGGGGGATCATCAAAATTTAGCCTCTTTGAAGAAGTGTTTGGCTCTTATTGATCCTGCATCAAAAATGAGTTCAAACCCAAGTTAGATTGCTTACTTTATATGATTTGTACATATGTATATATGTAATTCATAATTCAAACACTAATTTAATTAAAATTATATCTGAATACAAATATCTGTACATGGCCTCTTGGTTGCTTACTGTGTGTGTGAAAATTGTACCTGATCTGTAGAAACAACACTTCAGTAAAACATTAGAGGTTAGCAAAATCAAAATCGTGCAAAATTGAAATCTAATTTAACCAAGTGATTTACTACCTTCTAGTAGGTGCGAGATTGATGTTCTCAGATTGTTATCGAGATCAGTGACCTAGACGACACCTAAACGAAGGATTTGAATGCAAAACTGATATGAAATATGAATGCAATTAATCTATTTTTTTTTATGTTTTCTATGCAATAAGATGACAAATGATATGAAATCTATGATATGTAAAAAAACTGATATGCTATGATATGCTAAATGATCTAACAATGATATGAAAATGAATCTAAATGAATGTTAAAAAAAAACAAATTGATCTCACAATAGCCTTGATTCGCAATAAGCTTTGATTCTCCAAATTCCAATTCTCCAAAATAGTTGTGCAATTCGTAGACGACTTTGGCAAAGTAAGCTTGCAAAATTATGAGATGATTTGAGATGAGTTGAAGCCTTAATTTTATAAAAATCCAGGGCTTTGGGGATGCATGGAAAAAGCTATAAATCACTTAGATAAACTCATCTTGATTTTTGAGTTATCTGATCATGAAAGATAATTAACTCACAAAATTATGCAAAAGCATGCACAAATAGCTTTTTAACTCAAATTAGAGTTTAGATCATCTTTTTGAACTCCAAAAGGATGTTGAGTTCTAAAAAGTCAACACTTTGCATTGATTTTCTAATTTGGAGTTTAACTGTTTCTTTTGAATGTGCATAATAATTATGAATTAATTAAATAAATAAAGTGATTTATGCTCAACTTAACTAATTTTTGAAAATAAATAATTGATTTATGGGTTAATCAATTATTTAATCAAACTTTTATTAAAAACTATATTATTAAATAATGACAACATGCTTTAATTAATTAAATAAGAATTTAATCAATTATTCATAGGATTTTGGATTTATTGTCAAAATTAAAATAATACAATTAATAATAGATAGAATTTAATATAATTACACAATTAAGTGGCAAGGTATTAAATCTAATTAATTAAATATGAAAATATTTAATTAATCAAACTTAGGATAAATGTGATTTATCGCCAAATAATCATTAAATTAAAGATAATTAAGATAATTAGAAATATTGCTAGGAATATTCCCCGATGCAAAATTTAAGATAATCAATTATGATTCGATGATGTTTAGATGTGCCTTAGATTAGGACTTCCATGTTGATTTCATTCAATTTGTAGATGTAGGAGGTTAATGAACTTATAGCCAATTTTTGGGGTATTACATTTTGCCCCTCTTTGAATTATTGTGCGAAGCGCAGTGGTTCAAAGATAGTCTATGTTTGATAGAGATATGAAACTGATTTGAAATTGATAATTGATATGAGATAGAAGCTAATTGAAATTGATTTGATATGGAGATAATAGGTCCTGAATGACCAAAGATAATGTTCACTATAATAGCAAATGAACCTATGATTGTGAAAAAGTGTCAAAACACCTGATTCCAAACCTTAGGATTGCAAAGAAGTGAGTGATAGGTTCTAGACTCGGTTGTCTTAGCAGAACTAGTAGGTATCACATTCGAATCCTTCAGTTGCCGAAGAACCAAGGAAAGAACACTATGATCCAATGGTTGCAAAAATTGATACAGATTACAAGATTAGGAGGATACCAGATTGATATGGATCGACAAATCTGATATGCCCCAAGTGATGATAGATTTGCCCCGTGTGATGAGGTCTTTTGATGAATCAGCAACTAGACATGGTTGTTGTCTTGATTACTGATGAAAGATATTGATAGAAATTGATTTATAGACTTTGAATGATGTGCAATACCATGCCCCCTTCGGGATTAAAATTGAAATCTGACAAGAGAAGTCAGCGTTGATAGTTTAGAAGCATGTTAATTGATTTGAGAAATGGTTAAACACGTCCGGGAACACATTCTGCATCATGTAGAGGTCTTGGAGATCAAGTTTGACTAGGTTAAACCATGAGTTGACCATGGTTGACCAATTTGAAATTTTGATAGTTTGATATAAGATAATCAGTTAAGTTGAAAAATGGATTTCTACTATGATTGAAGGTGATTATGCAAGTAGTTAATAATATAAAATATTTTAGATTTTGATTTTGATCCCGAAAAAGGATTTTACTTGCTATTTCATTAGAGGAACCTTCATGTGGGATTCAGCTCTTGTTAGATTGGAAGAGGTGAGTGGAGAATTGTTTAAGCATTGAAGTTCATTTAGCCATTGTGAGATCATGCAACATGCAAAATGCAAAAAGACATGCAAAATGAAATGCAACCTAAGACCTAGGACCTAGTCACTGATCATGTGTCGATTTGTTATCATCATTGAACTTTTAGGTAACTGGATAAATCAATACAATGCCCACTAGCTATGAAACCATAGACATATGAATATCGATTTGTATGCGCAAGAATCAATACAACACCCACTGGTCAACAACCATGGATATATGAATATTGATTTTGTTTTCGGAATGTCAGATTAGATATAAGCACCAAGGCACAAACGCCAGGATGACCTGAATATCATGTCCATTTTGATATAGCCATTTGCATTTAACATCAAAACATAAATGTCATGATGACCTAAATACACCTTGCATTCAAACACATCAAACAGTCAAGAGATTATTCTAAATCTAGTGTGAATTACCCATAGTGACCCTTTATCATTCACATCCTTAGGTAAGATCGCATTCACAATAGGAGAAAGAAGTCACTCAAAAAGATAATAGTTAGATCAAACTTCCTTGAATCATCTGGGTATCAATGGTTGAGGTACACATGGCCATCCAATTTGAGATAGAGGCTCTTACAGTCGGACACCATTTCAATCTAAAATTTTCAAATTTGTTAGATTTTCACATACAAGCAGAAAATAAAGAAAAGATTATGCCCCCAGTCATCACTCTCTAAATCCTGTAAAGGACATCATCAAAGGGCTCGAAGGGACACAATATGCAAAAATCTCAATGTGAATCAGTAAGCATACAAGGAGATAAAAGCATGAAAAGCATATGTTGTTTTCAGTTTGATGTTTGATTGCGTTGTTGTAGATGCAAAATCCTTTCTGGAGACAAGACTGACTGACTGACTCACATGAAGCTTCAAAGAACTTTGACTAGATATGATACATCTAAGATATACTGGAGGCCATACGATATAACATTGATTGGCCCCAAGTGTGAACATTGATAGGATACAGACGCTTGAGCTGAGTGGTGTACAGACTGACTTATTGAAAATTGGAAATGTAGAAACAAACCGGGAGATATGTACAAACTAAAGCAAAATTGAAAGTTGGGAAAGACCAAGATTGCATTGATAGATGGAGCATTTTGAAACAAGTGGTGCCTGTTTGCCGGGTTTTCACCATCTTGACAGAGATTCTATTTTTGCTACCAAGGCGCCTGTTTCCAGGTTTTCACCATAGCACTTTTTTTTTTTCTTTTTCTTTTTTGTTTTTCAATTTTTGATATTTTTTTATTTTTTTGTGAATCATCAAGGCACCTATTGTTAGGTTTTCACCAAGATGTTCATTTTTTTAGGACTTTTTCCAATTTTAAAGATTTTTTCAGGACATTTTACCATAGACTGAATGCCTTAGGCATAGAATTTCTTCAGATGGAGAACGTTGATTGGTTCTTAGAGCTGTTCTCCTTTAGTCATTGAGAGTTTATAGGCACCAGAGCCAAAAGTAGTAGTGATAACAAAGGGACCCAGCTAGTTGGGTTCGAACTTCCCCTTGCGTTCTTGATGTGATTGATTTTTAGGATTCTCTCTCAAGACTAGATCGCCAACCTGAAATTCTCTATGTCTGACTTTCTTGTTGTAGCCTCTAGACATTCTCTTCTGATATACTCTGAGATGATCATACACTGCTTGTCTGCGCTCATCTAGTAGTTCAAGTTCTTGCAACCTAGACACTCTATAGTCATCATCAGTTACTAGACCATGCATTCTAATTCTTAGGGATGGGATTTCAACCTCAATAGGTAGTACCACTTCAGACCCATAAACTAAAGTGAAAGCTGTAGCCCCAGTAGGTGTTCTGATATTTGTTCTGTTACTAGTTCTGATACTAGTTTTGATACTAGTTCTGATACTTGTTCTGATACTAATTTTGATACTGGTTCTGATACTAGTTCTGATACTAGTTCTAATACTGGTTCTGATACTGGTTTTGATACTAGTTCTGATACTGATTCTGATACTGGTTCTGATACTTGTTCTGATACTGGTTCTGATACTAGTTCTAATACTGGTTTTGATACTTATTCTGATATTTGGTATATTTGATAGCATCTTTTTCCATTGCAAACTCCCAAGTAAGATCATATCGTGCAGTCCCAATGTCTAGCAAGGTGGAGAACAAGAGGTATTGAAAAGCTGATGGAAGAGATGGAAGACAAGAGAATGAAGGAGAATGAAGGGAAGAAATCCTCAAGGGAAAACTCCTCAAGAATACTCAAGCTGGGGCAAAATGTCATGTAAAGCACATTTGGTTAAACAATGAAAGGTCAACATAGGATAAGTCACAAAATCATAATGCCAAAGAAGGAAAGGATGTAGTCCAAAGAAGTAGACATGTCAAGAGGCTTTATAGCATCGTGTTTTACTCTTTCTTTCTTTTTTTATTAGATCAAGACCAAAGGGGAAAATGATAGTAATAGGTGAAAATGAATGGAGGAAAATAGATATGAAGGCTAAACAAGAAGGGAATGAAAGCAAGATCACTATAAAATAGCTCACAAGATAGCCAAATGTTTGTGTATAGATTAACATTGTCAAGATCAAAGAGAGAAGATGGAATGGATGAAATATGTAGAAGAACTATGCATGATGCTTGATTGCCAGGTTTTCATCATGGTACTTATCCAAGGCACCACAAGGGAGTGGTTTTCACCATAGGATGAATTTATTTCTCTTTACTTTTTCTACCAAGGTGTCTATTTCCAAGTTTTCACCGAGGCACAATTTCAATTTTTTTTATTTTAAATTTTCTCCTTTTTTTTTCTCTTTTTGGAAGAAGGCAAGCTTTTTAGATAATGCTCCTTGAAAGGATAAACCGTGATATGCCAAGGATTCAAAATGATATGCTCAAAGATGCTGATAGGGAAAGGGAGATGGAAGAGTAAAATGGAGGATAAGGTTTTATGTAAAGCAAGTGAGGTTGAAAGATAGGAGGAATAAGCAAATGAGGAAAAATGATATAAGGTAGAAGGATAATGAATGTAAGGATTGTGAAAGGGTAGGTGGAAAGGAAGGAAAGATCAATGTCAACACACACCTTGAAGGGTGGCAAGAGGATGGAGGAAATGTGAATGAAGGAATACGTGAAGGAATATGGCGAATGGATAGCAAAGGTTGAGGTTTAGGTGCATGGAATGGAAGAATATTTTTAGAAGAAGATGAAGTGGAAGCCTTTGGAAGCTTGAATGTCAACTTCACTTTTTGTTCAACACTAGACTCTTTCACGAGAGACTTTGGAATCCATATAGCTGTAGGCTTTTCATTTCTTTTTGATAATCTAGAGAGAATATCTTTAATGATGGATTTTGGAACCCATACTTGTCTTGTAATTTTTTTCTTAGATATCTCTTTTGACTTTATGCCTCCATGTCGATTAGAGGAGACATGGTGATCTTCTTTTTTTGATGGATTCTTGTATTGCTTCTTTTTCTTGTATTAAATATTCAAGCTACTTCTAAAAGACTTGGGACTTGTGGAAGAAGGAGGATATGCTTGGTTTAGATGGGTGGGTGGATGAAAAAGATTCAAGGGTATGCATCTATGTTGAACTTGAGGAAAGATAGGAGATGGAGGTATGTAAGGACCCAAGATGGATGGCGAATTAGGAAAGTTAGGAGGGGAAAGTGAAGGGACATAAGGACCCAAGATGGAAGGAAGATGTGAAGCTCGTAATATTGGTGGAGGAGGTCCAAGGATGGAAGTGGAAGACACAAAAGGATAATCAATAAGTTCATAAACATCTATATGACAACCAAGGATATCAGCATCTTTAGAGTGAGCATTAGAATTTTCATTAGAATCATGGACATCTTGAATATGAGCACCTTCTTCGATAGGATTGTTCAAAGCTTGCAAAGACTTAGGAAGAGTAGAAAGTGGAAATGAACATGGAGTGGTAGAACAAGAAGATGGAAGACTTTGATCTTGACAAGGATCTTTGGATAGCATAAGCACATAATTTTTCTCTTGATTTTCAATAGGCTTAACATTGGAAGTAACAACACCATTTTTACCAACCTTAATGGAAGCATCATCTTTGGAAAGTGCAAGTGTAGTAAGGTTATTTTGATTGTCAATAAGCTCAACGGTGTAAGTAGTAGCTTGATCTTGCTTAGGAAAAGACTTAAGACATGGTTGAATGCATGAAAAAGGGGCTGTAGGATCAAAAGAACCCTGAGGTAGATAAGAGACATCATGAAAAGGAGTGGATGACATGGAGGGTTCTTGATCTTGATCTTTCTTTATGTTCTTTTCTTTATCATTTTTAGAGTCCTCTTGACATGGAGCTACTTCTAAGGACAAGGAAGCATGTTGGAATTGTATGGAAGACTTTGGAAGAGATGGTGAAGGACTAGCTGAAGTAGGCATTATAGCATATGAAGGCTTAGGCTCTTTAGGTTTATCATTATTGAAAGTATTTGCAGCCAAGTGAAGGTTAGCTTGAGTTTCTCTAAGAGGTAGCCCTGGAGGATAACTATAGGGAACCATATGAAAAGTATCAGGGCTTGTGTCGGATGAAGGTTCTGTGAAAGATTTGATAGACTCAGAAGCTTTAGGAAATGTACAAGTATTGGAGGAAGTAAGGGATGGAAGGGAACCATCACAAGACAAAGGTCCAACATTAAAATGATCTTGCTTGAGAGTGTAATATTTATTTTCAGCATGAGAGTTCTTAGAGGAGAGATCCTTGTAGTATTGATGCTTCAAGCTAGCATGATGCATTTTATAGTCCTTAGCAGTAGTAGATGGATCATAATCAAGGTATTGTCCACAAAAGCCATCAAAATCTCTTTCAAAATCAGAATCATATGGATCACCATCACAATCTATCCAGTGTGACACCCCATTTCTAGTAAGCAGGAACACATGATGAGGAGGACTCTTAGGGACAAAGGTGTCATAGGTATCATTATATTGTCTATCATCATAGTCATCATAGTCTCCAAAGCTGGATGTGTCACTCTCCATGGAAGAGGTATCATAAGGGTTATCACATTGCTCAAATTCTATTCGGGGGCATGGTGACATGTACAAGTCTTTATCAAATGGAAAAGAGTATAGAGATTCCATGGAGAACTCTTTAGGTTCCTTTTCTTTCTTAAGATTGTTAAGTTCAACTTGCATAGCTTGTAGCTGCTTCATCATAGTGGTGATTAGAGCTTCTTCCTCTTGTGTACTGATTCTTTGAGACATGTGTACTGGTTCTCAATAGCTACTGCTCTATTCCTGACACAATGATTTGTTCGACAGATTCTGGAAATAGGCTGAAAAAGATAAATATCTGGCAATTCTAACAATTTTTTGACAACTTTCAAAAATTTCCCAAATGACACTCTGCAAACTTGTACGATGGTGGGTATGCTATGAAATGACAGTTGAAAAACTCATATGACAGTTGGGTAGTAATGAAATGATAGTTGAAAATCTCATACGATAGTTGCAAGATTTTGACTTTGAGAATTTGCTAGCATGGAAACTCGTACGACACTGGGTACTCAATCATATGACAGATGGGTTGTAATGAAATGACACTTGGAAAAACTCGTATGACTTTTGACTTCCTGAAATGATTTTTGACTCAAGAAAAGAATTTTACTTCAGATTTTGCAAATTTTGAGTTTTCAGATTCGGATTGTTTGCAAATTTTAATATCTAGATTTGAGAATTGTAATAGATTTGTTCATTTTCAGTAACTAGATAGATAAACAAACATGCAAAACAATAGGCACATGATTTCAAGCATGTCTGAAAACAATGAACAAGGGAAAAAGTGACCTTGCGCATGAACAATCAAGTGACTTATTCATTCTAATCCTCAGAAGTGCTAATTGTGTATGTTCCAAAAATGTTTTGCAATAATGCACATATACCCTATAAAATGAAAATTTGGCCTCGCTAGGTTTTTTAGTAATGGTTTGACTCTGCAACTTTTATGATCCAAAGGGGTGAATTCCAATCCCAGCTCACCAGGGTTTTGACATAGTCCAAGAACTTAATCTTCAGGAGCTGCTAGGGAGATCTGACAACCCAACAATGAACCATACCCATGGAGATTTCTTCCACAAGGACATTTACATAGCGGCTGTCACTACAACGGTGAAAATGGCTATTACCGCTTGAGGTTCCATCAACGCAGTTTGCCCTGTGAAGGGATTGTCCGCTACGGTTAACCCTCTCTAAAGGTGACTCATAGTATGATACCACAAGGGGACTTGGCTCCAGATCCAAGGTTTTGATGCCTCTTCACTTTTAACCCAAACAAAGCAAGCAGATTAATCTGACATGCTAAGACAAAGTTTGTCTCACCAAGGTCTATGATATCAACCCCACGTGATCTATCAACCTCTCTAGAGAGAGAATGTATCAATTAATAAGGGAAGATGCACAAACCAAGTAGAGCATGAGATGCACTAAGTATCCTCCCCACCTACAAGGGATCCCTCGTTGAGAAGGGTTTCGCTAGGAACCCACTCTCTCAAGATCCACAAATAGTGTTCATGGGGCCTAATTACTATGTGAGTACAGATATATTCCAGAAAGCAAATTTATCCAAAAGTATTCAAAAGCACAAGGTGGTATACTTAAAACTTAAAGAAAATATGAGGTGAGTCCACAAAGTGGAGCACTTAACCCCTCACAAAAGCTAGAAATGAGTCCACAACTTAGAAAATAAGTGAGTTCCAAAAAGCACAAAAGGGTTGCCTGGTGGAACACTTAACGCTTCTTTCCTGTAGATCCCTCCCCTTTAATGTGGCGCTGATATTGCAACCACGGGGTGAAAATGAAGGGCCGATAGATTTAGCGAGTCCAATAACCCAAGATAGCAATCTAGATCAATCACAAGTAATCTAAGACTGCCAATAAATACCTAAGGTGTCACAACCTAGTATTCAATTATGCAAATTCATAGAAAAAGCATGCAAAGAAACACTCAAGCTAAACACATGAGAGATTTATTTTAAGGCCAAATTGAAATTTTATTAGATGAAGGAGAATACCTGGGATCCTTGCAACATGCTTAGTAGATTTTACCTGATTTTTAGCAATTCTTGTTGAGCTTTTCCATGCAAGTAAGTGACAAACTCTCCAACAAGCAAACAAGCAAACAAGATATGCAAAATATATTCAACTTATGAAAACCATAGGGTTAGCTCTAAAATCCAATTATTATCAGCAATAATAACCAGTAATTAACCCAAATGACAACTCATATCATTCATTGAACCATGTAAAAAAAATAAGTGCATACCCATCACAAAACTTTATTTTTTTTGCTGCATTTGACCTAGTCAATAAGATCTAATTTTTTTGATATGATTTTGGCTGCAAAAATAGAAATTCAGAACAAAGACCCCTACTAAAAAATAGAGAGTTTTCCAAAAATGTAAATTTTTTAAAAAAATCTCTTCATTTGTGCCCTAGAGACCCATTTTATCAAAATAGACCAGTTTTTGTAAATTGACTATTTGAGCTACTATATTGCATCCAAATTTAAAATACAAAGAATGGACCCCCTATATAATTTAAAGAGCTTTCCAAAAATATAAAAATTTCTAAAAAATATGCTGATTTGCATCAGATATTAATTTTTTCTGAAATTTCAAGAAAAAATTATTAAAAATTCAAAACATCTCAGAAAATTCTAATTTTTTACTGTAGCTTTTTTGATATGTCTCCAACTTGCAAAAAAAATTTCTAAGAAAAAATCTAAGCCGTTTGAGAGATAAAATTAAATCTTTGAAACTTTAAAGTTTTAGCTCCCCCAAAAAAATCAAAACTAGCATGTAAAGGTGGGTTGCCCCACGGTGGGTGCCAGAAATGTGTGTGAAAATTGTACCTGATCTGTAGACACAACACTTCAGTAAAACATTAGAGGTTAGCAAAATCAAAATCATGCAAAATTGAAATCTAATTTAACCAAGCGATTTACTGCCTTCTAGTAGGTGCGAGATTGATGTTCTCAGATTGTTATCGAGATCAGTGACCTAGACGACACTTAAATGAAGGATTTGAATTCAAAACTGATATGAAATATGAATGCAATTAATCTATTTTTTTGATGTTTTCTATGCAATAAGATGAAAAATGATATGAAATCTATGATATGTAAAAAAACTGATATGCTATGATATGCTAAATGATCTAACAATGATATGAAAATGAATCTAAATGAATGTAAAAAAAAAACAAATTGATCTCACAATAGCCTTGATTCGCAATAAGCTTTGATTCTCCAAATTCTAACTCTCCAAAATAGTTGTGCAATTCGTAGATGACTTTGGCAAAGTAAGCTTACAAAATTATGAGATGATTTGAGATGAGCTGAAGCCTTAATTTTATAGAAATCTAGGGCTTTGGGGACGCATGGAAAAAGCCATAAATCACTTAGATAAACTCATCTTGATTTTTGAGTTATCTGATCATGAAAGATAATTAACTCACAAAATTATGCAAAAGCATGCACAAACAGCTTTTTAACTCAAATTAGAGTTTAGATCAGCTTTTTGAACTCCAAAAGGATGTTTAGTTCTAAAAAGTCAATACTTTGCATTGATTTTCTAATTTGGAGTTTAACTGTTTCTTTTGAATGTGCATAATAATTATGAATTAATTAAATAAACAAAGTGATTTATGCTCAACTTAACTGATTTTTGAAAATAAATAATTGATTTATGGGTTAATCAATTATTTAATCAAACTTTTATTAAAAACTATATTATTAAATAATGACAACATGCTTTAATTAATTAAATAAGAATTTAATCAATTATTCATAGGATTTTGGATTTATTGTCAAAATTAATACAATTAATAATAGATAGAATTTAATTTAATTACACAATTAAGTGGCAAGATATTAAATCTAATTAATTAAATATGAAAATATTCAATTAATCAAACTTAGGATAAATGTGATTTATCGCCAAATAATCATTAAATTAAAGATAATTAAGATAATTAGGAATATTGCTAGGAATATTCCCCGATGCAGAATTTAAGATAATCAATTATGATTCGATGATGTTTAGATGTGCCTTAGATTAGGACTTCCATGTTGATTTTGTTTGATTTGTAGATGTAGGAGGTTAACGAACTTATAGCCCATTTTTGGGGTATTACATTTACCACGATTAGGTGTCCTAGCATAAGTCCTTGGTAGCGAAGGGACCATGCCAACAATACCAACTCTGACCTATAAATATATATTTGCAATAATGAGATTAGTAGAGTGGTGCAACATAGAGTAATAAATCTACAAAATAGGATGATTTGAACTAAAATTAAAACTTACATCTGGTGATCCCTCCTCTGGAATAGTGGGCTAGGTCAAGAAAGATATGAAAGATTCTCGTGGGCCCTCCCTCACACTAGGAGTAACCGATGAGAGTAAATATATTGTCAATTATATATAAATGTACTTCATCATAACAATCCTGGTTACAAAATACAAATAACAATATGTAAAAGTCTATGTACAATAGAGCTATCACTCCGAATCAAGATACTTGTCAGCCTAGGCTCCCAAACCCATGTCGAAACATCATCAATAGCCACACCCTATACAATAAATTCAAGTAAAATATTTATTACTAGGGTATGTGCAAGATCATGGTATGCCAAAAAGTGGCGACATGAAAAAGAAGTTCTGATTGATAGACTCTTTGCAAAACAACAATAACTTTCAAACAATATAACATTTTTGAAATCTCAAATATACATTACACTCTATGCTTCATGTAATACAATAATAATAAACAATTGTTTCAATTTAATGAAGTTTAGACTAAGTTAAGGTGGTCAGACATGAGAGTTTTTATATTCAGGAAAATTTGTAGAAAAAAAATCATAATTAATTATTTACTTGGAAAAAAAATACAAAAAAATATACATCACATCTGGACATGAGTCTACTAATTTTATCTAGAATCTGATTAAAAAAATATTATCATTTGATTTTCTTTAATGTGGTCAGATGAACACCTACTTTTTATCTTTCTAGTCCCGATTGATAGACTTATTGAAAAATAGCTATAACTTTCAAACTGTATAAAATTTTTTAAATCCAAAGCATGTGTCACATTATATGTTTTCCTACTACAAGAAAAATAAAAAAAGTTTTCAATTTGATAAAGTTTAGACTAAGTTAACGTGGTCAGACATGAGAGTTTTTGTATTTTGTAAAAGTCATAGAAGAAAAATCATAATTAATTATTTACTTCGAAAAAAATTACAAAAAAATGTGTCACATCCAGACATGAGTTTACGACTTATATTTAGAATCTTGTAAAAAAAAATTATCATTTGATTTTCTTTAAGGTGGTCAGACATACACCTACTTCTTATTTTTTTCGTGAAATTTTCGTACTACTACATTGAAATTTAACATTTTCAACATATAGAATAATTATTTTTCAAAAAAGGCCTTGTATCTTAGAAACTAAATTGAATTTTCTATAGATTCTATTCTTAAATATTTTTTATATAATATTTATAACTTGTTAAAATTTTTATGTCAACTTGCCTAAACCTAATTTTTTGAATTTTCATTGCCACTTAAGGGCCTAGTTTGGCATACCATGATCCTGCACATACCCACTACACACAAGTGGCATACATATGCATGCATAATTAATCTTAAACAATTAATTACCTTTCCTTTGTCAACACCTGATGAAGGAACCCCCTCGTGTCCCCCACTGACATCGGTTGTAGCCTCCAAGAGTACAATAAGATGACAATATATTAGTAAATGTATGAATTTTATTGCTCTAATTAATAGAGATTTAAGCATGTACACCAAATGATAAAAAAAAAATAATGGGTACATAATTTATAATATATCATATAGGCATGAAGGCTAAATGAAATGGCCGAAACTGTGGACTCATCCACCTGTCTCAACTCCTCTTGTGTCATCGACTGAACATAAATGGAAAAAATATATATACATAAGTGCTTGCAATCATTAAAAATAGTCTAAATAAATAAATTAAATAAGTCATGTGAAAAATTTATTTATAATGTTTACTCTTATCATATCAACAAGAGTCCATGGCTCTGTGTACACCTCCTGAGTACTCTCATGATATGTAGATGCTCCATGAGGTGTTGCAGCCTCTATAGTTGTGTCTCCTACATCCTCCTCATCAATAACATACTGATATGTATCAGCATCAGTAAGCGGTCCAAGGCACATATTCTTACATATAATGAAAATATGGGGCTCGCATACATGTGAACTCCGGCGAGATGTCGATGCACTAGCATCAACCACACTAGGAGGCAACACTGAAGTAGTCTATGTGATCAACTAATCACTCAGCAAATGAATGACCCTAATAGTCTATGAGGAAGCCTCTGCAATGATATTGAGATGCTGCACTCAAGGAGGGGGTGCGACATCAGTGGGGGGGACAAAGGTAGTGGCCTTTTTGCACTGGGCAAATGGCCTAGTCTGAGGAGCTCCTCCGCCTATGCCCATGTTGGGCCTCATACTCCAATAATTAACATTGTGACCAAGCACAAACTCAGCATACAATTTTTTTATGAAATAGAAAGGGAGCTACAAATTTCTATGGGGTGGTTTATCAAAAACCATCCACTAGTGATCCTAAAAGTGTGTGCGCATTGCTTCCTTTGTGCACCATTTTATTGATAATTTGGGCTTTTTTGGGTCAACTTGTAATCCGATTTTAGGATTCACAAAAAGGGAGGCTATATCTTTCTGACTTATATTAAGGGCCATAATCCCATTATGGTCAAGCCCTTCATCAAATTGGGCGTGCATATCATCACGCCAATGAAGAGTAGCATTATGTTGTCGTGTGAGTGTGTCAATATTTTCAACAATAGTATTTAATGTGGCAAGCATGGGACCTAATGTAGGTATATTCTGATATGTGTTTTGGAAACCTCGTATTGTGTTAAAATTATCTTGTATCAAATCTTCTAAAGATCCAGGGTTTTGAGATGGGGGATTGTTTTGGGGATCGTTATTTGGTGCTGGAGAGTTATTTTCTTCATTGTTGTCAGCCATGTCTGATTAAATAAAATAAAAAATCTAAATTTCAATTTGATTTCATATATTATTACAAAACTAAATACAAAACCCTATTTCAACCAAAAAAACTACATTTAGCATCAAAATAAAATAAAATAATCAAAATATACAAAAAATTTACTTACCGTATATACTTTGGAGATCAAATTTGTTATTGTAGAAATCAGATACCTGAAAATATCATGTATATGATATTTGCATCCATTTTCCAAACCCAAAATGTGAGGAGAAATGAGGAAAATGGCTCGCGGGTTTTGATTTATGCCACGGGTTTTGGGTACCTAATATAATATTGGGTACCCAAAAAAATATCAGGTACCCGATATGTTTTCGGGTACTCGATTAAGCTTGTGCTTTGGTGTCAGGTTTTTCCAAGTGTACTGACACCCAAGCCTACTAAAAAGTCAACAAGCATTTTCATGCGCTTTTGGACGAGTGAAAAGTGAATATTTTTACATCACCACTTTTTGGCCCCTCATGATCTTGCACATACCCTAAAATCAAGTTTATCCCTTATTTATAAGTGTGGTCCTCTATTTTTCCTTCAATCCCATAATTCATTTCATCACTTAGGCCCTATATCACCAATTGTGGCCTAAGTTATGTTTTTTCCCAATCTTAGAATTAATTGTACTTGATAATCCTGCATCCACCCTATCTTCCCAACACCTAGTTTAAATTTGGGTTGAATTTACTATGTATCAAACATTTCAAATATTTTCTATCTAGGAAAAAAACATTCAAATTTACATTGTGTACCCAAGATCAGAACATTTGAAATGTTCTTTTCAAATGTTCAATCCCCTCATATTCTAGCCCAAATTTGGCTTGAAGCCCTATGTCAGGGTTTTATGGGGAAATTAGGTCCCGTGGTCGACCTCCTTGTGTTTTAGCCCCTAAAAATTTGTGAGAGGTAAATAAAAACCCTATCTCTCTTAATTTTAGCAATCCATTATCAAAATTAATATTTCAACATTTGAGACCAAGCATTCATAATCGAGCTATCAAGTGCAGGGAAGAAAATCAAGTTTAAGAGCTATAAAGTAACCAAGTCCAAGAACTCAAGATCTAGTGTTATTATCAAGAATTCAAGGTTTCCTTCTCAATAGATCTATCTTATTTCCCCCATTGGATTCCAAGAAAAGGAGTTTTTTTTATCAAGGAAGGAGATACATATTCACCTACAAACATCCAAGTCTTCTTTCTCTTCTCCTCAATCAAACATTGTGGAAAATTAAAAAATCCATTCTATGAGGTTTTGTCTTTCATGATTTCCTTTTAGGTTTTTTTTGTTAAGTCAAATCAATTGCATCAACATATTTGATCACATTCAAAGAAGCATTTGCATTTATAGGGTATGATATACTTCATTTACTAGATCTAGCCTCTTCTACATAACAACACACTTTCCCTTATTTCATTTCATTTCAAGGTTGATTCTTAAGCAAAGGTTTGAATAATGGAAATCCCTTTATCCAAACTTCTTTCCCATTTTTCTATGTGTAGGAACATGTTATAGAGATATCAAAACTTTTTTGAATAGGTCAGGAGCTGTTGGAGTATCCTTGAAAGTTTTAGGCAAAAACCCAGGGAACAAAATGTTTCAATTTTTTTGTTTCTATGTACTAAATGCTTCAAACATTATGTACCTCCTGAAAACAACTAAAATTTGGTTTTTAGATAGGTTACAACCTTCTATTTATAGATAAAAAATTAAAGGTATTTATTAGATTCCACCTTTCATATATTCAGATATGAAGCATCTTATCTCCTATTTTGATTCTAGGTGCATACACTAGTACATTTGAGACCTTTTTCTGACGGCCAAGTGTCCGAGTTTGGATAGTAAGCTATTGATTAAGCGACACCACCCGGTGTCGTAGTTTTGTAGTCAAAAAAATTGATGGTTTTGTCAGGCGTCGTAATTACGACAACCCTGGCCGTCGCTAAAAGAGGGTGCCAACACAGTGAGAATGTCGTCAGACATATTCATGGCTGTCGCAATTGGGACGCCTACCCATCGCAAAAAATAACAAACGATGGTGACCCGTCAGAAGATTCTGACAGGTTGCCTTTGTTCGTAACATGTTCGCCGACAGAAATGCTTTTAATGCGATGAATTTCTATCGAAAGTTTAAAATGCATATCCATCATTTGTGGTTTGTAATGATGACTATGCTATACGTGCGATGGACATGCGTCAGATAGTTATGACAGTTATCCATTGTTTATGGTTGTTTTCTGATAGTGATGCATTTAATGCAACAGATGGATGTCAGATGTTTGCAATGGGAAACCGTCGCTATTTTAAAGCCGTCGTAGTTACGATGACAGTGAGTTATATATATATATATATATATATATATATATATATATATATATATATATATATATATATATATATATATATATATATATATATGTCAATCGAGTTGGTATTGATTTAGATTAGTGTTCTTGTAGATCTAGTCCCTACTTGTGATTTGGTTATGGATCATTTAGAGATAACTTTGCAGTAGATTTGGTAGCCGCTCGTGGATTATTGTGTCAAGTCTAGAGACTTGGATTTGGAATGGATCCTACCAAATCAAGACTTGTGACAATGACTGCTCCAACACAATTTGGAGATAACTTTGTAGTAGATTCGGTAGTGGCTTGTGGATTATTGAGTCGAGTCTAGACACTTGGATTTGGAATGGATCCTACTGAATTAAAACTTGTGACAGTGATTGCTCCAGCACAAGAAGCTAGTGCGACAATTAGAGATGCATTCTTCCTGATGTGTTCATGGGATATATGCGGACCTGATTGCATTCAGATTTGATTCAAGTGACTTCTTGACTTCTTTGGTCTGAATTTGATGTGCGAGTTTGTGGTGCAGTCGATATATATTTGTCATACGTGGATTGAGATCTTAAATTATTGAGCTTCTCTTTGTTTCGAGACTAGTTTAACATTCTCTACTTAACAGGGCCAACCACATGAAGGTGGAAGCTCATCTGACCCCTCCTAGGAGCCTCTTATGATCCTTTACGACATTTTACGATCTCTAAGATGTATTCTTAGGGATTGTAAATGGTCGTAAAGGGTCATAAGGGGTCTTGGGACACAACAGTTGAGAAACATAAATGTAGGAATCATGGTCACAATTTTTTGGAAACACAACATAATTGAGTGGTATACCCAAATGATGCAACACAACTACTCCTCTAGTTCCATGTCTACATTGCGTAAACAAAACCCAAAGATGAAGAATAAATTTAGAGAGCTCAGGAGGAGAGCGATAATGACCAAAATAATATAGGGACTTGTATTACTTTGGTCATTCTCGCTCTCCTCTTGCGCTCTCTAAATTTATTTTTTATCTATGGATTTTGTTTACCACAGTGTAAACTTGGAACCAGAGGAGTGATATATAGTTGTGTTACATTTTCTGGGTATACCATTCAATTATGTTGTGTCTCCAAAAAATTGTGATTATGATGCCTACATTTATGTTTGTCAGCTGTTGTGATATCTACATTTATGTTTCTCATTTGTCATGTTTATGTGCATGTTCTTTATGTGTATCTACTAGAAATTCTAAAAAAAATTTCACTATCTACAATAGCCCTTTGTTAACCACATTTACGCATATGGTCCCAACAAAGTAGAGCACAAACTACACAAAGAAGGCATTGCAAAAATATGATTTCTTCTTTCACCATTGAAGCAATCTTGGCGACACTAGATGCCTCATGAGCCTGGCACAAGTTGCACTCATTTCCTACATCAGGTATAGATGTAGATGGGGTAGATGTAAATGTGGTTTGATCGACCCACCGAAAGTATTGACATCTGGTATTTCCTTGACAATACCAAATGTACATCAGTTCTTCATAAAATGATTAGTTGTCACATTATTTTAAAACATAAAATATAATTACATATCCAAACCTTTTTCCTATTTGGGAAAACCCAAAATTGATGCCCAGGATTACTTGTTGTGCATGACGTCTTCAACATGCATGGGCCAACACCACATTAACACATAGGCACATTGACCAAAGTGGTCGACGCTATTTTGACAAATATTGCATTGTCATTATTTTGTTCATTCATACTAATTATAATTACAATTAAAAGAAACATACTAATGTAGACTTACACATTTTTTGGCTAAGTCAAAGTTTTTGGTTTAAATCACTAGACATTCAAAACAAAATGACAAACCAAAGACAACCATTTAATTGTAAAGAAAGGTAATTTGCTTAATCACATCACTAATTTTTGCATGTCTAAATACTAGTGTCTTTCAAGTGATTTGATTCTTGTCATGCCCACTACAAACGAGAACAGTCTTAACTAGTGAGGTTGTTTAAGCATATATAGAGATTAAATACACTCTTTTAGAATGAAATTTCTCTTAACAAAAGATCAAAGATATATAAGTAGGACATATAAAACAAGGTGAATAAGAGTAGTACATATAAAACAATCGTTAGAACATGCCAAACATCTGGCATAATTGTACATTTCATTCATGTCATTGATATTCTTCTTCATCCATCTCATCATCAAGATCATCGTCATCGATGACATCATGACCACCACTATTGTCGTCATCATCATCATCACCATCAGCATCATCATCATCATCATTTTCATCCTCATCACCATCATCCTCATCACCATCATCATCATCATCATCATCATCATCATCATCATCATCATCATCATCATCATCAGTAGCAACATCATCCTCATCGATAGCAGCATCACTAGTAGCATCATCATCATCAGTAGCAGCATCATTGTCATCTTCTTCTTCATATTCTTCTTCGAATAACTCTCGATCGTGATTTGGTTCTACATCATCTTCCACTTCTTCATCTTCCTCGGTATCCTCTTCCATCGTATTATACTTTATCGGTCTTCATCTTGGATCATGTCTAACAAAAAATGACCAACTTGGTTTATGTGGAACCTCTAAGTAAAATACCTTCTCACATTGGCTTGGAAGAACATAGGGCTCTTCTCCAATTGGCTCAAACAACCTTGTATTAATAATTGGAAATCCATTGTCATGTTCAATAACAGTTCTATCAGGATCATTTTTATTGATTCGTAGTTTGTACCATTTCACAACGAAGATAATTAATTTGAAAGAATTGAAGTCGCAGTCAAGTATATCAACCAAAATACCATAGTATCAATTTTGTGAATCTCGAGGATATAAGTCATTTCTAGATGAAATATTAGTCACCTGGAACACTGCACTTATCCCAGAATCACAAGTTCTCTTCGTGTCATCCAACTTTTTGATGTGAAATTTATAACCATTGCAAAACATAGCCTTGTGGTGTTTTACTTGCAATAATGTCAAACATGTATAAATTATTGCATCACGAGTTGAAAAACATATGATTGATTAATTAACAAATTTATAAGTACTTGGTGATCTCTTAAACCATATGCTAAATCTATTTCCTTTTGTGTAACATTGAGATCTCCATTGCGATGAGCTTGTATAACCAATTAAGACATGGATTCCCATGTTAATCTATGACCATCATGTTGACATCGTTCAATCCATGCTATCATGTAATGTCCCTACCAGGGAACCCATAAGGAATCAGGTCTTATGACCAAAAATTACAACTAACAAATTTTTTTCCTAACATTACATCATTACTATTTCACATTTACATTCCTTAAGGTTCCCTTAATGAATTCATTCACTTACATCTTTACATTACTTATCCAAATTGAATTTCATTTCCTATGGTTACTTTCACATTTTAGAACTTAAGAGATAAGGTAAGAAAATAACATTTCACTTGCAAATATATTTCCTACTTTATATACTACTTTCATTTCTCCTTCCTACACATTGAATAACTATTCCTTGCAAAACTACATCTTAGCATAATAAACATTTTCTTTCATTGCAACATAGGAGAGATAGGAAAGATCATTTAGCATTACATTATACATTTACAACTTTAATCTTTCAAATAAAAACCCTTGAAACAAGCCTAGAACTATCCCTCCCAATTACATTGCTTTTCTATTCAATTACATCTTTCTGATAATAGATCTCATAATAACAGGTACATGAAAGGCCCAAAGGCATTACAACATATCTTTTCATCTTTCCTTTCAAGAATACATAATACAAAATACAAATATCTGCATCAATACATAAAATTGAACGCATCTAAGTCACGAACCATGAATAGGCCCTCGAAAGATTTTTGCCACCCAACCATGTCAAACTGGTGAGGTTCCACCCCCCATGCTAGGAGATAGAACCAAGATACTCACAAGGCCCTAAGAAATCTAAGGCTCAGAAGATAAAGAAATCCAAGACTCAAAAAGAACATAGAATATCATCATACTATAACATAGAGGTCAAGGTTCTAGGATACCACCTAAGTGAGTGTCATCACACAACCTGTATATTGGGATCCTTCCTGGCAACCATGTAACCCTGGTCCCCCCTTTATGAATAGGGATCCATCCTGGTAGTTATCCCTGGTCCTGATACTTCAATCAGGTCTATGTGGCCATTATTATATTCTCTTTCATTATCTTTTGAATCCCCCCTTTCCAGGTTAATTTTTAAGGTTATCATTTTTTACAAACCCACCCATAGGATCATCTGGCAACCACTTTAGGGTTCCAACACCTATGGTGAACCACTCACTTAAGGTTCCTATCCCCTTACCCCACACACACACACAAGCCATGAAAACCTCAAGTAATCTCAAAAAATGATCCATCTCATAGGTCTAGGGAACCCTCTGGTGCACTCAGGCCACCCGAACAAGTTCTGACCTTATATTACAGACTCTACCAAAAGCCAAGTATGAAAAAAAGATTAAACTCAAAACCATGTATAGAAATTCAATAAACCCAACATAAATCTTCCCACATGCATTGACACAACATTCCATATCTTATTTCAAAAATCTAGGAAAAAGTCTCATATGCCTGAAATTTGGCTAAGTCTAAATTTTTAAGAAATCTCAAAATTAGAAGTTGTATCTTAACTCCCATGAATCTGAAACCTATCCCAATCATCTCAGAAGGTACCTAAACCCTTTATACAAGTATAACTTAAAGTATAAGTAAAGTATAAGAAATTAAAGTACATAAACTTATACTTTAAGTTATACTTGTATAAAGCCTATTTTTCCTCGGTTAACACTAATCTGCTCAATTCATATAGTCTTCTTGGTTGATACTAGTCTAGTCGGTTAACACTGCTATGGTCGGTTGACACTACTATGGTTTCTTAACACTACTATGGTTAGTTGACACTACTATGGTCTGTTAACATTGTCTTGGTCGGTTAACACTATCTTGGTCGGTTAACACTAAACCGACATAAACTAGAAATTATGACTGTTAACTCTATCTTGCGGGTAAAATTGGGAATTATAGGGACATGGTTGCCTAATCTGAGCATGACCCATTTGAGATCTCCTAGTTTCCCTTCAGAAATGGCTGATCAATCCATCCTATCTATCTAACAAATCTATTCTAGATCTAGACAAGAAAAATGGTGCAGAAACTGACATGGACTAGTAAGGTTGAAATAATAGTTCTAAATTTTGGAAGCACTCATGAATATTATGGAAAGAAGGGAGATAAAAAGGAGAATACTAAGGATCCTAGAGACCAAATTAACCCAAATAAAAGCATCAATTTCATAGAGAAGTCTGCAAGAGAAAAATAGTAAGGAAATGACTATATTACAGTCCTACACCTTCACGACCCTTCCTATTTCTTACTAGGCTTCCCTATTTAATTCAATATAAGATAAATTCATCCTTCCACATGACCATAAACAAAAACTATATAATCATACACAGTGTCATTATCATATCATATACAAACACATACACACACAAAGAGGAAGAATGAAGATTCTTCCCAGTTTAGACCCTACCTTGGGTCCTGCGGAGAATCCTCTTCCTTTGACTGGATAATCTCTACAAAGCTTCAATACTTGAGTAAATATCCTTCTGGAAATCTTCCTCTGGCAATCAACTCCTAGCAATCCAAAAACTCTCAAACTCACATAAACTTTCACCAAATTTTTTTGGAGAAATCAATTACAGACAACTCAAAAGAAACAAATCTTCCAAAAATTAACATCCTCCTGCACACAAAAGTCTTCAAATATTTATCCCCCAACTATGTGGTTGGAGGAGTTGCTTTACGGGAAGCAACTTCTCCAACTTCCATAGTTGGTTGGAGGAACAACCAAATAATTTCCCGTAAAGACTTAATCAAGATTTTTTTTAATAAATTTAATTAAAATATCTTTTAAACGAAATCATAACAAGAATAATAGACAAATACCTTTTAAGAAAAAAACATAGCACAATAGGAAAACAATTGGCCTAACTTCTAGGATGTCTCAAGTTCAACTCCCTCCTAGATAGCCAATTTTACTACAAAGGCCATTTTCCTTTTATTATTATTATTTTTAATTTTTATTTAATACATTTATTAAATATACTTTATTTAACTCAGTCTATTTACTTATTATAAACACCATATCATTAACACAATTAATGAAAACATAGAATTATTATTATTTATATAAGCATGGATATATGCGTGTGCACCCACATATACACATACCTATATAAAATACAAATAATTATAACATAATTATTTATTATACATATAAACAGATTAATTCTAACTCATAACATAAACTCAGACCAACATCAAATCAAGTCCATAACATAAACTGCATTCCACTTCCCAACTATGATCACTTCCTAAACAGAATTCTAGGTCCATGGTTAACCTTGAGAGTAACTTTGTTAAATCTCCACACATCAACAGTTTAAGGATTTTGAAGGCACACTCAGACCTATGTAGCCAAGTGGAGATGATGCATGGTACCTACATCCTGCATCACCAACTGACATGCATATACAAATATATAAATATAAACAGACAGTGGCAAACAAGGAGGGAGAGTGTGACATCATGTGGATCTCCCATGGGAGTAACTACAACTGCCCCTCCTCATCCTACACTCAGATCAACCAGTGAACATTAAACCATAATAGGGTTAGTAGGGTTAGATCATAATAAAACATCATAACACAAATTAATGTAAAACATTTTACTGATAGTTCATTTCTAGCCATTCATCATTAAATTATAACTCATTTAATATTTCTAAATAAACTGTAGTAACCAAATATATATGCTCAAGTGTCTCATAAAATGATAACTAAATAATAATCACAGTCCATCATAAAATCCAAAGTGTTAAAGCAATAGTCCTATCAATCTAACAAAAGAAGATTCTAGGGTGGGCATTACATCCTCTCTGCCTAAGATTACGCTTACTCCTAGAAGCCTACAAATAAGTACAGAAATGCAGATCTGAGTCTGCTAACATCCTCCCAAGTAGTAGAGGTATCATCACTGGGGTCCCATTGGACCCTTACCTACTCTATGATGTGACCCCTGAGGGTCAAAGTCCATTGCTGGAGTATACGTACTGGTTCCAAAGCTAGCTGCCTGTCCTCTACCTGGAAAGTGTTCCAATCCAAAACATGGGTCAAATCAAGAATATACTGTCTAAGTAAGGATATGTGAAACACATCATACACACATGCAAGGCTAGGTGGTAGGGTGAGTCGGTAAGCAACTGGTCCTATCCTCTCAAGGATCTCAAATCTGATCATCGGTCTCTGGGTGGTATCCAGAACTAAAATTCAACTAAGTCCCTAAAGCATGTTGCAAAGAGGTCCAAAAATCAGAAGTAAATACTGGATCTCAATCAGAGATAATCTTTCTAGGAACACCATGTAATCTGACTATATATTTCATGAAGACTCTAGCTACTGAGGTAGCTGTATAGGATGACTACATAGGTGAGAAATGTGCTACCTTGGTTAACTTATCCACTGTGACCATGATAGCATCATGTCTCTGATACGTGATTGGTAGTCCCATAATGAAATCCATAGATATCATATCCCATTTCCATTCAGGAATCAAATGTGGTTGAAGGAGGCCTGCTGGGTGATGATGCTCGGCCTTGACCCTCTGACATTCTAGACACCTAGCCACAAAATCAGCTATATCCCTCTTCATGCCCGACCAGAAAAATAGTTGTCTCAGATCTGAATACATCTTCTTAACACCTGGATGAGCTGAATAGGGAGCACGATATGCTTCCACCATGATGAATCTTCAAAGATCACCTAAAGTGGCATGTAAATTCTTCCTTGATGTCTTAGTAGTCCATCTAACTCTAAGGAATACCTTGAGAATCTTCCTTCTAAGGTCCTTCCCGTCTCAAGTTCAGCCTTAACTTCTTGATACAAAGTATCTAAAGAGAGTGATTGCAAAATTTGACCTCTCAGATCAATTGAAAGGGAGAGCATGGATACCTCATGTCTCCTTCTACTTAAAACATCTACCACCACATTTTCCTTACCTTGGATATATCTGACCTCAAATTCATATTCACATAGGAACTCCATCCATCAACATTGCCTGGCATTGAGATTAGGTTGAGTAAATATGTATTGAAGGCTTTGATAATCAGTGTGTAACTCAAACCAAAGTCCCAATAAGAAGTGTCTCCAATGATTCAAGGCATGAACTACAGCTGCTAACTCCAAATCATGGGTGGAATAGTTAAGCTCATGGTCCTTAAGCTTTCTAGACTCATAAGAAATAAATCTTCCCTCTTGCATCAATACAACCCCTATGCCTTCCAAGGAGGCATCAGTACAAACTACAAAATTTTTAGTGGGGTTGGGTACCACCAAAATTGGGGCACTGATCAACTTATCCTTTAGGACCTAAAAGGATTCTGAACATTTCTCAGTCCAAATGAACTTCTTCCCTTTCCTTTGCAAGGAAGTGATGGGGTGAGCTACTCTGGAGAATCCTTGGACGAAGCATCTATAGTATCCAGCTAAACCCATGAAACTACAAACCTCTGAGATGTTGGTGGGGGTTATCCATTCAACTATAGCTTGTATCTTGGTGGGATCAATTGCTATACCTTCTCTTGAGATAACATGACCAAGATACTTAACTTTAGTTTGAAAGAAATCACACTTCTCCAAATTTGCAAATAACTGATTCTCATGAAGGCATTGTAACACTTGTCAAAGATGTTTCTCATGTTCTTCCACTATCTTAGAATACACCAAAATATCATCTAGGAAAATTATGTCAAATTTATCCAAGAAGGTTCTTAATACCCCATTCATAAGACTCATGAATACTGATGGTGCATTGGTGAGACCAAAGGGTAATATGGTAAATTCATAGTGTCCATACTGAGTACGAAAATCTATATGATGAATGTCAGCTTCCTAAATCCTTAACTAATGATAACCTGACTTCAGATCAATCTTGGAAAACATCTTTGCTCCTTTCATCTGATCAAACAGGTCATCAATTCTTGGCAAAGGGTACCGATTCTTAATGGTTACTTTGTTGAGTTAACGATAGTCAATGCACAACTGTAGTGAACCATCCTTCTTTTTAACAAAGATAACCGGAGCTCCCCAAGGTGACACACTTGGTCTGATAAAGCCTTTTTCTAAGAGTTCTTCTAGTTGAACTTTTAATTCACTCAACTCCTGAGTGGTCATGCGGTAAGGAGCTTTAGAGATAGGCTCAACTCCTAGCACCGGTTCTATGTATAAATCAATATCCCTTTTGGGAGGCATTCTAGAATCTTAGTTTCTTATACAACTGCAAACTCTTGAAGCAAAGGGTGCTCGAGTATAATTTTTCTATCTTCCTTTTCTGTCAAATCTTTGACTGAGACTGCAAAAAGTTGGCATCCTTTCCTCATGCATTTCTTAAGTTGCATAGCCAATATTATCTGGAGTGAAATAGGTTGTTGAATTCCCAAAATTGTGTTGGGCTTACCTAAATCATCCAAGCAATGAATGAGCTTTTTTCTACAATCTATCTTAGCTTCATGTGCTATCAACCAATCCATTCCTAGGACAACTCCATACGATCCAAGAGGAATAACTTGAAGATCAACATTGGTAGAAAAAGGTCCTAGTCCCAAGTTACAACCTTGAACACACAAATCTATGGTCATTTTAGCCCCTAAGGCTAGCTCTACCTACCACTTAAATCCTTGCCCTACTACCGCTAGCCCACACTTTTCTATCAAAGAAGAAGATATGAAGGAGTCGGTTGCTCCCGAGTCAAAGAGAATAGAAATAGTTTTACCCTTCAAAAAAACTGAGGTTTCTATGATAGTGTTTTGGTGATCAGCTTGTCTATGTTCCACTGTGGCAAACACCCTATGAGACTGACCGACATCTCCCACTATTGGTTCTGAAACTACTTGATTCTAATTGGTGAGATTCTTGCATTAAAGGCAACAAGCCTCAATATGTCCTTGTTGTCCACAAGAGTAACACCCAGTATTTCTTCCCAAGTTCTTTGCAGGAGGTGCACTAGATTCTTAATAACCTACTCTATTGAAATTTTGAGAATTCTAGGATTGTGGAGGAGGAAAAATTTGTTGTGCTCGAAAGTTGTTACGGTTTTGAGGTTGTTGAAACTTCCCATTGCTTTTGTTATTATTCTGAAAATTTTTCTTAGGAAAGTTTTGTCCACCTTTGAAAGATGACTATTGGTTCTTAGAGTTGGAATTTCCTTGATCAAAGTTCCCCTTAGGACCTGATCCAGCATTGAATGTTTGGCCACTAGCATAGCCACCTCTTCCTTTGTCCTTCCTTTCAACAAGGTATGCCTTAGTGATGGCATCCCAGAGATTCTGGGGTTCTAAGACTGCTACTTGCCCTGATAATCGTTCATTCAGACCTCTGATGAAATGTTAGACAAGTATGGATCCATCATCTCTAAAGCTTGAGAAAGGCTTAAGTTCATAGAACTTTCTTTCATACTCTTCCACTGACATGTTGGCTTTCTTGAGGTGGTGGAAGTCTTCTACCCTTCCCTGCCTCCACTGATCAGACATGAACCGATCCTTAAAGCTTTCTAGGAACAATTCCCATGAAATAGTGTTGATGGTGACTTGAAGCTTGTCTTCTTCCATACACCACCATGTAGATGCAAACTTCCTCAGATTCATAATTGTGCATCTGGCCTTGACATTTCTACTAAAAGGGTGCATAGAAAAACACCTCTCAAGGTCAAACAACTAGTTTTCTGCTGTAGATCCACCTTCATTTCCATAGAAGAGGGGTACCTTGACTTTGAGAAAGTCCCTCATGTGAGCGGTATCCCTATCTTCAGATTCTTGCCTAACTTGCCTTCTCCTAGGGCTTCTCTCTCTTTCCCTATCCTAATGTTCAGCTTGGTTTCCTTCTTTGAAATTGACTCTATTCTCAAGGTTATCAAGTCTAAGCAGAAGTTGTTGCATAAGTTGTCAAAGTTGGGCTCCTTCTGAGTCATTACTTTGACTCTCATTTGCATGGTTATCTTGATTTTGTTCTCCCTCATGTTCCCAATGGGAACTCTCTGGGTGAGATCTAGAGGAAGACTGCTGAGTTCTGTCCCTAGCTCTTCTGTGGGTAATGGGAGGCATCCTAGGAGAGTGGTGCAATATTAGTTTTAAGTGCACATTTAAAAGTAGCATTCAATGTGTTGAAAATTTTTGAGTTTAAAATGTAAGTAGACCCTAAGCTCCCAATGTAAAAACTAGGGCTCTGATACCAAATGTAATGTCCCCGCCAGGGAACCCATAACGAATCAGGTCTTATGACCAAAAATTGCAACTAACAAATTTTTTTCCTAATATTACATCATTACTATTTCACATTTAGTTTCCTTAAGGTTCCCTTAATGAATTCATTCACTTACATCTTTACATTACTTATCCAAATTGAATTTCATTTCCTATCGTTACTTTCACATTTTAGAACTTAAGAGATAAGGTAAGAAAATAACAATTCACTTGCAAATATATTTCCTACTTTATATACTAATTTCATTTCTCCTTCCTACACATTGAATAACTATTCCTTGCAAAACTACATCTTAGCATAATAAACATTTTCTTTCATTGCAACATAGGAGATATAGGAAAGATCATTCAACATTACATTATACATTTACAACTTTAATCTTTCAAATAACAACCCTTGAAACACGCCTAGAACTATCCCTCCCAATTACATTGCTTTTCTATTCAATTACATCTTTCTAATAATAGATCTCATAATAACAGGTACATGAAAGGCCCAAAGGCATTACAACATATCTTTTCATCTTTCCTTTCAAGAATACATAATACAAAATACAAATATCTGCATCAATACATAAATTTGAATGCATCCAAGTCACGAACCACGAACAGGACCTCGAAATATTTTTGCCACCCAACCATGTGAAACTGGTGAGGTTCCACCCCCCGTGCTAGGAGATAGAACCAAGATACTCACAAGGCCCTAAGAAATCTAAGGCTCAGAAGATAAAGAAATCCAAGACTCAAAAAGAACATAGAATATCATCATACTATAACATAGAGGTCAAGGTTATAGGATACCACCTAAGTGAGTGTCATCACACAACCTGTATATAGGGATCCTTCCTGGAAACCATGTAACCCAGGTCCCCCCTTTATGAATAGGGATCTATCCTGGTAGTTATCCCTGGTCCAAGTACTCCAATCAGGTCTGTGTGGCCATTATTATATTCTCTTTGATTATCTTTTGAATCCCCCCTTCCCAGGTTAATTTTTAAGGTTATCACTTTTTACAAACCCACCCATAGGATCATTTGGCAACCACTTTAGGGTTCCAACACCTATGATGAGCCACTCACTTAAGGTTCCTATCCCCTTACCCCACACACACACACAAGCCATGAAAACCTCAAGTAATCTCAAAAAATGATCCATCTCATAGGTCTAGGGAACCCTCTGGTGCACTCAGGCCACCCGAACAAGTTTTGACCTTATATTATGGACTCTACCAAAAGCCAAGTATGAACGAAAGCTTAAACTCAAAACCATGTATAGAAATTCATTAAGCCCAACATAAATCTTCCCACATGCATTGACACAACATTCCATAGCTTATTTTGAAAAATCTAGGAAAAAGTCTCATATGCCTGAAATTTGGCTAAGTCTGAATTTTTAAGAAATCTCAAAATTAGAAGTTGTATCTTAACTCCCATGAATCTAAAACCTATCCCAATCATCTCAGAAGGTACCTAAACCCTTTATAGAAGTATAACTTAAAGTATAAGAAATTAAAGTACGTAAACTTATACTTTAAAGTATAAGTTTACGTACTTTAATTTCTTATACTTTAAGTTATACTTGTATAAAGCCTATTTTTCCTTGGTTAACACTAATCTTCTCGGTTCATACAGTCTTCTCAGTTGATACTAGTTTGGTTGGTTAACACTGCTATGGTTGGTTTTCTATGGTCGGTTAACACTGTCTCAATCGGTTAACACTGTCTTGGTTGATTAACCCTATCTTCGTCGGTTAACACTAAACCGATAGAAACTATAAATTATGACTGTTAACTTTGTCTTGCGGGTAAAACTAGGCATTATGGGGACTATGGTTGCCTAATATGAGCATGACCCATTTGAGATCCCCCAGTTTCCCTTTATAAATGGCTCATCAATCCATCCTATCTATCTAACAAATCTATTCTAGATTTGGACAAGAAAAATGGTGCACAAATTGACATGGACCAGTAAGGTTGAAATAACAGTTCTAAATTCTAGAAGCACTCATGAATATTCTAGAAAGAAGGGAGATAAAAAGGAGAATACTAAGGATCCTACAGACCAAATTAACCCAAATAAAAGCATCAATTTCATAGAGAAGTCTGCAAGAGAAAAATAGTAAGGAAATGACTGTATTACAATCCTACACCATCATGACCCTTCCTATTTCTTACTAGGCTTCCCTATTTAATTCAATATAAGATAAACTCATCCTTCCACATGACCATAAACAAAAACTATATAATCATACACAGTTTCATTATCATATCATATACAAACACATACACACACAAAGAGTAAGAATGAAGATTCTGTTAGTCCATTTTCTGGTTCATGCAAAATTCTTTGAAAATGGCTTGTTCCCTGCAAATGTTTTGTAATGCTGTCCTACCATGCCTGCAGTCACAATTTTATCTTGTGATGAAAATCCATAGTGTTTCATGGTTTGAGCTCTTAGCCCCATGTTCTTCATTGTGTCACCAAGCTCTAGTCCAAATTACACGTGCTGAATTACAAAACCCAGGGAGATATTCAAGTTTTAAGGTCTGCAGGAAACAATTTCAAAATCTGCCTAAGTGTCGAAAACCCACAATGTTTTTGAAAACCCATGATGTTTTCAGTTTCCCTTCTACCTTTGGGTCTACGTGAAAACCCTATGTGTTTTTGACCTCGCATTTCTTCCCTTTGGCTGACACTCCTTGTTCGTCGGTCCTAAGTGCGCAAGTGCGATCGGTTGGTGGGACCTTTTCCTTCCCAAGGGGTTAAACTTCAGTAAGATCTCGTGGTTGTCATTATACCGCTAGGGAAAGCTGCTCATTTTTTAAGATCACTGTATAGTGACAACCGTCGATCTTCTTTGGTGATGCAATGGACCGTGGGATCGCTATCAGAGGCTGCTGAGCTGGAGTTTTCTTATTGGATGCCTGATAATGACATGGAAATCTCGCGAGCCCGGGTCTTCAAGAGGCTTTTGATCTACGACGGGCGTGTGATTGTAAAGATCATGCCATGAGATCATGTGCCAGCTGTTGATCTTGTTTGCTACAAGCATTTCTTCAGTGGTGGTCTCGGTGTCAGAAAGGAAGCGAAGGTGCGTGTTTTTATTAGTTGTCGCATGATTGCATGTTAGGAATTTCTGACATGCAACCATGCGACCAGTTGACATCTGTCACTTGGGGCCTGTTAGTGAATAAGTGCGGTGGGACCTATCTACTCGATGACATTGATGTGTCAGTTTTCGGTTGGTTGAGCCGAATGGTGATGTGGAAGTGTAGTGGGACCTGACATCCGTATAAAATCAAGGGTTGGGTTAAAAGCTTATGAAGTGTGTCAGGTCTATGAGATTATGAGACGACCGTGGATCTTCCTGCGTGGGCCCGGTTGAATTTCTTGGTATCTTTTGCAGTTGTGATAAAATATTTAGCGGCTCGATAAATTTTCTTCTTGTTCACTGGTTCACGTAATGTTTTGGCGATGCCCTAGTTTATTTGGTGATTTAGCGAACAGTGGTCATGTGATCGCTAAGTTTTTTAGTGATGGTGGAAAGTATTTCATGAACTGGTGAAAGTTCTTCAGTCGCTAGTTTGCCAGATAAACTGGGGCCGCTTGCTCCGTGATCTACTCAGTTCTGATTGGTCGGCAGGGTGACGAGCTGGATGTTGTCAGTGGGGCCATAGTTTTCAAAGGATGTGGAGCGTCTGCAAGTTTGTGAAGATCGTGTGGTTGTCGCTATACCACTGAGGTGAGATGCTTGACTTTTAGCATCACGGTGTAATGATGAACGTCGATTTTGTTTAAAGAAATATAAAGCGAGCCAGCCTGAGAAAAGTAAATGAATCAAACGGTGGTGATATAAAGTTAATCTCAGTTCAAATGTTGACCGTTGATAGATTGCTGGCACCCAGAGGATGACCATTGCGTTTCAAATTCAAACTTTTGAGTGGGTTTGTGATTGCAGTTGCACGACTAAGTGATTGTAGTCGCATGATCGTAAGGGTGAGTAGGGTGTCTTGCGATCATGTGACCAAGCATAAGATGAAACCCATTTTCCTGTGGTAGTTAAGTTGATGACCGCGTGATTGCGCGACTAAGGGCAAACAATTAAGGAACATAAAGCCCGTGAAATGCATGGTGACCATTTGATTTTCTTGAGGATCTGCAGCGACCAAAGGTACCTAAATTTATGTTTTTCTAGCCATTTCTTGATTTGGTTGGTGGCATCGATTATTGCAGTGTGGTCCAGTGAGTTGGGTGATTGCTTGTAGATGTTTTTCCATGTGGGGGAGGACAGTTTTTGTTGGCTCGAGGTGTTTTGATGGTCTGGTCAGACTGTTATTCATGATGAATTTGTGATCCTGTGTACAGATTTGAAGATTTTATCTTTCTTGTGGATCATTCTTGTTTCTAACAGATTGGTGCTAGTTTTCCCTCCAGTGAGTTTTTAGATTTAGCTGTTGTAACCTATACCCTAGCTGTCCGAAGCTTGTTGCATCCTATCTTTGGGATTCCAAGGCAGCTAGTGGTATAAATGGTTAAAGTTTTGACTTTGTAAGGGTTTCATTCTGTTTGGTTCCTGTGGGAAGTAGTAAACTCTGTTGCATTGTAGGAGGCTGAATAGAATTTCTTTGCATCGTTTGCAGGTTATTGAAGTGGTTGCCTCATCTCTGGTATAGAAATGTACATGATTCATCATACTTAATATAATTGTTTCAAGCTTTCAAGTCTCTCCTTGGTGTTAGTCTTATGAGTTTTGGATTTTCTAGTCCATTGCATAGGGTTACCTTTGCATATGTTCTAGTCTTTAGTTCTTGATCTAGGATCAAGTGAGAAATACTTTGGATAGGGCATAGATTCATTATATTTGTCTATAGAAGAATCTTATAAGTAGTGGATGGGATGGAACAGTTGTATTTATGGCTTTGAGTCTTTGACAGTAGTTGGTTCATGTTTCTATACTTGCATTTGATGATTTTCCCAATAGATAATGACACTGATCAAGGATTATTACATTCAGTTGAGTTCAGTGTTTGATGGGTTTTAGCTATTTCCTGCATCTTTGAATATCAACACCATTTCAAGTCTTTTTCATTATTTGGTTGATAGTAATAATACCCTTCACAAGACCATTTTACCCTGCATAGTAGAGTTGATTCAATGAATACCTGGTTAGTATTTAGTAATCCTTTACTATGATCTGCTTTATGAATCCAGAAGTATAAGGTGTGTAGTGAGTGGAGTTTTCTCTGGATTAGGTGCACCCACCTTGGTTTTGCAGAGCCAGAAGTAGAAGAGGGCATATTAAGACCCTATAGTTGGTCCAGTTGTCTTGTAGAGCTCTCATACTTGGAATTAACCACTCCTAACATTAGTCTCAAGGCATATTCATAGCCCTAAGTGGCGTAAGCATTTTTAAACACCAACAAGATGATGACTCTGCTAGGGAGAGTCTAGTATAGAGTCAGATATAAAAAACACATTTGTAAAATCTTCTCACTACGTGTTGAGTGGTGACTCTGAAGTCTGTGTTTGATCAGTGCATTCCCTAATAAATAGTGTGGTTACTTGTGGAATTTTGTATTGGTTGGAAGAAGAAGCAAAAAATCATTTTTCTCTTCAAGGAGGTGGCGACTCTACATTGCAAAACCTGATGGAGCTGCAAGGTGAGCTCTAGATCTGCCCTGCTTCCAACCAAAGGTCTTCTACTGCAAGATTCCCAGGTATTTCTCAAGGATCTGAAATGTCTCCTTATTAAGTGATCAAGCACTAGGAAAAGGAGTAAGGTGTGAATAGAGGTTGAATACTTCAAGCTTTCAGTTCCATCTCTGCAAAATTCTATGGAAGTATTGCATTAAGTCAAATAAATAATCAAGGGAAAAGTCAGTCTAGGCTACTTGGTTTCCTCAAGTTGGATAGACCTTTGGGCTATGTTCTTCCAAAGTCCCCTCATTCTTTCCCTGGTGAGCTTTTGGGTCTAATTCCTATTTTTGATTGCCAGTCTGATTCAGCAGTGAAGCATGTCCTAGCATTCTATAGATTTATTATAGAATATCAGATTCTTGATGAGGATGTTAGCATGATGTTTTTTAGGAGATCCCTTAAAGAGGTTGCATCTAATTGGTATCTAAATCTGCCCCCAAAATGCATCTCTTCTTTGATTGAATTCAAGTGGTTGTTCTTAGAGGAGTTTACCGATGATGATGAATAGAATAAGCTACAAAAGGATCGTTAGCAAAAAGGGAATATAAGTTGTATTTCAGAGCAACCCATATCTAATGCTGAGGGTATTTCTTCTGATGAAGTTTTGTCAGAGGAGTATTTAGATTGTGGCAGTGAGAAGGAATTAGAATCAAGGTGTGCAGGATCCTCCATTCATTCAGAGATGCTTGAATGTGATTTCAGTGGTTATTCAGGTGAGGATGATGAAGGCAGTGATGTTGATGTATCCTCATATGAATCAGATGCATCATGGGAAGAAGAAAGTAATGGTGAAAGTGAACACTCCTTCAATGAGGAATATGAAGATAAGGAAGTGATAATGGATTGTGATGTCAGTGAGTTTGAATATGAATATTTAAGTGATGGGTTATTAAATAATCCTAAAATGGGTAGTGAGTTTAAAGTGTTCACTAACACTTTATATAATGAAGACTATGATGATTATCAGCCCATTTTTTGTCATGATGTTCAACATGGTGCATTGCATGGAGTTATCAATCCTTTGTTTGAAGAACATGTGGAGGTCTCAGACTCAGTTGAATCGGGATGCCCATTTTCCATCTGTGGGTATCAGTCTAATTATTCATTCAAGGTCGAGCCGGTTACACCTGTGGAAACGCAAAGTCAAGGTATGAATGAGGCCTTTCTACAGGCAAAATATGAGATTTTTGTATTTCCAATTGATAGCATACATGAGTCAATGGAGAAGAGAAGCTTCTTATCTGATGGTACTATTCATGGGTATGCTGAGTTGTTTCTTCATAGTGAGCAAGATAAAGAGAGTGCCAATAAATTTTACATGCACTATGAAGATAGCTACTTTATTCTTCCTGATATGCTGGTTGAATATGTTGACACACCTAGTGAAACAATTGAAGACAAAATATATGGTGTGCCACATGAAGGAAGAAATGAAAATTAGGTTTTTGATAGAGGTAGGAGTTGACTCTTATTTGTTGTTGCAGGTTTTTTGTAAAAAATGTACATTTTGTGAATAGTTTCCCTTTCCTGTCTGTTCCTTGTGTTTTTTGAGGTCTCTATGTTTTTCCAGTGGGTGGTCTGCTTCTTCCTAGAGATCTAAGGTCCCCATTGTATCTACAGGAGATACATGTCCCCAACTAGAGCCACTATTAGTCCATTTTCTGGTTCATGCAAAATTCTTTGAAAATGGCTTGTTCCCTGCAAATGTTTTGTAATGCTATCCTGCCATGCCTGCAGTCACAATTTTATCTTGCGATGAAAATCCATAGTGTTTCATGGTTTGAGCTCTTAGCCCTGTGTTCTTCATTGTGTCACCAAGCTCTAGTCCAAATTGCACGTGCTGAATTGCAAAACCCAGGGAGATATTCAAGTTTTAAGGTCTGCAGGAAACAATTTCAAAATTTGCCTAAGTGTCAAAAAGCCACAATGTTTTTGAAAACCCGTGATGTTTTCAGTCTCCCTGCCACCTTTGGGTCTACATGAAAACCCTATGTGTTTTTGACCTCGCATTTCTTCCCTTTGGCCGGCACTCCTTATTCGTCGGTCCTAAGTGCGCAAGTGCGATCGGTTGGTGGGACCTTTTCCTTCCCAAGGGGTTAAACTTCAGTAAGATCTCGCGGTTGTCATTATACCACTAGGGAAAGTTGCTCATTTTTTAAGATCACGGTATAGCGACAACCGTTGATCTTCTTCGGTGATGCAATGGACCGTGGGATCGCTATTAGAGGCTACTGAGCTGGAGTTTTCTTATTGGATGCCTGATAATGACATGGAAATCTTGTGGGCCTGGGTCTTCAAGAGGCTTTTGATCTACGATGGGCATGTGATCGTAAAGAATATTCTCATGTCATGAGATCATGTGCCAGCCGTTGATCTTGTTTGCTACAAGCATTTCTTTAGTGGTGGTCCTGGTGTCAGAAAGGAAGTGAAGGTGCGTGTTTTTATTGGTTGTCGCATGATCGCATGTTAGGAATTTCTGACATGCGACCGGTTGACATCTGTCACTTGGGGCCCGTTGGCAGATAAGTGCGGTGGGACCTATCTGCTCGATGGCATTGATGTGTTAGTTTTTGGTTGGTTGAGCCGAATGGTGATGTGGAAGTGTAGTGGGACCTGACATCCGTATAAAATCAAGGGTTGGCGTAAAAGCTTATGAAGTGTGTCAGGTCTATGAGATTATGAGACGACCGTGGATCTTCCTGCGTGGGCCCGGTTGAATTTCTTGGTGTCTTTGACAGCTGTGATAAAATATTTAGCGGCCTGACAAATTTTCTTCTTGTTCGCTAGTTCACGTAATGTTTTGGCGATGCCCTAGTTTATTTGGTGATTCAGCAAACAGTGGTCGTGTGATCGCTAAGTTTTTTAGTGATGGTGGAAAGTATTTCATGAACTGGCGAAAGTTCTTCAGTTGCCAGTTCGCTAGATAAATTGGGGCTGCTTGCTCGATGATGTGCTCAGTTCTGATTGGTCAGCGGGGTGATGAGCTGGATGTTGTCAGTGGGGCCGCAAGTTTCAAAGGATATGGAGTGTCTGCAAGTTTGTGAAGATCATGTGGTTGTCACTATACCGCTAAGGTTAGATGCTTGACTTTTAGCATTGCGGTGTAACGATGACCGTCAATTTTGTTTAAAGAAATATAAAGCGAGCCGGCCTGAGAAAAGTAAATGAATCAAATGGTGGTGATATAAAGTTAATCTCAGTTCAAATGTTGACCGTTGATAGATTGCTGGCACCCTGAGGATGACCGTTGCATTTCAAATTCAAACTTCTGAGTGGGTTTGTGATTGTAGTTGCACGGCTAAGTGATTGCAGTCACATGATCATAAGGGTGAGTAGGGTGTCTTGCGATCATGTGACCAAGCATAAGATGAAACCCATTTTCGTATGGTAGTTAAGTTGATGACCGCGTGATTGCATGACTAAGGGAAAACAGTTAAGGAACATAAAGCCCGCAAAATGCATGGTTACCGTTTGATTTCAAATTTGATTTTCCTGAGGATTTGCGGCAACCAAAGGTACCTAAATTTATGGTTTTTTAGCTATTTCTTGATTTGGTTGGTGGCATCGATTGTTGCAGTGTGGTCCAGTGAGTTGGGTGATTGCTTGTAGATGTTTTGCCATGTGGGGGAGGACAGTTTTTGTTGGCTCAAGGTGTTTTGATAGTCTAGTCAGATTGTTATTCATGATGAATTTGTGATCCTGGGTACAGATTTGAAGATTTTATCTTTCTTGTGGATCATTCTTGTTTCTGACAGATTGGTGCTGGTTTTCCCTCCAGTGAATTTTTAGATTTAGCTGTTGTAACCTATACCCTAGCTGTCTAAAGCTTGTTGCATCCTATCTTTGGGATTCCAAGGTAGCTAGTGGTATAAATGGTTGAAGTTTTGACTTTGTAAGGGTTCCATTCTGTTTGGTTCCTGTGGGAAGTAGTAAACTCTGTCGCATTGTAGGAGGCTGAATAGAATTTCTTTGCATCTTTTGCAGGTTATTGAAGTGGTTGCCTCATCTCTGGTATAGACATGTACATGATTCATCATACTTAATATAATTGTTTCAAGCTTTCAAGTCTCTCCTTGGTGTCAGTCTTATGAGTTTTGGATTTTCTAGTCCATTGCATAGGGTTACCTTTGCATATGTTCTAGTCTTTAGTTCTTGATCTAGGATCAAGTGAAAAATACTTTGGATAGGGCATAGATTCATTATATTTATCTATAGAAGGATCTTATAAGTAGTGGATGGGCTAGAACAGTTGTATTTATGGCTTTGAGTCTTTGACAGTAGTTGGTTCATGTTTCTATACTTGCATTTGATGATTTGCCCAATGGATAATGGCACTGATCAAGGATTAGTACATTCAGTTGAGTTCAGTGTTTAATGGGTTTTAGCTATTTCCTGCATCTTTGAATATCAACACCATTTCAAGTCTTTTTCATTATTTGGTTGATAGTAGTAATACTCTTCACAAGACCATTTTACCCTGCATAGTAGAGTTGATTCAATGAATACCTGGTTAGTATTTAGTAATCCTTTACTATGATCTGCTTTATGAATCCAAAAGTATAAGGTGTGTAGTGAGTGGATTTTTCTTTGGATTAGGTGCACCCACCTTGGTTTTGCAGAGCCAGAAGTAGAAGAGGGCATATTAAGACCCTATAGTTGGTCCAGTTGTCTTGTAGAGCTCTCATACTTGGAATTAACCACTCCTAACATTAGTCTCAAGGCATATTGGCAGCCCTAAGTGGCGTAAGCATTTTCAAACACCAATAGATTCTTCCTAGTTTAGACCCTACCTTGGGTCCTACGGAGAATCCTATTCCTTTGACTAGATAATCTTTGCAAAGCTTCAATCCTTGAGTAGATATCCTTCTGGAAATCTTCCTCTGGCAATCAACTCCCAACAATCCAAAAAATCTCAAACTCACATAACCTTTCATGAATTTTTTTTGGAGAAATCAATTACAGACAACTCAAAAGAAAACAAATCTTCCAAAAATTAACATCCTCCGGCACACAAAAATCTTCAAATATTTATCCCCGAACTATGTGGTTGGAGGAGTTTCTTTATGGGAGGCAACTTCTCCAACTTCCATAGTTGGTTGGAGGAACAACCAAATAATTTCCCGTAAAGACTTAATCAAGGTTTTTTTTAATAAATTTAATTAAAATATCTTTTAAACAAAAGCATAACAAGAATAATAGACAAATACCTTTCAAGAAAAACACACAGCACAATAGGAAAACAAGTGGCCTAACTTCTAGGAGGTCTCGAGTTCAACTCCCTCCTAGATAGCCAATTTTACTACAAAGGCCATTTTCCTTTTATTATTATTATTCTTACTTTTTATTTAATGCATTTATTAAATATACTTTATTTAACTCAGTCTATTTACTTATTATAAATACCATATCATTAACACAATTAATGAAAACATACAATTATTATTATTTATATAAGCATGGATATATGCGTGTGCACCCACATATACACATACCTATATAAAATACAAACAATTATAACATAATTATTTATTATACATATAAATAGATTAATTCTAACTCATAACATAAACTTAGACCAACATCAAATCAAGTCCATAACATAAACTGCATTCCACTTCCTAACTAGGATCACTTCCTAAACAAAATTCTAGGTCCATGGTTAACCTTGAGAGTAACTTGGTTAAATCTCCACACATCAACAGTTCAAGGATTTTGAAGGTACACTTAGACCTGTGTAGCCAGGTGGAGATGATGCTTGGTACCTACATCCTACATCATCAACTGACATGCATATACAAATATATAAATATAAACAGACAGTGGCAAACAAGGAGGGAGAGTGCGACTTCATGTGGATCTCCCATGGGAGTAACTATGACTGCCCCTCCTCATCCTACATTCACATCAACCAGTGAACATTAAACCATAATAGGGTTAGTAGGGTTAGATCATAATAAAACATCATAACACAAATTAATGTAAAACATTTTACTGATAGTCCATTTCTAGCCATTCATCATTAAATTATAACTCATTTAATATTTCCAAATAAACTGTAGTAACCAAATATATATGCTCAAATGTCTCATAAAATGCTAACTAAATAATAATCATAGTCCATCATAAAATCCAAAGTTTCAAAGCAATAGTCCTGTCAGTCTAACAAAGGAAGATTCTAGGGTGGGCATTACATGTCATCCAATCTTGATTGTTTACAATAAAGAAATGTATTGCATCCCACTCTTTAGCAGCTGCACAAAAGTAAATAGATGACTTAGAAAAGATTTATTTTGAAGATTAAGAATTAATTTACTACAATAACATCTCATAATTTATTACCTTCCAATTTCCTAAATCTACCATTGCCTTCACGACCTTGAAGATCATGAAATACATAATTAGCCAACAAAACACAATCAAAATATATAATTTTGAAACATCGCCCATTATGTGGAATGATATTACCTTGAATTCTATTATATTTGAACTACCATAGGTGAGGTGTCATTCTTCGGGGCTTTGATGTAGTCTCTTCTTTCCCATTGAAACTATGACTTTCTGCACTTCGATACTTATGATTGCTGGGGAGGAACTGCCTATACTCATCAAACACTTATTTTCTTAAACTTTTGGAATGACAAGATTTCATCTTTGGACCACACATTGGACATGCAAATTTTCCCTTTGTTTGAAGACGTACAAGATAACAATAAAATTGGATTAAATATGTATATTTTTAAAATTTGAATTATCTCGTACAACTAGAATTCACAATAACATACCACAAAAATGTGTCAACCCTAGAGCATCATGAATTGTCCACACAAGCATTGCATGGAATTAAAATTATCTTTGTCCAATTGGTTGGGAGATGTCATACATAGTGAAATCATTCCATAACACCAACAACTCGTCGATAAGAGGTTCAATATATACATTCATATCTTTCACTTGGTACTTACCTAGTTGAATTAACAACAACATCAGATAATTATTATGGCCATTTCACTCCAAGAATTATAATTACATGTGGATAACTATAAAATAATAAGATACCTGGAACAATCATTGCCAACATAATGTGCTCCGTCTTTATTGACATCCATGGAGGAAGGTTATTTTTTATAAAAAAATAGGCCACACCGAGCAAACAGGAGAGAACACCATCTCCTGCTAGAGAAAGCCTGAGATTTTGAGGTACCTCTTTAAAGTGTGGCCACTTTTCCTCTATGTCCATAAATGATGAACCATCCACAGACATTCAAATAATGTCATCTTGACTCCTGCCGCATGCATGGTAATCCATAAATTGTGCCAAGCTATTGCACCTAAATAATTGTTTCAGACATGGAATAATGGGGATGTGATGAAGAACCTTGTGAGGCACCTTTTTAGTCACTTGATCATCTTGATATCTACTCGTATGGCATTCAGGGTATTCTGTTGCATTTTTGTGTTCTTTATAATAAATAATATGATCTTCAGGACAATCATCTATTGTTTGATACTCCATTCCAATATGTTTCATAGTGGAACATAATTCTCGGTACAAGCGAGGGAGAACATTTGATGGTGGTAACAGAAAGTCACCTATCAATCTGCAAAAAATAATATAACTCATTACTATAAACAATCTTAATGGTACATGTTTCACCTTTTATAGACTATAATGACATATATGACAAACCTTAGCATACGTGACATTTCTATGTTGGATAAATCATTCATAACCTTCAAATTCACCAACAACAATACAACAAAGAGAAGAGTAGATTGGGAGCCTTCGTAAAGGGTCGTGTCCACCTTCTCAAGTAGAGGTATATCATGGATGTTGTCAATGTCATCCTCATCATCAGCAGCAACAGTATCACCAACAGCACCAGTACCAAATGTGTCAATGATCAATGCATTCATACCATCATCTTCAAATGTATTTTCTGGAGCATGATCGTCATCTTCCATGGGATCATGATCTTCAACTTCAATACTCAAACCTCCATGTTCCTCTATATTCACACTGGGAAGATTGACCTATATAAAAATGATGATAATCAAACCTCCTTCCATGGTTCATATGTATATTAATTGTGAAAACAATATAACAAACAACTTACCACTAGATTATAATCAAACCCCCCTTCCATGTGACCATTCTCCCTACAATGTCTCTTTGCTATTTTGATTTTGATTCTTCTTGTCTTTAAGCCATTACAACTCTTGCATGGACAATAACATTTGTCATCGGCTTCTCTTTGAAAGTTAGACAACAATCTAGTGATTGTCTCCCTATTTTGATTGAATTCCCTTGTATTATCTGACATGATCCTTAATGTGTATATCTGCAAAACAAATTGGAGATGCCTCCTTTTATTAGCTTCATGTCACCTTCTCATAGCTTCTCATTTTCTGACAAATTTTGCCAAAAGCTTTGTAGGAAACCAAGTAAGGGGTATTCTTGAGTTCAAACACATTGAGCTGCTAAAACTGAATTATAAATCATGAATTCACTATAAAATTAAAATTGAATAGGGAGATAAGTAAGACATTTAATGCATTATTACTTCATCATGATGATAAAAATTTCATTGGCTCAAAGCACATAATGGTGCAGGGGCACCTAGAGCACATAAGGAGTTCACAAAACCTATGGAGGTAAAAAAGACATCAGTGAACATGAATGAGGTTAATACCTATAATAAATTGGCAATAAGCCCTTAAAGGCCTAATAAGCCTTACAACCAATTTAGGAGTCTAGGATGAGTTTTTGAGTTGCAAGCTTATAATAGTTTAGATTTGGTTTTAATAAGGTTTAATAATTTTATTTAGATCATATCCCAAGGTCTTAGGATTCAAAAATCTTAAGAAATGCTTCATTTGCAATGTTGTTAATTCAAATTTTTGAATACCAACAGTCACTTGTAAAAGGAGGGAAAATGGGTTTTTATGTTTAATTAGTCTTAATATAATTTTCCAACCACCAAAGTTGGTTGAACTAACTTAGAGGAAGTTATAAATTAGAGGATCAAGCCATTATATGACAGTTAATTCATTAGATGCCATTAAATAGTAGAATTAGATGCATTAGATGCCATTAAACAACAACATTAGCAATATTAGATGCATAGGACAACATTAGATGCCATTAAACAAATAAAGAGAGATCAAACACTTTACACAATAAAGAGAGATCAAACACTTCACACAATGCCTTGAAGGTAATATAAATGATGCCCTAGCTCTCAAAGCTTGCAAGTCATCAAGCATTCCAAATGAAAAGATGTAAACAATGCCAGTATTAAACAGTGAGCTCATGAACAATGTATCATGCCCTAGCTTGCAGCAGCCCATGAGCCACCAAGACATTTCCTCATGAAATGATCATAAATAGGGAGTACCACATAGTGTATTATTTTATTACTGATGTCCCTATTTGATCTAATAGCATCAATATAACAAACAGAGCACTGACCAATCAAATAGGGACATCAGGTGCTCAGACAGTGAGCTCATAAAACAATATATTTAGTCTTAATAAAATCTTATAAAGCAACATATATTGTGTGAAGTGTTTGATCTCTCTTTATTTGTTTTGTTGTTTATATTCACTATGTGGTACTCCCCGTTTATGATCATTTCATGAGGAAATATCTTTATGACTTGCGGCCTGCAAGCTAGGGCATCATGCATTATTTATGAGCTCACTGTTTGAGCACCAGCCAATCAAACAGGGACATGAGGTGCTCAAATAGTGAGCTCATAAACAATGCATGATGCCCTATTTGTAGGTAGTTATCTCTTCTATAATGATGGAGGAGTGAAAGGTAATGATCAATGAGGTTGCTGCTATTAGATAATACATTAATGCACTTACTATTTTGAATTTGAGCTCGGGCATCATGCAATGTTATTGCTATCATTACATGCTTGCTGCTGTTGTGCACCATAGATTGTTTTATACACTATTTATTTCATTGAGACTATGAGCTATTGTAGTTGATTGTATTCTTTTGGGGTTTGATCTATTGTAGTTGTTTCTTTTTTCTTTGAATCATTGCTTACAATTACTTTTGATGCAATATTTGTGTGAAGAACAAGAACAAAATGGTGAATGAGTGTATTTGACAAAGATAAACATGACACATTTTGTTGGGCTGATTGGGTTGGCCTGGTACCATTTACATGACCTGGCTAGATATTAAACAGTGAGCTCATGAACAATGCCGGTATTAAATAGTGAGCTCATGAACAATGTATAATGCCCTAGCTTGTAGCCCTTGAGCCATCAAGACATTTCCTCATGAAATGTTCATAAATGAGGAGTACCACATAGTGAATATCAATAGAAAAACAAATAAAGAGAGATCAAACACTTCACATAATTCCTTGAAGGTAATAGAAATGATGCCTTAGCTCTCAAAGCTTGTGGGTCGTCGAGCATTCCAAATGCTAAGATGTAAACAATGCCACTATTAACAATGTTAAGATCTAAACAATGCCACTGAAATTGATTTAATGAGAAGACAAAGCTCAAATGCCTACCTTCCAAATGAAAAGATGTAAACAATGCCAATATTAAACAGTGAGCTCATGAACAATGTATGATGCCCTAACTTGCAGCCTGCGAGACATAAAGACATTTCTTCATGAAATGATCATAAACAAGGAGTACCACATAGTGAATATCAATAGCAAAATAAATAGAGAGAGATCAAACACTTAACAAAATTCCTTGAAGGTAATAGCAATGATGCCCTAGCTCTCAAAGCTTGCGGGCCATCAAGCATTCCAAATGAAAAGATATAAACAATGCTAGTATTAAAAAGTGAGCTCATAAACAATGTATGATGCCCTAGCTTGTAGCCCGCGAGCCATCAAGACATTTCCTAATGAAATGATCATAAATAGAGAGTACCACATAGTGAATATCAACAACAAAACAAATAAAAAGAGATCAAACACTTCACACAATGCCTTGAAGGTAATAGAAACGATGCCCTGGCTCTCAAAGCTCACAGGTCATCGAGCATTCCAAATGAAAAGATGTAAACAATGTCAGTATTAAACAGTGAGCTCATGAACAATGTATGATGCCCTAGCTTGCAGCCCGCGAGCCATCAAGACATTTCCTCATGAAATGATTATAAACAAGGAGTACCACATAGTGAATATCAATAGCAAAACAAATAAAGAAAGATCAAACACTTCACACAATGCCTTGAAGGTAATAGAAATGATGCCCTAGCTCTCAAAGCTCGTGGGTCATCGAGCATTCTAAATGAAAAGATGTAAACAATGCCAGTATTAAATAGTGAGCTCATGAACAATGTATGATGCCCTAGCTTGCAGCCCGCGAGCCATCAAGATATTTCCTCATGAAATGATCATAAACAAGGAGTACCACATAGTGAATATCAACAACAAAACAAATAAAGAGAGATCAAACACTTCACACAATGCCTTGAAGGTAATAGCAATGATGTCCTAGCTCTCAAAGCTCGTGGGTCATCAAGCATTCCAAATAAAAAGATGTAAACCATGCCAGTATTAAACATTGAGCTCATAAACAATGTATGATGCCCTCGCTTGTAACCCACGAGCCATCAAGACATTTCCTCATGAAATGATCATAAACAGAGAGTACCACATAGTGAATATCAATAGACAAACAAATAGAGAGAGATCAAACACTTCACACAATGCCTTGCAGGTAACAGCAATGATGCCCTAGCTCTCAAAGGTCACTGGTCATCTAGCATTTCAAATGAAAAGATGTAAACAATGCTAGTATTAAACAGTGAGCTTATGAACAATGTATGATGCCCTAGCTTGCAGCCCACGAGCCATCAAGACATTTCCTCATGAAATGATCATAAACAAGGAGTACCACCTAGTAAATATCAATAGAAAAACAAATAAAGAGAGATTAAACACTTCACACAATGCCTTGAAGGTAATAGCAATGATGCACTAGCTCTCAAAGCTCATGGGTCATCGAGCATTCCAAATGAAAAGATGTAAACAATGCTAGTATTAAACATTGAGCTCATGAACAATGTATGATGCCCTAGCTTGCAACCCGCGAGCCATCAAGATATTTTATCATGAAATGATCATTAACAGGGAGTACCACATAGTGAATATCAACAACAAAACAAATAGAGAGAGATCAAACACTTCACACAATTCCTTGAAGGTAATAGCAATGATGCCCTAGCTCTCAAAGCTCGTGGGTCATCAAGTATTCCAAATGAAAAGATGTAAACAATGCCAGTATTAAACAGTGAGCTCATAAACAATGTATGATAACCTAGCTTGCAGCCTGCGAGCCATCAAGACATTTCCTCATGAAATGATCATAAACAGGGAGTACCACATAGTGAATATCAACAACAAAACAAATAAAGAGAGAGATCAAACACTTCACACAATGCCTTGAAGGTAATAGCAATGATGCCCTAGCTCTCAAAGCTCGTGGGTCATCTAGCATTCCAAATGAAAAGATGTAAACAATGCCAGTAATAAACAGTGAGCTCATGAACAATGTATGATGCCCTAGCTTGTAGGCCACGAGCCATCAAAACATTTCCTCATCAAATGATCATAAACTGGGAGTACCACATAGTGAATATCAACAGCAAAACAAATAAAGAGAGATCAAACACTTCACACAATGCCTTGAAGGTAATAGTAATGATGCCCTAGCTCTCAAAGCTCGTGGGTCATCGAGCATTCCAAATGAAAAGATGTAAATAATGCTAGTATTAAATAGTGAGCTCATGAACAATGTATGATGCCCTAGCTTGTAGCCCACAAGCCATCAAGATATTTTCTCATGAAATGATCATAAACAGGGAGTACCACATAGTGAATATCAACAGCAAAACAAATAGAGAGAGATCAAACACTTCACACAATGCCTTGAAGGTAATAGCAATGATGCCCTAGCTCTCGAAGCTTGCAGGTCATCAAGCATTCCAAATGAAAAGATGTAAACAATGACAGTATTAAAGAATGAGCTCATAAACAATGTATGATGCCCTAGCTTTGTGCTCGCAAGCCATCAAGACATTTCCTCATGAAATGATCATAAATAGGGAGTACCACCTAGTGAATATCAACAGCAAAACAAATAAAGATAGATCAAACACTTCACACAATGCCTTGAAGGTAATAGAAATGATTCCCTATCTCTCAAAGCTCGCGGGTCATCGAGCATTCCAAATGAAAAGATGTAAACAATGCCAGTATTAAACAGTGAGCTCTTGAACAATGTATGATGCCCTAGCTTGCAGCCCGTGAGCCATCAAGATATTTCCTCATGAAATGATCAAAAATAGGGAGTACCGCATAGTGAATATAAACAACAAAACAAATAAAGAGAGATCAAACACTTCACACAATGCCTTGAAAGTAATAGCAATGATGGCCTAGCTCTCAAAGCTTGCAGGTCATCGAGCATTCCAAATGCAAAGATGTAAACAATGCCAGTATTAACATTCATGTTTTGCCATTAAATCAACAAATGCCATCAAAATAAAATTAAGTTAATGAGAAGACAAAGCTCAAATGCCTACCTTTAAGAAACTTTTACATCTTTTCATCAAATGACCCAAAAACATCAAGAATCGTCATATATGGTCGCTAATAGCCAACTTTCAGAAGAATATCAATGAATGCAAACATACATAAGTGGATGGCTTGCCGGCTGCAAGCTAGGGCATCATGTATTATTTATGAGCTCACTATTTGAGCATTGGGCAATCAAATAGGGACATGAGGTGCTCAAATAATGAGCTCATAAATAATGCATGATGCCCTAGTTGTAGGTAGTTATCTCTTCTATAATGATGGAGGAGTGAAAGGTAATGATCAATGAGGTTGCTGCTATTAGATCATACATTAATACACTTACTATTTTGAATTTGATCTTGGGCATCATGCAATGTTATTGTTGTCATTGCATGCTTGCTTCTATTGTGGACCATATATTGTTTTATACACTATTTATTTCATTGAGACTGTGAGCTATTGTAGTTGACTATGAGCTATAAGCAACATATATTGTGTGAAGTGTTTGATCTCTCTATTTATTTGTTTTGTTGTTGAAATTCACTATGTGTTACTCCCCATTTATGATCAAATAGACAAAGCTTGAATGCCTACCTCAAGTGCCAGTGCCCTCTTCCCACATGGTGCCGGCCTCTTCGGGCATGCCAAACTTGAATGCCCTCTTCACGCCACGCAAAAGTGTAGTGTCATCTTTGCGGCAGCTCTTCGAATTCACAAATTAAAAATGACACTTTTTTTTTTCTTTTTTTTGTTTATAACCAAATGGGTGTCGCAATTTATGAGCTCATTGTTTGAGCACTAGCCAATCAAATAGGGACATGAGGTGCTCAAATAGTGAGCTCATAAACAATGCATGATACCCTAGTTGTAGGTAGTTATCTCTTCTATAATGATGGAGGAGTGAAAGGTAATGATCAATGAGGTTGTTGCTATTAGATCATACATTAATACACTCACTTCTTTGAATTTGAGCTCAGGCATCATGCAATGTTATTGTTTCCATTGCATGCTTGCTGCTATTGTGCACCATATATTGTTTTATACACATAGAACAATAGATTTGGGGACTTAGACTTATGTTCAATCCTTAGTAATGGTTTTGGGAACTAATTACTAGATGAGTGAATATAGTACCCTAGTTTACATTATTAGATGATCTTATTTAATTTGTGTTCATTTCATGCAAAGATACATGTAAAGGAAAAGAAATTTTTGCATCTAAAGATTACATGTATATATATAAAAAATAACTTATATATACTATACAAGGAAAATAACTTTCAGAAGAAAATACAACTGTACTTAATCTGAATGCCACTATGTAATGTTTTTACTTATGATATTAATCTTAATATATCCCTATGAAGATATCCCTATTTTATTATTGATGTCCCTATTTACATCTTTTCATCAAATGACCCAAAAACATCAAGAATGGTCCTATATGGTCACTAATAGCCAGCTTTCAGAAGAATATGAATGAATGCAAACATACATAAGCGGATGAACATAAATAATGAAGGTACCAGACATTGCTTGAAGTAATGAAGTGTTGACCCGGGGTTCAATCCAGTATGCTCTTGTATGATCCAAAACCTGCAAGGAAGGAAAAGATGGGGTTAGATCCAAAGGATCTAAGCAATTCTTGGCACCATATTACTGATCCTCATCTACAATTATGCATGTGCATAGTCAAGCCATACACAGACTCAACAACATGGTAGCATTGATCCAATAATAGAAAATACATTAAAAATGCCAAGTTCACGGTCTCAATGAAATAAATAGTGTATAAAACAATATATGGTGCACAACAACAGCAAGCATGCAATGACAGCAATAACATTGCATGATGTCCAAGCTCAAATTCAAAATAGTAAGTGTATTAATGTATGTTTGCATGATGCCAAATATTAAATAGTGAGCTCATGAACAATGCCAGTATTAAACAGTGAGCTCATGAACAATGTATGATGCCCTAGCTTGCAGCCCGCGAGCCATCAAGACATTTCCTCATGAAATGATCATAAATGGGGAGTACCACATAATGAATATCAACAACAAAAGAAATAAAGAGAGATCAAACACTTCACACAATGCCTTGAAGGTAATAGAAATGATGCCCTAGCTCTCAAAGCTCTCAGGTCATCAAGCGTTCCAAATAAAAAGATGTAAACAATGCCAGTACTAAACAATGAGCTCATGAACAATGTATGATGCCCTAGCTTGCAGCCTACGAGCCATCAAGACATTTCCTCATGAAATGATCATAAGCGAGGAGTACCACATAGTGAATATCAACAGCAAAAAAAAAAAAGAGAGATCAAACACTTCACATAATGCCTTGAAGGTAATAGAAGTGATGCCCTAGCTCTCAAAGCTTACGGGTCATCAGGCATTCCAAATGATAAGATGTAAACAATGCAAGTATTAAACAGTGAGCTCATAAACAATGTATGATAACCTAGCTTGCAGCCCGCGAGCCATCAAGACATTTCCTCATGAAATGATCACAAACAGGGAGTATCACATAGTGAATATCAACAACAAAATAAATAAAGAGAGATCAAACACTTCACACAATGCCTTGAAGGTAATAGCAATGATGCCCTAGCTCTCAAAGCTCGCAGGTCATCGAGCATTCCAAATGCTAATTATGATGTAAACAATGCCACTATTAACAATGCTATCAAATAAACAATGCCACTAAAATTGAGTTAATGAGAAGACAAAGCTTGAATGCCTACCTCAAGTGCCAGTGCTCTCTTCCCAAATGGTGTCGGTCTCTTTGCGTATGCCAAACTTAGATGCCCTCTTCATGCCATGCAGAAATGCAGTGTCATCTTTGTGACAGCTCTTTGAATTCACAAATTACAAATGACACTTCCTTTTTCTTTTTTTTTTTGTTTATTACCAAATGGGTGTCGCAATTACAACAATAGCGTCACTATTATGACACTGTCAGGGGTAGTTGCATAAAAAAAACACAAAAAACATACACAAATTGTAGTGACGTCACAAATTAGCAGCGAAATTTGACCCCAAATGTTGTAGTGATATAGATCTTCTCTTATCTACATTTCTTATCTCATTATAATTTTTCCTTTCACAAATTTCATATTTAACAAAGGAACATTGACCCATTCAGTGCTTGGGACCTTCCTAGCCTATTGGGACATCTTCCTTTTGAATACATGCAAGTTTGAAAAGGAGAAGTGATCTACCTCTTTTCATTGCTTCCCTTTTCCTATTATACAAGTATAAATTCCATGGTATATATATTTTTCCTAAACCAAACACCCTTAGATAAACCATCATCATCGATTTTCATAGATAATTTTCCTAGTTATTTTAAATGCATATTATTCTTTTTTATACGTGTTCCTATCTTTTGTGTCTTTTGATCCTTATAATACTCATGTTCTTATGACTCTATAATATAGATAAGGGTGTCTTTTTCATAGATGTATTTTTCTATCAGGTACTTATTTTTCCCTCATTTATCTAGTTAGTTTCTATCCTTTCCTTTCATATTACCTTATCCCACTCATCCATGAGCTTAAAGCTCCAATCATGTTTCTATATGGTTCTAATAATGGTGATAAATATCCTTTTAGTGAGGTATTACCTTATGATGGTTATAAAATCTATGTGATGAATATGCATGATATTGTACCTTATTTATCTATTTCTAGTGTCATTTCACTTCATGATGATCTTTAATTTTTATGTCTTGATGGTTCTATGTGTATTTACACATATTCATATTATTGGAGACAAGAATGATGGAGTTATGACAAAAAGTAAGTTAAGAGATAATACATGTTTAATTTTTGAATTTGAGCCAAGAATAGTAAAAGATGCATTGGATAATGGAGATTGGGTTAAAGCTATGAAATAAGAGATAAATCAAATTGAAAAGAACAACACATGGAATTTGGTACATAGACCTAAAGATAAAAATGTTATTGGTACTAAGTGGATTTTTAGAAACAAACTAAATGAACATGGAGATGTGATCAGAAAAAAAGCTAGACTTGTTTGCAAAGGGTATGCATAAGAAGAATGTATTGATTGTGGTGAGACTTTTTCACCTATTGCTAGATTAGGAGTTAGAATTATAATAGCATATGCATCTTATAAAGGATTTAAAGTTTATCAAATTTAATGGTATTCTTGAAGAAGAAGTCTATGTTGAACAACCTAAAGGATTTGTTGATAATACTAACAAGGACCTGGTATGTAAACTGCACAAGGCACTGTATGGTTTGAAACAAGCATCTCGAACATGGTATTAAAGGTTACATTCATATTTAATCAAGATTGGATTTCAAAGAACAAGTGAAAACATTAATGTCTATCTGAAATGTGATAGTAATGACAGGATTTTGATTGCTATAATATTTGTTGATGACATTATTTTTGGAGGAAATAACACATTGTGTAGATCTTTTGCTGAGAAGATGAGAAAGGAATTTGAGATGTCCATGATAGGAGAAATCAAATTATTTATTGGAATACATATTCAAAAAGTCAAAGATGGGATCTACATCACATAGTCAAAGTACATCAATGAGATCCTAAAGATATTTGGTATGGAACATTCAAGACCAGTTGGAACATCGATGGCTACTGGTTGCAAATTGTCAAAAGAAGATGAGTCAAAGGAAGTGAATGAGACACTCTACTGATCAATGATTGGTAAGATACAATATGTTGTACATAGAAGACTTGATATTTCTCACATAGTAGGTATTGTTGGAAGATTTTCTGCCAATCCAAAGGAAACCACACATGTCTACAGTCAAAAGAATATTTAGATATCTGAAAGGTACTGAAGACTTCGGTCTACTATACAAGAAAAGAGGAGATTTTGATCTGAAGGTTTATGCTAATGTTGATTGGGTTGGAAACATTGATGATAGGAAAATTACAAGTGGAGGAGCTTTCTTTTTAGGAGAAAGATTAGTGACATCGCTGAGTAAGAATCACATTTGTATTCACAGTCTACAACTGAGGTGGAGTATGTAGTAGCTGCTATGAATTATGTAGACATTGTATGGATCAAACAACTACTTGAAGGTACGCAAGAGGAGATTACTGATCCAATTATCATTTTCTGTGATAATACAAGTCCTATCAATATATAAAAGAACCTGATGATGCATTCCAAGACCAAGCACATTTCTATCAAGTATCATTCTTGAGCTCGAACAAGTTCAAGACAAGAGTATGTTATTAAAGTATGTGAATTCAAAGGAGCATATAGATAATATATTCATCAAGCCACTACCAAAGGATGCTTTTGACTATATCAGAGGTAAATTAGGGTTCCTTCCCCTATCCAATATTCACTAAAGCAAGATGCATGCTGCATCAATTCAAGGATTCATTAAAATATCTATTTTGTGAGTTGATTCTAGTGTTCACTCTTTAGGTGATCCTGAAGTTATGAAAAATGATTATGTATGTAATGAGATATCAATACATGCTAGGTATGATCAATTGCTTGAAATAAGATTTTAGGAGTATATATCTTTGACATTATTGTCAAAGAGAGAGAATAATCTATGGATGATTATAGAGAAATGAAGATTGTTGATGAACAAAAAGAGGGAGAAGATGGAGAGTTGATGATCAAAAGAAAAGAAAGATGGAAAGTAAGAATAAGAAACTAAGGGGGAGAATATAGATTAAAGAACATATGCTAAGAAGATAAAGTTTTAGACAAGCACATATGATAATGTCTAGAGGGAGAAAAGGATAGAACACAGTGACTGAGAAGATTGAGAAACAAAGCTACAATAAGAACAAAAAAAAGATATTAGAATATTGCCATCATCAATTGATAGTGTTGCCATCAATGCCAAAGAGGGAGATTGTTAACCCAAACTGATGGTGATGATGATGAAGACCAAGATCATAGGTATAAAATATTGTAGAAGGATTAGATCAAATGTTATTTTGTCATTGATGTCAAGCAATTGATTTCTAGTTTATATCGAGTTGACATATTATTAGGAGTATGATATAAGTTAGGTGAGTTAAAGAAAAAGAGGAAGTGAAATGTTATGAAGGAGTTAGTGAAGTTGAAGAACTTAATTGGGAAGCTAATATAGATGAGACAATGATAAGGTTATAATGGTTTATTCATTTTCTACTTTACATTTGATGATATCAAGTCGGTAAAGGAGATTGGAAAAGTGAGTAAGGTTAGAAAGTTGACAAGCCAAAGAAAATAGTTTAGTTACCGAGTGTTAGGAATGGGAACATTGAGAGAGGGGGGGGGGGTGAATCAGTGTTCATTGTATTTTAACTTTTCTCTTTAATCTTTATGCTAAACATAAATGCTTAAGTATTGAAATAAACATTCACATAAACATGAAACATGAAATCAACACATGAAACCAATATAATTATGGGAAAACCCAAATAGGTAAAACCCCGGTGGGAATTAACACCCACTAATATTCTGCACTAGTGTTTTGTGATCCTTGTTAGAAGATCCTTTACCTTGTTAGGAGTAGCTTTACAATGCTTTAAGTACAGTAGACCTTGTTAAGGGTCAGACCTTGTTAGGAGTCTTTTACAATCATCCCTATTAGGGGAGAGGATGCACTGTCCAAGAGCTCACTACTCAAGTGGTGAAGGCTACAACCTTCTGATCTTAGATACACACTATATCTATAGGATGAACTATCACTATGACATTACTTGTCAGATTAGTTCCTTTGATGCACTGATGCTTTGACCTCTAGAAAATCTCTAATACATCTTCTAGTGTCTTCACACAATTCTGCTCTACTTATTATATCTCTATCTCAACTTTCATACTGAATACAATGGGCGCACCTTATATTTATATGCTCATATAAAATACACAATTAGGTCGGCCCTATAACTAATTACAAACAATGCTTCTAAATTAATTGGCTTAAGCGTGCTTACAATTATACATATAAACATGTCAGAAACCTAAATACAATGGGTGGATAGCCTTTACAACTTTTCATTATAATCGCAAACCAAAATACTAACTGTCGGTTCCATGCTCTGTTCTCTACTGGCACACACTGGTTGTGCAACTTCAACTGACTGTAACTTACTCATCCTTGCACATCTGCTTATGCACTCATAGAATAAGCATGAGTATAGTCTAAAAAACTTAACTTATAGGGCGTATACCATAACTCATTTGTACGCATGTGCGTTGATGCTCTGAGCTGCAGGAGCTCTGTACATTGTCAAGTCTTCAACACTTAACCGAATTCTGATCTTTGCATCAAGTGCGCTGACTCCAAACTACTATATGACTTTGTTTCCATAATGAAAACACTATATCTATTCATATACCTTAGTATAGACAACTTTCCAACAATCTCCCCCTTTGTCATTGATGGAAACAAAGGAATATGGCCAAGTTGCTAACTATCTCTTAACACAAAAAACTTTTGTCTTCTATACAATTCTTATGCATAATCTTATATCTCCCTATACATATTATAATCCATATTCTATACACAACTCCCCCTTTGACATTAATGACAAAGGTGTACCAAAAAACTATATCTACACATACTTACTTAGGGAAAACATCTGGATATGCTATCTTGAGGTTCTGGATCTCCTTCTTCCAAAAAGTTATCAAAGAGTTAACTATCTGGAGATGGGCACATAATGCATATTGAAGCTTCTCCATTTTCTTCAAATCTACACTTTGACCTTGATCATAGGTTATCATGGTGGCATCAATCTCCTTTATGTTCTGATTGAGAATGTCTAGTGAGGGCGCAAGAGAATTCCTCAACTAAGTATGTTTAGATCTTATCTTTGCCATCTCTTTCTCTGCCTTCTCAATTTTGTCCAACTGACCTTGGTAGACATTATTGCACATGTTCACATTAGTGGATGATTCTTTCACTGAACTCTTTACCTGCTCAATCATATCTTTTTCTTCTCGTATAGTCTTAAGATGGGAATTAGTAAGCTTATCCTGATCCATGCAGTTTGCAATGAATTTCCTTCCTTGATCAGAAAATTCTTTTAAAGATGCTTGTCCTGTCTTGAGTGAATTCAGATCTAGTGCAAAGTTTCTCATCAATTCATTCAATCTCTTTTTTAGGTACTTCTCTTCTACAACTTTGGATGCAGATTCTTCAAGGCTAGAAAAATTACTCTTGAATTGTGAGATAACTGTACTCACATCATCAACCGAGTGTACCTTATTCACTTTCATGTCCGTAGACAACAAACTGTTCAGTATGTTCACAGATTCCACAAGGAGAGGATTTCTCATTACTTGTTTCTCCTTTTCCTTTTCCATAGCTAAGATGCTGAACTTAATTAGGTCTTCTTCTCTCCATGAGTCCAAACTGGAGGTGTCAGGTGTCAAACTTGACAACAATGCTAAAGAGGGAGTGATGGGAGTTCTATCCATCACTTCTGGTTTTACCTTGGCTAGATCAACATAAGTTTCATCTTTCTCTTGTTCTTTTTCTTCTTCTTCTTCTTTCTTTTCTTCCTCTTCCATTTTTTCTTCTTCTTTATCATCTATTATATTTTCAATCAATACCTCTTCTTGTTGACTGGGAGGTGTGTTTCTACATAAAATTTCAGCTTCTTGTGTGCTCAAAAAAGCTTCCTCAAACTTGTCTAGTTTTGTGTCAGTGGCCGCCATGGCTATCTCCACATTATCAATGATAATGGTGGTTCTCTTGAGTCATTATGATATGGGCGCAGACTTATCTAACTCTATTTTTACTTCCACTACAGGTGCTAAATCCCGAGGACCTATAGACTATACCTTGATAGTCTCTATTGCTTTGTCTTGCTTACTAGGTACTTGAGAGATGGGCATAGACATAGGTTTCATGTGTTGTTCTAAGAATACCTTCTCAAAGGCCTTCTCTATTTCCTTAGAGATCAGCTCATAGTCTTTGTTCATGAGGTGTAGTGTTCTCATCTTTGACCTTAAGTGCGGCTTCACCAAATTCAACAATAGTGACTTTTCTTCAACAGAACATACTGGAAGAGTAGAATCAAGAATTTGTTCCCTTATTCTGAAGTCTTCTTCAGTGGCTTGTCTCTTCAAGGTATCCATTATCTCCCATACTTTATCTGGAATTGTTGTTTTCAATTCAAGAGTTGTCTTCTTGAACGTTATCATGTGTTTAACAATCATATCATGTATTTCTAATTTGTCAATCTCACTGTATGTTTCATAAAACTTCCCTACTTGATCAATTATGCCCTCATCAACAATTCTTGTGCTCAATACTTTAAGACTTGGTTTGAATCCTACCTTAGGAGGTGCTTGAATGTTTTTCTTGCTCCTTGTAGCTTGCGAGGATGGATGAATAGTGCTGGTTTCTTTCTTCCTTTTAATTATTGGTTTATACTCTGGAGGAGCATTAGAATCACTGGTTTTATTGGGTGCAGAAGGAGTGTCATCAGTTATATCCTTCTGACTATCATCTTTTTCAACTTTTATCTTTTTCATCTTAGGATCTTCTTGTTCTTCTTCTGCTCCTGCGCTTTTCATTTCCAAAGCAATCTTCTCTTCCCTTGCCTTGTCAAGGTCTACTTGAGATACACCATGTATTCTCAAGATCTTTGATGTTCCTTTAGCAACCTTTCTTTTTGTTGATGCACTGTTTAGTTTTGCATCTACTTCTCTGGTTCTCTCCTCATATGTTCCCCACCTAGGTTCATTAGGATCTTTGGGGGCTGATAGTAATACCTGTGCATATGCTTCAAGAACCTGTTCCTCTACCTCATATCCAAGTGGATGAATCCACTTAGTTCTTGGCTCAACAAATTCCATACAAGTTGTATCTATTTCCACCATAAAACAAATTGTATCTTTGTAATTTTCCACAATGCTCTCTAAAATCCTGTACCTCATTTGCATCTTAGCTCTAAAGGTCTTCAATTCAAATGTTATATAATCCCTTAATGTGCTTTCAATGGATGCTTTGTTGGATATTTGAGGCATGGTTGGAATGGACTTGTCCAAATACAAATCTGATATCTTCCCAACAATATGAAGGTACATGTAGATGATTAGTAACCCAAACGTGAATATCTTTGTCTTGTCATGTTTGATAGCCTTGATGTTATCAATCAACTGTGCGTGCAAGATCTCACACAAGTTGAATTCCCCATCTTCCTTCACAAGTCTGATGGCTTCTAGAATAGTGCCCACAGACACACTATTCACCCTGTTGGTGTGATGAAACCTGTATCCTAGTATCATTGGCATCAATTTGATGTCTGCTTGTTCAATAGGCTCTATTGTCATGTCGTGCCTATCGCTCCTTGACTTACATGTTTTCTCAACTATCTTTCTGACATCCTTGCCCATAGGAAGGATGACACCTATTCTAGAAAGGCCCGTCATCTCATGTATCAAGTCATTGCTAATTCTAACTAGTACATCGCCAATCCAAAACAAATCATCATTTAATTCTACTTAATAAAATCTTTATATGTATTCTGTCTCATAGAATTCATATGCCATAGCATACTCAACAAGAGGGTGATCATTCCATTTAGCATATTCATCCATGAATGTTTTGTTTGGTTTCAACATGGTATCCATGTGTGCTCTTAGCCTATCCAATCCAACTAGTTCCTTCTTATAGTAGATATATGCCCTAATATCTTCCACATGCATGATGCCCATAGGCGTATGGGAGAAAGCTCCCTCTAAATCATCTAGGGTTGATTTAAATGGATGTTTCTTGAAAACATATCTCTTCTTCTCAGTGACATCATAAACAATGGGAGTGGCCATGACTTACTTGTAAATGCTTTTCAACTGAACTCCGAGAGAATCTGAAGGCTTCTGAATCGGCACAACGAGCTTATGGTTTCTACAACTGACCAAATGCATTGCAAACACTAATAGATCAATCTCCAAGTCTTCAAAACTTCCAAGGATCTTTCTTCTCTACAATCACTCTAAATTCCAATGCAATGAGTGATTAAACAGCTTTCTGTGTACTTAAAAGTGAAAATTCCACTATTAATGCATGTCACGTAAACTAGGCTGTCACTTCAAATTTTGCAACTTGAGTTTTGTTCACAATCAGCATGTGTGCTCTTGCACATAGGTACCTTTATACTCCAAATTCTTAAGTCCAAAGGTGCATACTTTGAGGATGAGTATACTAGCCATGCAGGGGTCTAGAGCTAAATTAGCTCCCCCTATGACCCTGAGGGCCATTCATCCATATGTAGAGGGTGCGTCCACTATGGATGCATCCAATACATTCTCATCGATCATGTCCTTCTTTCTCTCTAACAAAATGATGCTCACATCATCTGAGGCTTTGACAAAATTAACTTCTCCTACAAGAACCAAAACTGGTTCTTCAGCCTTTTTAGGGCTTCCCTGACCTTGCATCCTTGATCTACAGAGCCTTGAGATGTGTCCAGCCTTGTTACAAGAGTGAAAAATGATTGGAGGTCTTATATTCCTTGGGGCATTGACATGAGTCACCATTCTGCATTGTTTTGCTATGTGACCATTATAGTTACATATCTGGCATGTAACATTCTAAGAGCTTCTTACATTTGTCTGATTCTGATTTGTCTGATCTTTCTAAATCCTATTCTTCTTGCTAGTCTTGCAATTCATAGCTCTATGACTAAACTTGTTGCATGAATAACAGTAGCCATTAAAAGGTCTTACCTCTGTATAGTTCCTTGCAATGTGGCCATGCTTGTTACATGCAAAAAAAGTGCATTCTACTTGCTTGCGCTCATTCTTAGGTGGTCCACCATTGTCTGTGGTTTGATCTTCAGTCTTTTCAGCATCAGTAGAGTCCTTTTGTGAATCCTTTCTTGCTCACATATTGTCAATCTGATTTTGTGCTTCATTGTATCCAATACAACTAGTGTCTCCTTTGGCTCTTCTTGCATACAAATGAGATTCTACCAAACCAGAATTGGTGTGTAATTTGTCAATATGATTCTTTGCTTCTTTCAATTTAGACTCCAAGCTTTCTTTGTTATTCCTTAGCTCCAAGATTTCCATGTTTGCTTGCCTTAGTTCTTCATTCAGCTAAAGGTTCTCTTTGATCTGTTCATTATAGACTTCCTGATTATTAGTTAGCTTATCATCAAACTCTTCAAGTTGTTCTTTTAAGAATTTTTTTTCTTCATTCAGCTTCTTGACCATTGTCCCTAGATCATTGGTAGAGCATTCTTTCAAATTTTTCCTTACCTTTTTTATGACTAATTGAGCATCACTGAGTTTATCCTTTAGTTCTTCAGATTCTCTCTCTGACTTGTCCAGGTCTTCAAGAGCAGCTTCAAGATTTCTTTAAAGATGTTTCATTTCTGCTTTGTCCACGATCTCCTCAAGTGGTTAAAATTCTTTGCTAAGGATCATATCTTTGATACCAATTGTTAGGAATGGGACCACTAAGAGGGGGGGGGGGGGGGGGCGAATCAATGTTCACTGCATTTTAACTTTTCTCTTTAATCTTTATGCTGAACATAAATGTTTAAGTACTGAAATAAAAATTCACATAAACATGAAACATGAAATCAACACATGACACCAATATGATTATGGGGAAACCCAAATAGGTAAAAACCCCGGTGGGAATTGGCACCCACTAATATTCTGCACTAGTGTTTTGTGATCCTTGTTAGAAGATCCTTTACCCTGTTAGGAGTAGCTTTACAATGCTTTAAGTATAGTAGACCTTGTTAAGGTTCATACCCTATTAGGAGTCTTTTACAATCATCCCTCTTAGGTGAGAGGATGCACTATCCAAGAGCTCACTGCTCAAGTGGTGAAGGCTACAACCTTCTAATCTCAGATACACACTATATCTGCAGGATGAACTGTCACTATGACACTACTTGTCAGATCAGTTCCTTTGATGCGCTGATGCTTTGACCTCTAGCAAAGCTCTAATACATCTTCTAGTGTCTTCGCACACTTCTACTCTACTTATTATATCTCTATCTTAAATTTCATATTGAATACAATGGGTGCACCTTATATTTATACGCTCATATAAAATACATAATTAGGTCGGCCCTATAACTAATTAAAAACAATGCTTCCAAATTAATTGGCTTAAGCATGCTTACAATTATACATATAAACATGTCGGCAACCTAAATACAATGGGCGCATAGCCTTCACAACTTTTCATTATAATCACAAACCAAAATACTAACTGTTGGCTCCATGCTCTATTCTCTACTAGCACACACTGGCTTTGAAACTTCAATTGACTGTACAACTTACTCATCCTTACACATCTTCTTATGCACTCATAGACTAAGCATGAGTATAGTCTAAAAAACTTAACTTCCAATGTGCATACCATAATTCATCCGTACGCACGTGCACTGATGCTCTGAGCTAGAGGAACTATGTACATTGTCCAGTCTTCAACACTTAACCAAATTCTGATCTTTACATCAAGTGCGCTGACTCCAAACTGCTATATGACTTTTTTGTCATAATGACAACACTATATCTAGTCATATACCTTAGTATAGACAACTTGCCAACATCGAGAAGGAAGAATCCATTCAGTAAAAGGAAAGTAATTTTAGGTAAAGAGAGAGGAAACCAAGACACCAAGTGCAATGAGTTAGTTACTGAGCGAAGCAAACAAAATTTTGGTTGAAGGAAAAGGAAGGGCACCAAGCATAAAACACAAATTAAATACAAGGATCACAATGATTTTTAAAGAAGAGTCACAATGATCTGAAAGATTCCAAGGATGAAGAAGAGTTAGTTAAAGAGATCTATGATCAGTAAAATTCAAGGTGATGATCTATGGTAAAGATTTAAGAGATAAAAAATGAAGGTACAAGTTCCAAGAAAAGTTCATGTTCTAAGGTGATGATAACAAGTTTTGTCGAGTATGAAGTTCATTGAATCAGTTCAAGAGGATGATTTGATAGTTTAGAATAAACAAAGGAAAACCTAATCAAGCAGATTAAGAGGCAAAACAAAGTCTATATAAAGGATGAAATTGAATGAAAAACAAGCTGGCTAGTTAAATTATTGATGTGTTGTCGAGTGATGTAGTGGAGAAGAAAAAGGTGGAAATTTGAGTCCACAGTAGAGATTGATGAAGTGTTCAGGCTAGTGAATAGTGAAGGAATGAAGTGAAGAAAAAGAGTGCACAAGGGATCTGACTAAGCAAGAGGTATTTGTAGATTTATAGATGAAATTTTATATTGTTTCTTATTAATATTTGAAGCAGGAAAATCTCTTAACCAAGTGGACTTAACAGTCTTATTGTAAATCCTTAAGAGAGGTGACATTCTAGAAGAGTGTTCAAAGCTCTTTAACTAGGCCACTCCTAACAGGGTGAAGATGCTAATAGATTTGAGGCAAATCCCCTAACAGGGTCAAATTTAACATTGTGTGTTGTAATCTTTAATAGGATTGGCTCTTAACTGAGCATACTTCAGAAAGTATTTTAATTGGTGGGTGACAATTCCCACAATGTTTTTTTTCCAAATTGGGTTTCCACATTAAATACTGGTGTCAAATGTGTTGAATGTTTATTGTGCTATTATTTGCTGATTACTTAAAGTTTCTAATTGAATTTAAGTTAATTTACTATTTTTATTGGTTACTATTGAATTTTATCTTACCGAGTTGAATCAAATTTAAAGTTTTTAAGGTTTAAAGAATCACTAATTACTGATTCACCCCCCTCTCAGTCATCCAATAACAACTTCCTACAATAAAGCATGAGGTCACAAGGTCCCATCTCCCCAAGTCCACGTGGTACTAGAGAACATGTTAAGCCAGTTTCATTAGTCACATTAAAAAGTCTACCACACACAACCCATTTCTTGCATTCTATAAAAGAGATAAAAATTATATGGCCAATAGAAAATTTGTGTGATGGTTAAGTTGTGGTGACCTTGTTCTTGCCATCAAGGTTGAAACCCCCATTGTGGTGGTATTGTTAAGTGGTGGTGTTATTGTTCTGCCCACCAAGGTTGATGGTTAACTTATGGTGTTCTTGTTTTTCGTATCAAGCTTCAAACCCTATTGGGGTGCTATTGTTGAGTGGTGGCGTTCTTGTTGTGCCCACCGAGGTTCAAACCCCTATTTGGCTTTTATGATTGCAAGCTTGTACCTTCACTGATCCAATATGAATGTAGGTTTGAGCCTCATCTTTATTAAATTGGCATGAAGTTCCCATTTGTGAGCTTGTTAGTTCATAGCTCCGGTCAAAAGCATTTCACATGGTGCATTTTTTCTAAAAAAAGGAATGATATCTCTCAACATCTCTCAACATCTTTTACATTGATTTATCTAAGATAGGTATACTATTTTTCCCCTTTTTAAATTAGTAATTGACATTTTGATAAAAAATATCGAATTAAAAATTTATTGTTAATATATATTTAATTTTTCTTTAGTTTGAAAGAAGACAATATACCCAAGAAGAATTCCAATTTATAATCTTTATTTTTTAAAATAATTTATATATTTTTCTAAACTTTTATTGATTATTTAATCGATAAACCTAAGCTACAAATAGTTTTATTCTTGAATCTATTTTTTCTCATCAAGAATCACATTGATAACAGAAGTTCAAGAGTAGTCATTTTAGATTTCTAATAAATATAAGACTCATCCCTTTGAATTTCTTATAAATCTAAAAATCGTCATATTGAATTTCTAATATATATTACTTTAAAATTTTGACTTTAAATTTTCCTGATAAACTCTTTATATTATCAACGATCAAACTCAACATATTTAACAACAAACAAGTTATTTATATAAATGTAAATAAATTGACAACCTCACATTAAAATTTAAAAGTCAATTATTTTCTTTATTACTTAGAGATTAAATGTATACATAGACTAGAGAAATCTCACTAAATAAATAAATATTATAATAAATTGTCTTTCTTTCTTTATCAAGAAATCTTTCTTTCTTTATCAGTTTGAAAATGATTTAGTTGACATTTTCTATAAAACAACCCCATTAAATTTATAAAGCTAGTGATAACCCAACTTAAACAACTAGACAAAGACACAAATGTCTGCTCGGTTGTTATCATTGTTGAAATAGTGAAAAAATGTTGATGTTTGTGCCATCTAAATGCTAGACACTATCAATTCATTTTATTATATTACCTTCTATTACCTTCAAGTCAGTCTTTTATTGTTTTTAATATACATCCTGTTGAGTTTTATTCTATGTTTTATAATAATTTTAAGTTGCTTTTCTTCATAGTAATTTATTTCTTTTTCTTTAAAGTAACAAATTGAAGGGTGTCTATTTTATTGATCTGAGTCGAGCTTTCCTTATTTATTGAAATTGAGAATAAGCAATGTCATCACAAGAAACATACTATCATCTTTATTGATGTTTCTTAATCAATTAAATTATATCAGACTATAATTTTTGACTTAAGAGTAGAGCTTGATAGCATACATCTCATTGACTTCGATTTGGATTAAGAATAAAAGTTTAAGCTATGTAAATGATTGACAATATTTTGGTTAGAGTGAATGATTGAAGGTATTTATGTTGTCCAATTTGTTGGGATGACAATCTAGTCTTGTACTTTGTTTGTTATATTTCTAGAATTTTTTTTAATGGGTAAACAAAATTATCATAAAACATGCTATGTTCTTCACTGATGTATTCAACCATTAAACTATAACCCTTAAGTATTTAGATAAACTTTAAAAAACTAGACTTTGATAGCATATATTGATTTTCCCAACTAGTATATGAAAGTCATTCTTTGTTTATTACACTTGTAAATGAACTCAAAACTAGGTGAAATACATCATCGAAAAATATGATCTCTAGGTCTCATCTATATTTCTTGCACCTCTAAAAGTTTTGAAGGTGAATAAAATTTGACATAATTTATTTCATTTGATTTAGAGTTACCAATTGAAAAGTCTATATTTTATCTTATTTGTTTAGACTATGATATGGGTCTATTCTTATTTATTACATTTCTTAAAAAACTGAGTATAAGTCAATGACATCACAAGAAACATACTTTATTGATGTACCCGGTCAATTAAATTACATGGGGCTGCAATTTTTAAAATCAGACTAGAGCTTGATGGTATACATCTCATTGACTTCAATTTGAAAAAAAATGGAGTTTGATGGTACTTCTAAGTTATTTTTGTTGGTATTATGAGTATAAATTTAAAATGTGTAAATAATTGACAATCTTTTCGTTTAGGATTCATGATTGAAGGTATGTATATTGCTGTCCATTTTTTTAGGATGACAATCAGGGTCTCATTCTTTATTTATAATACTTCTAGAAAGATTGAAATCAAATAAACAACATTATCAAGAAACTGTTATGGTCTTCGCTATATTAACTGAAACTTTGAAAAAGTAGACTTCGATAGTATATATTGTTGTCTAACTAACATATGAAAGCCATTCTTTATTTATTACACTTGTGAAAAATTGAAGTTGGATGACAGACATCATTGAAAATATGATCTTGTTGTCATCATTATTTATGGCACCTCTTAAAAATTTGAATCTGAAGTAAATAATATCATTAAGAAACATACTATGATCTTCATTCATGTATTCAGTCAATTAAATTATATCTCTAGAAAATTTAAGGGTATTTACACCTACAATTGACAGGTATAATAATTTCTCACTCTTTAGATATTACATCTCTAGAAAATTAAATTTTAAGTGAATAACATCATCAAGAAACATGTTATGATCCTCATAGATATATTTCAGTAAGACATTTTATTTATGTAGGAGAACATATTAAGAATTATGAGAAGATTAAGGTGAAAAGCTTGACAAATATTTCAGTAAGACATTTTATTTATGTAGGAGAACATATCTAGAGTATAACACGAGTAAGAAAATATGTCTAGAATGTAACTTGCAATTGGATGAAAAATAAACTAAATTTTATTTTATAATCTACGATATTTGTCAATTTGACTTATAATATATGAGACTATCAACACTCCCAGATGCTTCAAATACAAGGTGTACATACTCTACCCCTTCGAAGATATGAACTGGTGACCTCACTTTCAAAAGAATTCATATTAGTAACGCTTCATTGGAGGACCATACATACTTATTCTTTGTACCAAGTTTATCTATGGTTTGGATCGACCCTTACTTGTGTGTACTTATCATGCCTTGAGTTAGAGTATACATTTCATGGTATATATATTTGATTTAATCCACGCATTATTGGATATACCATCATTATAGATTCTCATAGATAATTTCCCTAGTTGTTTTAAATGCACATGTCTCTATTTTTATATTTTCCTATCTTTTGTGACTTTTGATCCTCCTTTTATTTTATGCACTTATAACTTTCTATAATATAGATTAGGCACTTACTTTTCCCTCCTTTATTGAGTTAGTGCATATCATTTCCTTTCAGATTCTCTAAGCTCACTCATCCATAAGCGTCATGTTTCTATATGGATCAAATGATATTGTTGAACATCTCTTTAGTGAGGTTTTATCTTATGTTGTCAATAAGTCCTATTTGATGGATATGAATGTTATTGTACCTTTTTTTACCTATCATGGTATTGTTTTATATCTTTCAACGATCTCTCATTTTTATGTCTGGATGGTTTTATGCATATTGTCACGGATTCATATTATTTTAATGAGTGAACAATTGTTTCTTGTGTTGATCATTCTCCTACATCTCATGAGATTCATATGGATATGACACAACACCTTCAAGCTTAACTATGCCTAAACATTTCCCATTCTACAAGCTCCTTCCAATTTCATATCCCTTAATCTCTCCATGGTTCTTTGATTTAGTTCATATACTATATTACTATTTTTCTTGATTTGAAATACCTTGATCATCTACTACTATGATTATTCATCACAATCATTTGCACTTACCTTCACCATTAAATCACTACTACAAGATCTTGAGTTATTGTTTTCCTCATCTGTGTGGCTTTTCCAAGCTCAGTGATTAACTTCTAACCAGATCTTCATCCCTTTAAAATCTTGTTTGACCCACCTTCTTTGATTTTTCTTATCTTAGAGTGGGAACTTCATTGGAATGTCATTTGATTCAATTGAAGTTCAACAAAAGAACACCTACCCACATATCAATGTATACATAAGACAAATAGAACACAAAAATATTCTACAAAATGTATTTAATGAATAAGATTATAGTTACAAAAGGTGTTCCTGTACAATTTTATAATCATTACTTCAACTCTTACGTATTTCCATAAATTCATAATTAAGTGTCCTTCCACAAATTTCTCTTCCCCACTATCTTACAACATTCTTATGGGATTCTAATTCTAGAGCCAATGATCTTTGTACTAGAACTTTTCACATTAAAAATAAAAAATTAAATATTCTCTCTTAATACTTGATTGAGATTCGCTATACCACATAGTCTAGAAGAATCTCACTATATGACAAATGTGTACAAAAATTGTTGTTTCTCATTAAATTACATGTTATAATTGTGTGCAATAAAAGTGTGAGTTCAAATAGGAATGCAATAAACAAGTTAAAACATTCAAACTACACTATCAAAGCAACATCTAGATTAGACAAAAAAAAGAACTAAAACAAAACAAGCTGAAGAATACTCAAACCTTTCTCAAACTAAGCAAGTCCTCTTTCAAGTGTAGATTTGTCCAATTGGTTGTATGTGTGCTCAAATATTCAAGATTGCTCAAACTTCAAAGGATTGGAGTCTTGCTTTTGAATCTTAAATGGACATTATGATATTGTATAAAAAGGTGGGTGAAAATGAAGGAAAAAAGCCTCCAATTTATAGGTAAAGAGTAGGTGAAATGGGCGGTTGAGATGCAAACTTGAAGAAGGGTCAAGATGCATTTGGGGGAGAGCACATGGATTGTGCTTCCTCAAACTCATAGTCTTGTGACAAGTGTCATAGGGAGAGAGCTTGAGAGGGAATTAGGATTTGGGAGGACATGCCATAAAGACACATCTTGTCTCAAATCCCAAAGGTCAAGCCTTGAGGATTGTGACCATTTTAGAAAGAGTGAATGATGAACAAATGTGTAAGAGCATTTAAGGTTGACTTAAATGCATATCTTTGGAAATTGGAGACGATGTAATGAGAGGTTGACTTAGGCTTGGATTAGGAGTTCTTAATCCTCATAGTTAAGGTTGCACACATGTTTAGTGAGTAATTGAGCTAGGATTAGAGGGCAATTGGGAGAGTTAGGAGGATGTGATGGGAGGATAGAGAATGAGTGGAGGGTTAATTTAGCTAATCAAAGGTAATTAACTAATTGAGTGAGGTTAGTATGTGTGAATTATTTGTGTTGTGTTAGAACCATGGATTAGGTGGTTAAAGGGAGGTTTGTTTAGGGGTTAAAGTTATGAGCCATGTGCTCAAATAGAATTAAATGAGATTATTTAATTTTATGTGGGACAAAAAAGAGGTTTATGAATTAATTTAAATATATAAAGATATTTATTTAAATTAATAGAAAGATTTAATTAATTAAATAGTTATAGATTGCTATTAAATTAATTAGATTATGACTAATTTCTTAAACATTAAATATTTAATTAATAACATCTTAAGAGAAAATTAAATAAAATAAAATAAAATATTGTTAATCAGATTTAGATGGCTATACTTCCTTATCATACAATCTTTATTTCTTTATCATTTTGAAAATAGTTTAGTTAACATATTCTATTTAACAACATACTTAAATCTAAACAGCGAATGATAATCCTACTTCAACAACTAGACAAAGACAAATATGTCTATCTCAAATTGCTATATCATCATTGAAATAGTTGAAAAAAGTTGGTGTTTCTTTCATCTAAATACTAGACATGGTAGTTATAATCTATAAACGTCCATCCATTTTATGAAAGCAATATTACCTTCTATTATAATTACAGGGACTGTATTATCTGAACTTCCTGATTTCCAGGGCAAATGACTGGTTTTCTATCATATTAAAAGCGTTCTAGTACCGAATTATGTTCCAGTGTAATGAATGCAGGTCAACAAAGTAAGCGCTTAAAAGGTTTTTCAATTTCAATCACAGGTTTAAATTTGTGGTTCAGGAAACTAAGAATGTGTCAATTTCTACCTCAAGTTATCCCTTCTATTGTTTTTGATATGTATCCTGTTCACTTTCATTCTGTCTCTTTTCTAATAATTTTAATAGTTTTAAGGTTTTTTTTTAATAATTTATTTCTTTAGGCTTAGTGTTTCATATGGTAGAGTATCTGATTTGTTTCTGGGTTTCATTCTTTATTTAAAAAAAAAGATAATAAGTTAATGTCATCACAAGAAACACACTATAGTCTTTATTGGTTGAGATCTTTATTGATGTTTCTCAATCAGTTAAATTATATCGGACTGCAATTTTTGACTTAAGAATAGAACTTGATAATACATCTTGTTGTCTTGTATTTGTGAAAAATAGAGTTCCATAGGTACTTTCAGGTTATTTCTATTCATATTAAGACTATAAGTTTAAACTGTGTAAATGTTTGACAATATATTAGTTTAAAGTCAAAAAATGAAGGTATTTATGTTGTCCAATTTGTTGGAATGATGAACTAGATCTTGTTCCTTATTTATTGTACTTCTAGAAAATTTGAAATCTTGTTCATAAAGCATATTATCCTCTTCGCTGGTGTATTCAATCAGTTAAACTATAACCCTTTACATATTGAGGTAAACTAGACTTTGATAACATATATTGATTTTCTCAACTAGCATAAATAATTTTGTATGAACATTATACTCAAATCGAAACTAGATGAAAGACATCATTGAAAAACATGATTTAGGTTCCATCTATATTTATTGCAACAATTTTGAATCTGAAGAATGACATGATTTATTTCATTTAGTGTAGAGTTACCAATCGAAAATTATCTATTTTATCTTATGTGTTTGGACTATGATCTGTCTGTTCTTTATTTACGACATTTCTTAGAAAACAGATATAAGTCAATGACATCACAAGCAACATGCTTTATTGATGTACTCAGGCAATTAAATTACTACGAGGATGCAGTTTTGAACTTAAGAATAGAGGTTGATAATATACATCTCATTGATTTCAATTTTTTGACAGGACAATCTGATTCTCTTCCTTTATTTATTGTATTTCTAAAAAATTTGAAATTGGATTAAAAAACATCACCAAGAAACATGCACGGCAATGAAACTGTAACACTTTAATTATAGACTTAAACTTTTCAAAATTAAACTTTGATAACATATATTAATTTGTCTTACAACTAATTAAAAGTTGATAGAATATATTGATTTGGTAAAACTGCCATATGAAACTATTTCACCTCTAGAAAATTGGAATACATCATCAAACATAATAAAACATTATACTACACTTTTTTTCAATATATTTAATCAATTAAACCATAAACTTATGAACCAACAATTAATGACATAAACATAAAAAATATCATCTCATTGACTTTGTATTTAGAAGGAAAAGGAGTTTGTTGGTATCCAAAGTTTAGAGCACATTAGATTTCGCTTTCTTGGGAGGCATGTTCACAACTGTAAACCTGCAGTTAAAGAAGGAGATAATAAAAGTGAGAACATATTAAATTGTAAATGAACAACATAAACTGAATTTCCGAGGACGAATTCAAATGATCAGGTTTTCAATGGAATGTCGCTACAAATCCGGGTACTGTATTTATTGCAGATCTGACTATTTAAATGTCATTCAGAATTGGGTATGTTGGAAGGAAGAACACGTTATACATGAGCTTAGCTGAAAACTGTCTATCAATATTTTGTTTCTTATGTTTTAGGTTTGTGGCGAGTAGATTTTTTTAAAAAGTGGTTTGATTCGTGTGTGAAATGATCATTTTTATGTTGAAGTTTTATTGTAATTTTTAATTGTTAATTTTTATATGTATATGATGTTTTAAAATATGTCATTTGTTGAGGCACATTAAGATTATAAATGTAAGAAACAATTAAAAATTGCATTCATCTAAACAAAAATTTCTAATATTCTTCTTTTCCCTTTTTAATAGTTAATAATTACGAGATGATTAAGATGAAAAACACAATAATTTTGTCAGTATGATATTGTGTTTATGTAGGAGAATATTTAGAGTATAATATAAATAGGAAAATGTATCTAGAACATAATTTACAAATGGACAAAAGTTAAACTAAATTATGTTTTGTAGTCTATTATATTTATTGATATGTTCTTGGCTCTACATATGGCTTATAATATATGAGACTTGTCATACTCCCAATATGTAGGAAGCACCTAATTTTGCTTTAAATACAAGGTGTACATACCCTATCCCTTAACATTTGAATTTGTGACCTCTTTTTTGAAAAATCAATCACATTAACAACACATTATTATAAGACCATTACATACTTGTGCAATGTCTTCAATCTTTTAGTTTAGAGATATAAAGTTGAAATTTATTGGATTTTACTAAGAAGATTACACGCTTAGCAATTTAGAACATTTTTCAAAAGTATTTGCAAACATCACCTATTCCTACTAAATTCATCTGCTACATAGCAATCATCTCCATGAGCTACAAGTCCATACTTATGCATAAGTTTTAGGCTAATACATGTAGATTTAAATCCCAATAGGATATAATTAGAATTCCATGTTATGAGATCAAGGAAAAAATTCTAAAACCTCAATAGTGAATAAATTCAAGATAACTGGATAGAGAGTTCTACAATAAACTCAAAGCTACATATCCATACAATTAATTTATTCAATTTCTTGCATTTATTTATTTATTTTTTCATAATTTTTCATGGTCAATACCAACACATAATCTATATTAATTGATTGTTTTTTATTGAAATCAACAACAAATAAGGGTGTTGACCCTTACACAACCACAACCCAAAGGTGTTCATAGAGATCAATAACACATGAACAATATAGGTGCTAGCAAATACAAGATAAACAATACACTAGGAAAAAGGCTAGTAGCCCACCTCAAGATTGTGTAGACAATTGACCTACATCATGGAGAGAAGAATGAGAAGTTGAAGAATGTTTTTTTCTATGGTATTAGATGACTGTCTAGGAGATGCTATCAATAGGATCCCCACCACAAGGGAAAACAACTCATGAAACTCTATTTAAAAAATTATTAGCATAAAGGATAGTGTGTAGAGAAAGTTGTGTAGTTAGTTGAATATTGGAGAAAAGTAGGAGTAGTAAACATAGAAGGGTATGTAGGGATAGAGGGGGCCTCACTAGCAAGAGAAGGAATTGATAAGGCCCAGTTTGTAGCAGGAACATCACCCAGATTTACAACAGGAGCTTCATCCAAAAAGGAGTCATTGTTAGACTGTGATTCATCATCAAAGGAAGAATCAAACGCTAAGATGGTCAAATGTTCATCATTGGTGTCCTTCCACCAAGTGGCAACACCTTTACGCCACAAGAAAGAATAATTAGTTGCTAGATGACCAATAGAGAAACATAAAAAAAATAAAAAAGGGAGGAACTCATAATGAACCACTTGACCTCATGGCCTATCCTTCACCTATTAATTTATTGGTGTTTAGTTAAATATATTTAATTATCCTAGATTATTTTAGGCATAAGTATTTTTTTCTCTATAGTTTGGCAACCCTAACATTCTACACAACGTTAAGTTTTTTTTTTTAATTATAGTCTCTTTGTACCATATATATCAAGGGTTTAGACCCATCTAGGAGCCTTGCATGTACTTGTCACGACTTGAGTTTGAGTATTGTACCATCCAAAATTGTAAGAACCTAATTACTGTATAATTTAATGACTATTTTGCACCCATCTTAGTGTGTTTTTTTATAGCAGGACCTCATATGACACTTAATAGACACCTAAATTCAAATATGGGCCCTCTCTCAATTCAATATAGTTTAAAATAAAGGATAGCCCTTATTTTTAAGCGTGCTCCTATATTTTTCCTCCAGTCCCATAATTCATTTCATTAAGCAGGCCCTATATCACTATTTGTGGCCTTTGTATTTTGTCCTGATCTCATACTTAGTTGAACCTAAAAGTCCCGCATATATGCTATCTTCCTGATATCTAGTAGAAATTTGGGTTGATTTTCCTACGTACAATATGTTTCAAACAATCTATACCTAGGAATAAAACATTTGAAATGTTTTGTTGTCATATATTTGGTTCAAATTTGGCTCAGACCCCTATATTGAAGTTTTAGTGGGAAATCAAGTCCCATGGTTGTCATGCTTGAGTTTTAACAACTATGATATTGTAAGAGGTATATAAACACCCTATCTCTCCTTATTTTGGTAATCAATTATCACAATCAAGCATTCAACATTTGAGATCAAACATTCATAATCAAGCTATCAAGTGCAATGAAGCAAATTAAGTTCAAAAGCTATCAAGTAACCAAGTCCAAGCATTCAAGATCTAACTTTATTCTCAAGCACTCAAGGTGTTTCTTTCCATAGATCTAGCTTCTTTCCCCCATTGGAGGCCAAGAAAAAGATCTTTCTATCCAGGAAAGAGATACACATTCACCTACATTCATCCAAGTCTTCTTTCTCTTCTCCTCAATCAAACATTATGGCGAATTAAAACATCCATTCCTTGAGGTTTTATCTTTTATGATTTCCTTTTAGGTTTTTGTGCTAAGTCAAAGCTATTGAATCAACATATTTGATCACATTCAAGGAAGTATTTTCATTGCCAATGTATGATATACTTCATTTACTAGATCTACCCTCTCTTACATAACAACACACTTTCCTTTATTTCATTTCATTTCAAGGTTGACTCCTAAACAAGGTTTTGACTAAGGAAAACCCATTTATCCAACCTTGTTCCTCATTTTTCTTGGTGTAGTAAAGTGATGAAGCTACTAGAACCTTTCTAGATAGTTCATGAGTTTTTGGAGCATCCCTAGAGGTTTGAGGTGAAACAATAGAGAATATAACATTTCAAATGTTCTATTCATGGGTACAGAATGTTTCAAACATTTTGCAACTCTCAAAAATAGTTGAAATTTTCTTTGCAAATAGGTTATAGTCTTCAGGTTCTAGATTAGCAATTATATGTATTCATGGGAATTTTTCTATTATATATTAACATGCAAAGCTATGTATATCCTATTTTGATTCTAGGTGCATATAGATCTTCCTTAATCTACATTTCTTATCTCATTATTATTTCCCCTTTCACAATTTACATATTTAGCAAATGACCACTGACCCATTCAGGGCTTGGGATCTTCCTAGCCTATTGGGACTTCTTCCTTTCGAATGTTCAAGTTTGAAAAGGAGAAGTGATCTACTTATTCATATTTCTTCCCTTTTCCTAATATACATTTTGGTGAACCCAACTTATAACATTTCCACTTTTGATTTTGTGTTTAGATATCATGTACATGCACTTCATGGTTTCATTTTATGCATTTATTATAATTTCATTAAAAAAAGACATAAAAAAATGCATATTGCTATCTCATAATCTTTAGGTCATTCTTGCATTACATGTTGAAAAAAAAATAGAAAGTACAAAACTATTTTTCTTTTCTACATTTTCATTGTATTTCAATTATCTCAATTTAATTTGTATAAATTGATTTGTTATCTTCATTTGAAAGTTCAATTTCAAGTATTTTTCAACATCTTCAAGATGTTCCCTTTCATGCATATGATGACAAATTGGTTCTTTATTTTGTTGGCTTCCGATTCAACAAAATTTGAATAGCCAATAGAACAAAAAAAGTACACCTAGGGGTCAACTAATTCCCATATTTAGAATACTTTATTTGACCTTGCACCAACTAACAAGGAAACAATTCGTTCTACACTTTTGGCTCTGCAGGTGCAAGGCAGGTACCCCTGGGCTTTGACACTTTTCCTTACAACTCTTTGCTTATAATCCCTTTAAAGAAGATTCAGTCATATACAACTTCTTTTACTGAATGATAGAAAATAGATATGAGAGTAGCCAAAAATGCATCTATTAGATCACAGTATTAAGAGATGACCATTCTTTAAACCTTTCTTCCTTTTAAAATGATTAAATTTGATATTGATATTGATTTTAACCATGAACAACCTTAGAACATTTTCCTAACTGCTTAAACACAGACTAGTGCCTTATCCATTTGTTACAGAGTCAGAGTCACAGAACTACAATAAATACTATGATCTATTTACTCACTTTGTAAATAAATGTATCAATTGTTATTAGAAAACCCTATCTTATAATATCCTTTATTATATAACTTAGTGATCTTATTAAATCATAGAAGCATTTACTTAGTTCCTTGAACCAATAGCAGCAATGAAATTCAAGACTTGCTCAAATATTCATAAAATCAACAAAACCATAATAATAGGAGACAAGATTTTTAGACACAAGTATTCCTGCAATGATTTTTGTATTAATCTCCTTGAGAAAAGTACATTCATTGTATTTCTCTTTAAAACTTGACAAAATAACTTAGATATAAGGACTAAAAACTTTCTTCATCAAAGCTTGGATTCAAAATACTGACATTAACACTTCTACAACTGTACACTTTTTGGACGGACTACTATGACACAAAAAGTGATATCACAAAAGAAAATTTGGACCCTTCTTCCCAGTCTTGGAAGCCCTTTATAGACATAGGGTTGCAACAAGCTTCAGAACTAGGAAGGTACACATGTCACATTGTAATAAGATATACAATATTTTTAGAAAAACATGACAAAAGGTCACCATCAAAACTCTTCTCCAATATAAAAAATGGAAGACACATAAATAGGAGCATCATTCTTGTCTTGATTCTGGCACCACCTAGACATATGTCACCTCCTGGTTGAACTGTAATGCCCACTCATTGAAAACAATGACATTAGGTCATTTAAACTGCAAAACTTTCTTCTCTTCCTCAATCAAGTTCTTACACTTGGCCTTCAACTATTTGACCCTTTTCCTAAAAGAATCAAAATATGATATGGCAGTTACAATTTATTCTATAGCCCTCCCAAAAAAATTGTTGTCATCATTAAGCATAACTTCATTGATCCTTGTAGTAAGGGCTTCCTCTAACTCTTCTATCCATTCTGCTTGGGTTTTAAGTTGAACTTTAAATTCTTTTAAAATACAAGAAAATAATTCAAAATTTTTACTTGAATATTCCAAAAGGAGAGACCTAGATTCTCTATGCACAAACTCCCCAGTAATGGAAAACTCCAACACACCTGCAGTATGATTATATGTCTGTTCAATGGTTGGATCTATCTCTATTTTCTCTTTGGCCATTGAATATATCTCTTCTATTTTGTTCTCCCGACCTATCCATTTATCTAAGATCTACTCCAAAATTTTACTGTCCTCTTTAAAATAATTAAGAATATTAAAAATACTAGAAATCCAAAAATAAAGAATTTTAGTGCCAACAAAACTAAGAAGATGCAAAATTGTGTCACTTATTTTTTCTTCATATCTCTTTACAACTTCAACCTCCAAGGTCTTGAGCTTTTCCATCTCATCTTGCAACTCCTCGTCAAATTGAATATCAAGGACCATAGGAGATGGGGGAATTTAAATTATTGTTCTTGAGTTAGGTGGTGGTGCAGGGGATGAGGTAATCAATCTTGCAAAAGACTCACCTATTTCCACCTATTTCCAACTATAAGGCTGATGTGTCCCAAACTCTAGCAAGTCTTCCCATCAGCTCACTATTTCTTTTCCTTTCATTATCATAGGCCTCAATGTGCTTCTCACATTTGAGCCTAAGATACTCCATAATATACTTATCTTTCAGTGTTTTGGCCTTACCAAAGTTATGTTCCTGAGTAATTATATCTATAGCTTCTACCACTTAAGTCTCACTCACCCTCTTCACCATCAAGCCTCCCACCAAAGTTGTGCTAGATCCCTCACCCCTCTTACTTTTATCTTTCTTTTGTAATGACCACATTACAAGAGAAACATGGTCATCACTGAACATTACCCCCTTTGATGCTACTAGGGCTTCTTCCTCTGTGATGTATGCAGTGTCATTCCTCTTCCTAACAACATAAAAAACTACTGCATCAGCTATGTCCCATTCTGGAAAAACTAGGACCCCTACATCCATAATCATCTTCCTTCCCTCCTCGGGGGTAATTCTACTAAACTCATCTAGCATATCCTTATTTATTTATTTTTTAATTCCATAATCCTCTTTATCAAGTTTCTCTAATTGCCTTTTCTCACATCTATTGTCAAAATTGGAGATGCTCACTCTCCAAGAAAATTGAATGAATGCCCTAGATTTTACAAAATTGTCATCAGACATAAATCTATTATAAGATTCCCTGATAATAGGGTCAAGTTATTTACATGAGAACTCTACAAGTGTTAGATCCATATGAGGGGCAGTTGGCTTCCTACAATTCTAACTCAGTTATGATCACATTTCCTGTACTACCAAGTTGAAAAAGTTATTCAACTTCTTGTTGTTCATTTTCAAAATTGAGTGGGTATTAGAAAGGTGAATAATATTTACCCCTTGATTGAGAAACCTCCTCCACTCTTTGTCTCTTTGGTGATGAGCTGAAGGGAGATTTAGATGCATGTCTTTTGTATAGCACACATACCTGAGGTGGTGATTGCATTTCTTCCAATTTCTTGCCCCTATCATCAGCACCTTGTTTTAGTTTCACCACACTGCATCCTACACTTTGTTTTACCACATAGGCTCCTAGGGCAATTGCAGGCATTGGAGAAATACTATTCATTACCAGATTGGCCAGATTAAGATTGGCCTCAATTACTCTAGTTTTCTTTTCATTCAGCACACCCATGATTTCTTCAAAGTGCATCATCAACTTATTAATTTAATCACCAAAAGGCCTAATGTCCCCTAGAGGGTTATATTTTCTATCAAAGTGATGCAGGGGCATTTTAGGGTACTCGAAAAATCTGCATGGTGGTGTGTTGAAATGGTTCTATGTTTCTCGGTTGTAGCTTTAACCAACAGTCTTGATTATTGAAGGAGCTCGATCGCTGAAGGAACTTAGTAAAGCTCTGGCACTCAATGGAACTTGTACTCGGGGATGCCTGTGGTGGTTGATTGACGTGCTTGCTTGGTGATGCATGGCGTGCTCGGTTGTTTTACTGGTGCTTGGTAGTTCTGGTTTATCGACTGGAGTTGTTGGAGGTTTGGTTGGCAAACTTGGTATATTTATTGTTGGTAGCTTTTGTTGTATTCTCCTATGTGGATCTTGAAGCTGACATAGATAATTAATTATTTTTAAGGCTATTTTTGAGCCGACTGTTGTTGCATTTAATATTTGTTTATAGTAGAAGCCGACTTGGCTTAGGAGTTAATTATTTCTTCTAGCCAACTTGTGGTTGAGGAAATGTATTTAAGGAGTGTTTGGGTAGATGTTTAGGGAGTTAGTTAGTGGGGTAGAATGAGAAGGGTAATAATTGGATCCTGCGAGATCTTGAAGATTAGATTGTTTATCTAACAATTGTAATAGTAGAGCTAGTGGTTTTCATGCTTGGAGACAAGGATATTCTTTGGAGGCTTGCGAGATCAAGTTTAGATCTGCCTTAGTGTTTCCATCAGTTGTTGATGTGTTTCAGAGCTGGACTAGCTAGGAGATTGTAGAAATACTTTTGTAAGTGATTGTATTTGGCCCTAACCTGGAAGGCCTTACAGCCGGGCATGTTGAATGAAAATTTTGTTGAAGCATTATCTTGTTGTGTTATTCCGCATTGTTGGTGTTTGGCTGCAAGTTTGGATAGTTCTTTATTGGATCCTCCGACCTTTGACTACGTCAGGTGGTATCAGAGCTTAAAGTTCTTGATTGTGTAAATTGATCTTTGAGTTGAGGCAGTTTGCACCAAGACCTTGGTTGGTGATTTGTTGCCTTGGGTTTTCGAAGATCTTGAAGGATGCCTCCAAGAAGATTGGACCCTAGGGCGATTGCAGATATGAGATGGAATTGATGAAGAATGACATGATCACTGAGGTCATGAGAGCTATTACTGGTATACTGAGGAATCTTGGTACTGAAGATGGTTATGAGGAAGCTATTGAAGACTTTGAAGCTGCTAGATCTACTGGAGATGACAAGAGAGATAGATCTGATGAAGACAGAACTGGTCAGTTGCATAGATCTGGAGCTTGGTTAAGTACTAGTTACCAAATGGAAGTTTCTACTTTCTCTAGTACTTTGAGACCTGAGGATTTGATTGATTGGATGGGTGAATTACAAGATTTCTTTGAGCTTGAATAAATTGAAGATCCTCCTAGAGTAAGATTTGCATAGACTAAGTTGAAAGGACATGCTACTCTTTGGTCTCATAAATTTTTGCAACATTCGAAGAAAAAATCTTTGCAGTCTCATAAATTTTATCTTCAATAACAGAGTCGAGTTGTATCTGAAGATGCCCACTTATAGACACAGGGGAAACCACCCGGGATCGCAAGGACCCTGAAGATCGAGCAAGAACACCCCCATGGAGGCCAGCCTCAAAAGCCGCAACATCATCAGAGCTGAGGGCACCAGCATAGGTCACTGCCGCCACTTTGCTACCAGCAAACCCACCACCAATACCACAGGCCGACTGAGAACCCGACACAACACCAGCCCCAGCAACCTGAGACATAGTGGAACAATCCCCCGCATGACATTGGGCGGGAATTTCAGTTTGAACAGCGGGAGAGTGGGAGCGCGACATTTCTAAACCCAAAATATTGTTTAAAATTTGTTGTTAATATATATTTAATTTTTCTTTAGTTTGAAAGAAGACAATAGACCCAAGAAGAATTCCAATTTATAATCTTTATTTTTTAAAATAATTTATTTGTTTTTTAAAACTTTTATTGATTATTTAATCGACAAATCTAAGCTACCAATGGTTTTATTCTTGAGCCTATTTTTGTTTATCAAGAATCACATTGATAGCATAAGTTCAAGAGTAATCATTTTAGAATTCTTATAAATATAAGATTCACCCTTTTTTGAATTTCTTGTAAATCAAACAATCATCATGTTGAATTTCTAGTATATATTACTTTAGAATTTTGACTTTGAATTTCCCGATAAACTCTTTATATTATCAATAATAAAATTCAACATATTTAACAACAAACAAGTTATTTATATAAATGTAAATAAATTGACAACCTCACATTAAAATTTAAAAGTCAATTATTTTCTTTATTACTTAGAGATAAATATATACATAGACTAAAGAAATCTCACTAAATAAATAAATATTATAATAAGTTGTCTTTCTTTCTTTATCAATAAATCTTTCTTTCTTTATCAGTTTGAAAATGATTTAGTTGACATTTTCTATAAAACAAACCCATTAAATTTATAAAGCTAGTGGTAATCCCACTTCAACAACTAGATGAAGACACAAATGTCTGCTCGGTTTTTATCATTGTTGAAATAGTGAAAAAATGTTGATGTTTGTGCCATCTAAATGCTAGACACTATCAATTCATTTTATTATATTACCTTCTATTATAAAAGGAAATGGCTGATATTTTATTATATTAAAAGCTTTATAATATTAGAAGCAGGAATTATGTTACTGTGTAATGAATGCAGGTCAATAAAGTAGGCGCTTAAGATGTTTTTCAATGTCAATCACAGGTTTTAACTTGTGGGTCAGAAAATAATGAACGAGTCTATTTCTACCTCAAGTCAGTTTGTTATTGTTTTTAATATGCATCCTGTTGACTTTTATTCTATGTTTTATAATAATTTTAAGTTGCTTTTTTTCATAATAATTTATTTATTTTTCTTTAAAGTAAGAAATTGAAGGGTGTCTATTTTATTGATCTAAGTCGAGCTTTCTTTATTTATTGAAATTGAGAATAAGCAAATGTCATTACAAGAAACATACTATCATTTTTATTGATGTTTCTTAATCAATTAAATTATATCAGACTATAATTTTTGACTTAAGAGTGTAGCGTGATAGCCTACATCTCATTGACTTGGATTTGGATTAAGAATAAAAGTTTAAGCTATGTAAATGATTGACAATATTTTGGTTAAAGTGAATGATTGAAGGTATTTATGTTGTCCAATTTGTTGGGACAACAATCTGGTCTGGTACTTTGTTTCTTATACTTCTAGAATTTTTTTTAATGGGTAAACAAAATTATCATAAAACATGCTATGTTCTTCATTGATGTATTCAATCATTAAACTATAACCCTTAAGTATTTAGATAAACTTTTAAAAACTAGATTTTGATAGCATATATTGATTTTCCCTGCTAGTATATGAAAGTCATTCTTTGTTTATTACACTTGTAAACGAACTCAAAACTAGATGAAATACATCATACAAAAACATGATCTACGTCTCATCTATATTTCTTGCACCTCTTAAAGTTTTGAATGTGAATAAAATTTGACATAATTTATTTCATTTGATTTAGAGTTACCAATTGAAAAGTGTATATTTTATCTTATTTGTTTAGACTATGATATGGGTCTATTCTTATTTATTACATTTCTTAAAAAACTGAGTATAAGTCAATGACATCACAAGAAACATACTTTATTGATGTACCCCGGCAATTAAATTACATGGGGCTGCAATTTTTAAAATCAGACTAGAGCTTGATGGTATACATCTCATTGACTTCGATTTGAAAAAAAATGAAGTTTGATGGTACTTCCAAGTTATTTTTGTTGGTATGAGGAGTACAAATTTAAAATGTGTAAATAATTGACAATTTTTTCGTTTAGAATTGATGGTTGAAGGTATGTATATTGTTGTCCATATTTTTGGGATGACGATCTGGGTCTCATTCTTTATTCATAATACTTCTAGAAAGTTTGAAATTAAATAAACAACATCATCAAGAAACTGTTATGGTCTTCGCTATATTAACTGAAACTTTGAAAAAGTAGACTTTGATAGTATATGTTGTTGTCTAACTAACATATGAAAGTCATTCTTTATTTATTACACTTGTGAAAGATTGAAACTGGATGACAGACATCATTGAAAACATGATCTTGGTGTCATCATTATTTATGCCAACTCTTAAAAATTTGAATATGAAGTAAATAACATCAGTAAGAAACATACTATGATCTTAACTCATGTATTCAGTCAATTAAATTATATCCATAAAAAATTTAAGGGTATTTACACCTACAATTGACCCGTATACTAATTTCTCACTCTTTAGAAAATTAAAATTTAAGTGAATAACATCATCACGAAACATGTTATGATCCTCATAGATATATTCAGCCAATACTCCATAATCTTTTATGACTTAAAGACCCTGAAATTTTAAAATTTGGTAAAATATATTGATTTGTCTGAACTTCATATAAAACTTCCCCAAAAAAAATTAAATCTGATATCATCAAACATAATCAAAGATTACACTATAGTCTTCATCAATATATTGAATCAATTAAACTAATGACTAAAATAGTGATGCATCTGATTGACTTTGGATTTTTTTTTAAAAGGAGTTTGTTGGCATCCAAAGTTTGTAGTGTAGAGAGGATACTAGATTTCGCTTTTTTGGGAGGTGTAAACCCAAAGTTAAAGATGGAGATAATAAAAATGAGAACATATTAAATTGGAAATGAACAACATAAATTGAGTTTCTGTGGATGATTTTCAATGGAATGTATTTACTGCAGGTCTGACTTTATAAACGTCATTGACAATTGGGTATGTTGGAAGGAAGAACACATTATATATGGGCCAAATACATGAGCTTAGCTGAAAACTTGTCTATCAATGTTTTGGGTTTGTGGTGAGTAGATTGTTTTTAAGTGTTTTAATTAGTGTGTGCAATGATCAATTTTTATATTGAAGTGTATGGAAATTTTTATATGTAAGAAGAAATTTGCTCATGTAGATTAAAATCATATATGTAAGAAGTTTTATTTATAAATCTGAACTAAACATGTCTAAAGTTTTTTTTTTTTTTGGGTCATTTTACTATTAAGAATTATGAGAAGATTAAGGTGAAAAGCCTGACAAATATTTCAGTGAGACATTTTATTTATGTAGGAGAATATATCTAGAGTATAACATAAGTAAGAGAATATGTCTAGAATGTAAATTACAATTGGACCGAAAAATAAGCTAAATTTTGTTTTATAATCTACGATATTTGTGGATTTGGCTTATAATATATTAGACTATCAACACTCCCATGTGCTTCAAATATAGGGTGTACATACTCTACCCCTTAGAATATTTGAACTTGTGACCTCTCTTTCAAAAGAATTCATATTAGTAACACATCATTGGAAGACCATACATACTTGTTCTTTTTACCAAATTTATCTATGGTTTGGATCCACCCTTACTTGTGCATACTTATCATGCCTTGAGTTAGAGTATACATTTCATGGTATATATATTTGATTTAATCCACCCATCATTGGATATACCATCATTATAGATTCTCATAGATCATTTCCATGATAGTTGTTTTAAATGCACATGTCTCTATTTTTTATGCTTCCTATCGTTTGTGACTTTTGATCCTCCTTTTATTTTATGCACTTACAACTTTCTATAATATAGATTAGGCACTTACTTTTCCCTCCTTTATTGAGTTAGTGCATATCATTTCCTTTCAGATTCTCTAAGCTCACTCATCCATAAGCCTCATGTTTCTATATGGCTCAAATGATATTGTTGAACATCCCTTTAGTGAGGTTTTATCTTATATTGTCAATAAACCCTATTTGATGGATATGAATGCTATTGTACCTTTGTTACCTATCATGGTATTGTTTTATATCTTTCAATGATCTCTCATGTTTTATGTCTTGATGGTTTTATGCGTATTGTCATGGAGTCATATGATTTTGATGAGTGAATAATTGTTTCTTGTGTTGATCATTCTCCTACATCTCATAAGATTCATATGGATACGACACAACACGTTCAAGCTTAACTATGCCTAAACATTTCCCCTTGTACAAGCTCCTTCCAATTTCATATCCCACTATTTTCCTTGGTTAGAAACACCTTGGTCATCTACTACTATGATTATTCATCACAAGCATTTGCACATACCTTCACCATTAAATCACCAGTACAAGATCTTGAGTTATTATTTTCCTCATTTGTGTGGCTTTTCCAAGCTCAATGATTAGCTTCTTTAACCAGACCTTCATCCCTTTAACATCTTATTTGACCCACCTTCTTTGAGTTTTCTTATCTTAGAGTAGGAACTTGATTGGAAAGTCATTTGATTCAATTGAAGTTCTACAAAAGAACACCTACCCACATATCAATGTATACATAAGACAAATAGAACACAAAAATATTCTACAAGATTTATTTAATGAATAAGATTATAGTTACAAAAGGTGTTCCTACAATTTTATAATGATTACTTCAACTCTTACATATTTCCATAAATTCATATTTAAGTGTCCTTCCACAAATTTCTCTTCCCCACTATCTTACAACATTCTTATGGGGTTCTAATTCTAGAGCCAACGATCTTTGTACTAGAAGAAGTTTTCACATTGAAAATAAAAAAATAAATATTCTCTCTTAATACTTGATTGAGATTCGCTATACCACATAGTCTAGAAGAATCTCACTATATGACAAATGAGTACAAAAATGATTGTTTCTCATTAAATTAAATGTTATAATTGTGTGCAATAAAAGTGTGAGTTCAAATAGGAATGCAATAAACAAGTTAAAACATTCATACTACACTATCAAAGCAACCTCTAGATTAGACAAAAAAAAAAAAACTAAAACAAAACAAGCCTAAGAATACTCAAACCTTTCTTAAACTAAGCAAGTCCTCTTTCAAGTGTAGATTTGTCCAAATGGTTGTATGTGTGCTCAAATATGAGATTGCTCAAACTTCAAAGGATTGGATCTTAGAAGGATTTTGACATTTTGGGGTTATGAGTCTTGTTTTTGAATTTTAGTGGACATTATGATATTGCATAAAAAGGTGGGTGAAAATAAAGGAAAAAAGCCTCCAATTTATAGGTAAAGAGTAGGTGAAATGGGCGGTTGAGATGCAAACTTGAAGAAGGGTCAAGATGCATTTGGGGGAGAGCACATGGATTGTGCTTCCTCAAACTCATAATCTTGTGACAAGTGTCACAAGGAGAGAGCTTGAGAGGGAATTAGGATTTGGGAGGACATGCCATAAAGACACATCTTGTCTCAAATCCCAAAGGTCAAGCCTTGAGGATTGTGACCATTTTAGAAAGAGTGAATGGAGGGCAAATTTGTAAGAGCATTTAAGGTTGGCTGAAATGCATATCTTTGGAGATTGGAGAGGATGTGGATAGAGGTTGACTTAGGCTTGGATTAGGAGTTCTTAATTATCATAGTTAAGGTTGTGCAAATGTTTAGTGGGTAATTGAGCTAGGATTAGAGGGCAAGTTGGAGAATTAGGAGGATGTGATAGGAGTAGAGAGAATGAGGGGAGGGTTAGGTTAGCTAATCAAAGGTAATTAACTAATTAAGTGGGGTTAGTATGTGTGAATGGTTTGAGTTGTGTTAGAACCATGAATTAGGTGGTTGAAGGGAGGTTTGGCTAGGGGTTAAAGTTAGGAGCCATGTGCTCAAATATAACTAAATAAGGTTATTTAATTCCATGTGGGAAGAAAAATGAATTTATGAATTAATTTAAATAGATAAGGTATTTATTTAAATTTATAGAAAGAGGTTTAATTAATTAAATAGTTATGAATTGTCATTAATTTAATTAGATTATAGTTAATTAATTAACTAATAGAATAACATTAATTAATTAAATATTAAATATTTAATTAATAATAACTTAAGAGAAAACTTCGGTTCTACAAGGGTGGCTCTAAATTTAAATTGTAAGGTTCCTTGTTGAGGACTGTTGTCCCTTGGTGGGGGTTTTTGTTGGTAGTTCCCTCTATTGTGTTGGTGGTTTCCAGTGTTGTATTTGAGCCTTTTATTGCTATATCTTTTGGGTCCTTTCAAAACCTGTTTTTACTTAATCAAAACTTAAGAGAAAACTAAATTTAATTTAATATTGTTAATCAGATTTAGATCTCTATAATAATAAATCTTACTTTCTCATCATACAATCTTTATTTTTTTATCATTTTGAAAATAGTTTAACATATTCTATTTAACAACATGCTTAAATCTTAACAGCGAATGATAATCCTACTTCAACAACTAGACAAAGACAAATATGTCTATCTCAAATTGCTATATCATCATTGAAATAGTTGAAAAAAGTTGGTGTTTCTTTCATCTAAATACTAGACATGGTAGTTATAATCTATAAACGTCCATCCATTTTATGAAAGCAATATTACCTTCTATTATAATTACAGGGACTGTATTATCTGAACTTCCTGATTTCCAGGGCAAATGACTGGTTTTCTATCATATTAAAAGCGTTCTAGTACCGAATTATGTTCCAGTGTAATGAATGTGTCAATTTCTACCTCAAGTCATCCCTTCTATTGTTTTTGATATGTATCCTGTTAATTTTCATTCTGTCTCTTTTCTAATAATTTTAATAGTTTTAAGGTTTTTTTTGAAATAATATATTTCTTTAGGCTTATTGTTTCATACGGGAGAGTATCTGATTTGTTTCTGGGTCTCATTCTTTATTTTAAAAAAATATGATAAGTTAATGTCATCACAAGAAAGACACTATAGTTTTTATTGATGTTTCTCAATCAGTTAAATTATATGGGACTACAATTTTTGACTTAAGAGTAGAGCTTGATAATACATCTTGTTGACATGTTGACTTGTATTTGAGAAAAATAGAGTTAGATAGGTACTTTCAGGTTATTTCTATTCATATTAAGACTATAAGTTTAAACTGTGTAAATGTTTGACAATATTTTAGTTTAAAGTCAAAAAAATGAAGGTATTTATGTTGTCCAATTTGTTGGAATGATGAACTAGATCTTGTTCTTTATAATTATGGTACTTCTAGAAAATTTAAAATCAGGTGAACAAGAGCATGATAAAGCATGCTATCATCTTCACTGGTGTATTCAATCAATTAATCTATAACCCTTTACATATTGAGGTAAACTAGACTTTGATAACATATATTGATTTTCTCAACTAGTATAAGTAATTTTGTATTCATTATACTCAAGTGGAAACTAGATGAAAGACATCATTGAAAAACATGATCTAGGTTCCATCTATATTTATCACACCAATTTTAAATCTGAATAATGACATTATGTATTACATATAGTTTAAAGTTACCAATTGAAGAGTGTCTATTTTATCTTATGTGTTTTGACTACGATCTCTCTGTTCTTTAATCACATTTCTTAAAAAACAGATATAAGTCAATGGCATCACAAGGAACATGCTTTATTGATGTACTCAGTCAATTAAATTACGACGGAGATGCATTCTTGAACTTAAGAGTAGAGCTTGATAATATACATCTCATTGATTTCAAAATTTTGGGATGACAATCTGATTCTCATTCTAGATTTATTGTACTTATAAAAAGTTTGAAATTAAATAAAAAATATCACCAAGAAACATGCTATAGCCTTCACTGCAATGGAACTGTAACACTTTAATTATAAACTAAACTTTTCAAAATTAGACTTTGATATTATATAATAGAATATATTAATTTGGTAAAACTGCCATATGCAACTCATTCTCTATTTATTGCACCTCTAGATAATTGGAATACATCATCAAACATAATAAAAAATTATACTATACTTTTTTTCAATATATTTAATATCTTATAAACCTGCAGTTAAAGAAGGAGATAATAAAAGTGAGAACATATTAAATTGTAAATAACAACATAAACTGAATTTCCGAGGACGAATTCAAATGATCAGATTTTCAATGGAATGTCGCTACAAATCCGGGTACTGTATTTATTGCAGATCTGACTATTTAAATGTCATTCAGAATTGGGTATGTTGGAAGGAAGAACACGTTATACATGGGTCAAATATATGAGCTTAGCTGAAAACTGTCTATCAATATTTTGTTTCTTATGTTTTGGGTTTGTGGCCAGTAGATTGTTTTTAGTGATTTGATTAGTGTGTGAAATGATCATTTTTATATTGAAGTCTGTGAATAAATTTTATTTATTGTAATTTTTACTTGTTAACTTTTATATATGTATTTGATGCTTTAAAATATGTCATTTGCTGAGGCAGATTAAGATTATAAATGTAAGAAGCAATTAAAATTGCAATCATAAGTCTAAACAAAAATTTCTAATATTCTTCTTTTGCTTTTTCAATAGTTAATAATTATGAGATGATTAAGATGAAAAACATAACAATTTTGTCAGTATGGTATTGTGTTTATGTAGGAGAATATTTCTAGAGTATAATATAAATAGGAAAATGTATCTAGAACATAATTTACAAATGGACAAAAGTTAAACTAAATTATGTTTTGTAGTTCATGTTTGTTGATATGTTCTTGGCTCTACATATGGGTTATAATATATGAGACTTTCCATAATCCCAATATGTAGGAATAACCTAATTCTGCTTTAAATACAATGTGTACATACCGTATCCCTTAACATTTGAATTTGTGACCTCTATTTTGAAAAAGCAATCACATTAACAACACATTATTGTAAGACCATTACATACTTGTGCAATGTCATATAAAGTTGACTTTTTATGAGCTTTTACTAAGAAGATTACATGCTTAGCAATTTAGAACATTTTTCAAAAGTATTTGCAGACATAACCTATTCCTACTAAATTCAGCTATTACATAACAATCATCGTTGCAAGTCCATTCTTATGCTTAATTTTTAGGCTTATACATGCAGGTTTAAATCCTAATAGGATATAATTAGAATTCCATGTTATGAGATGAAGACAAAAATTCTAAAACCTCAATAGTGAATAAATTCAAGATAATTGGATAGAGAGTTCTACAACAAACTCAAAGCTACGTATCCATACAATTAATTTATTCAATTCCTTGCATTTGTTTAATTTAATTTTTCATGGTCAATACCAGCACATAATCTATATTAATTGATTGTTTTTTATTGAAATTAACAACAAATAAGGGTGTTGACCCTTACTCAACCACAACCCAAAGGTGTTGATAGAGATCAATAACACATGAACAGTATAGGTGCTAGCAAATACAAGATAAACAACACACTAGGAAAAAGGCTGGTAGCCCACCTCAAGATTGGGTAGACAACTCACCCACATCATAGAGAGAAGAATGAGAAGTTGAATCTAATGTTTTTTCTATGCTTTTATATGACTGTTTAAGAGATTCTATCAATAGGATCCCCACCACAAGGGGGAACAACTCATGGAAGTCTATTTAAAAAAATGTTAGCATAAGGAGTAGAGTGTTGAGAAAGTTGTACATTGTTAGTTGAAGATTGGAGAAAAGTAGGAGTAGTAAATCGAGAAGGGGTATGTAGGGATAGAGGGGGTTGCACTGGCAAGAGAAGGAATTGATGAGGCCTAGTTTGTAGTAGGAACATCACCCAGATTTACAATAGGAGCTTCATCCAAAAAGGAGTCATTGCCAGCCCGTGATCCATCATCAAAGGAAGAATCAAAAGCTAAGATGGTCAAATGTTCATTATTGGCGTCCTTCCACCAAGTGGCAACACCTTTCCGCCACAAGAAAGAATAATTAGTTTCTAGGTGACCAATAGAGAAGCACTAACAACATCAAAAGCGAGGAACTCATAATCCACCACTTGATCCCATGGCCTATCCATCACATATTAATTTATTAGTGTTTATTTAAATCTATTTAATTATAATAGATCATTTTAGGCACAATTTGTTTTTCTCTATAGTTTGGTAACCCTAACATTCTACACAAATTTAGGTTTAATTTTTTAATTATAGTTTCTTTGTACCATATATATCTAGGGTTTAGGTCCACCTAGGAGCCTAGCATGCACTTGTCATGTAGATTGAGTTTGAGTATTTTACCATCCTAAATTGTAAGAACCTAATTAGTGTACAATTTAATGACTAGTTTGCATTCACCTTAGTGTATTTTCTATAGCAGGAACTCATATGACACTTAATGGACACCTAAATTCAAATATGGGTCCTCCCTTAATTCAATCTATTTTAAAATCAAGATTAGCCCTTATTTTTTAGTGTGCTCCTATATTTTTCCTCCAATCCCATAATTAATTTCGTCACTTAGGCCCAATATCACTATTTGTGGCCCTTGTGTTTTGTCTCGATTTCAAAACTAGTTGTACCTAATAGTACCACATCTACGTTGTCTTCCCGACTTCCAGTTCAAGTTTGGGTTAATTTTCCTAGGTACAATGTGTTTCAAACATTCTGTACATGGGAACAGAGTGTTTCAAATGTTTTGTTCTTGTATATTTTGGCCCAGATTTGGCTCAGGGCCCTAATGATAAGTTTTAGTGGGAAATCAAGTCCCATGGTTGGCTTGCTTGAGTTTTAACAACCAAAATGTTGTAATGTAGGTATATAGACACCCTATCTCTCTTCATTTTGGTAATCCATTATCACAATCAAGCATTCAACATTTAAGATCAAGCATTCATAATCAAGCTATCAAGTGCAAGGAAGCAAATCAAGGTCAAGAGCTATCAAGTAACCAAGTCCAAGAACTCAAGATCTAGCATTATTCTCAAGCATTCAAGGTGTTTTTCTCCATGGATCTATCTTCTTTCCCTCATTGCAGGTCAAGAAAAAGATTTTTCTATCAAGGAAGGAGATACACATTCACCTACATTCATCCAAGTCTTCTTTCTCTTCTTGACAATCAAACATTATGGAGAATTCATCCATTCCATGAGGTTTTTTATTTTATGATTTCATTTTGGATTTTTTATGTTAATTCAAAGCTATTAAATAAACATATTTTATCACTTTCAAAGAATCATTTTCATTGCTAATGTATGATATACTTCATTTAATAGATATAATCTCTACTACATAACAAAACACTTTCCTTTATTTCATTTCATTTCAAGGTTGATTCCTAAACAAGGTTTTGACTAAGGAAAACCCATTTATCCAACCTTATTCCTCATTTTTCTATGTGCAGTAACAAGTTACAGAGCTACCAAAACCTTTGTAGATAGGTCAGGAGCTATTGGAGCATCCCTGGAAGTTTGAGGTGAAAACACAAAGAACATAACATTTCAAATATTCTATTCATGGGTATAAAATGTTTCTAACATTTTGTACATCTCAAAAATAGTTAAAATTTGTTTTGGAGATAGGTTATAATCTGTAGGTTCTAGATTAGCAATTATAGGTATTTATGGGAATTTCTTTGTTTGATATCTAGATATGAACCACTATATCTCCTATTTCAATTCTAGGTGCATATAGATCTTCCCTAATCTACATTTTGTATCTCGTTATTATTTCCCCTTTCACAATTTACATACTTAGTGAATGACCATTGACTCATTTAGGACTTTAGATCTTCCTAGCCTATTGGGACTTCTTCCTTATGAATGTGCAAGTTTGAAAGGAGAAGTGATCTACTTCTTTGCATTTCTCCCCTTTTCCTATTATACATTTTGGTGAACCTAACTTATAACATATCCACTTTTAATTTTGTGTTTAGATATCATTTACATGTACTTCATGGTTTCATTTTATGCATTATAATTTCATTAAAAAAATGACCAAAAAAATTTCATATTGCTATATCATAATCTTTAGGTCAGTCTTGCATTACATGTTGAAAAAAAAGAAAGAAAGTATAAAACTATTTTTCATTTCTACATTTTTATTGTATTTCAATTATTTCAATTTAATTTGTATAAACAGATTTGTTATCTTCATTTGAAAGTTCAATTTCAAGTTGCTTTCAAGATCTTCAAGATTTTCCCTTTCATGCATATGATGAAAACTTGGTTCTTCATTTCATCCATTCCAATAATATACCCCCTCCCAAACTTGATCCCACCCCTAAGGACATTTTGATGCAAGACAAGATTATCACTTATTTTGAGGATCTCCCTAGACTATGAAAGAGGCCTTCAAGAATAATGATGATCTTTTGAATAAAATTTATCTTCCTTATAAGGGTCATTTGACATAAGAGTATGATGTCATGACTATTTCTCCAAATTATCCAGCACTATCTATGCATTTGATTGACATTCCTTCTATAGATTAGGCTTTAATGAGTTAAATGTGTGTCCCTCTCTTTAGGAAATTCTTACTCATAGGGAAGAAAATTACACTAGCTCTCTTAAGGACACTCTACCTTTTCTACATCCACATGACACATCTTCCATAATTGAATCCTTGATGAATCCCACTTTCAAGTCTCCTAAGTTACCCTTTTCCTATGAATAAAACTTTAATCCTCCTATGGATTTCTCATTAGAGAGTAGAAAACCTTTTATTTCTAGAGGTACTGATGTAGGAGCATCCTTGGGTTGTTGGAAATCTTGCATCACCCAAAAATATTTCCTTTCAATTTATTTTTTACTATTCCTATTGGGCAATATCTGTTGTTCCTAGGTGTAGTCGATCTAGTTGGCATGTCATATTATGTGGTTTCCATCATGTTTTATTGACATGATGAAGATCTTATGTCTTTGACCGCATCTTGATTTGATGTTTCTAGATAAAGTATCTTATGATTGGGTCTGGTCCTATTTTGATTTCCTCTTCTAATCACTAGTACATTTGAGGTCAAATTTCAACGGCCATTTGTCAGATTTGCAATGCCCATTTGTCGATATTTTGACATATGTGTCTGTCACCATTTTTGTGTTGCAAATTGCGAGAAGAGGTCACCATCAGTTTTCCGACACCCCATTCTGTCAAAAACTTGCACATGAATACCAACTTTGTTATGGCATTTCCTATGGTCCATCTATCGAAACTCTGACAAGAAGACCTATCAGAAATATAGCATGGCTGTCACAATTACCTGTCAAAAAGAATTACTTTCCGACATTATAACTGTTGGAATAGCGATAGATCCGCAACCAATGTCCAATAGATAAACCTGTCAGTGCTATAGCATTACTGTTGCTAAATTCTGTCGAAAACTACATATCTCTGACATTGGCACTGTTGGAAGAGCGATGGTGTGGCAGTATATTGCTGACAAGTAAGCCTGTTAGAGATATAGCATTCAGGTCATAGTAATTGTCAAAAAGGAAATTTTCTGACATTTGGTCCGTCGGAGAGGTGACGGGTGGGTGTATTGTTCGACGAAAAATGTTGTTGGAATAAACTATAAAGCGTTGAAAAAGTGACGGATATGCATGTTAAAAATAAGAAAGCTCAAGAGACCATCATAGGTTGTCTCTTTCTTCAGTCTATATTATTGACAAAATGTTTTACCTTTCATTAGCTCATCAAATCTGGGGATTTGAAAGAATTTAATAGAATATTAAATCATGACAACGTATATTACTTATGTTGACGTTGCATGAATTTATCTACTTCGCACACTTGTAGACTATGAGGACGATGATAAAGAAGCATCTCCTCCAATGGCCTACATTACTCAAGCCATGGGAGGGGATGCTTCTTTATGGCTATCCTCATAGCATACAAGTGTGCGAAGTATATAAATTCATTCAATGTCAAACTTAAATAATGTACGTTATACATGAAAATATTCTATTAAATTCTTTCAAATCCCTGAATTTGATGAGCTAATGAAAGGTAAAACATTTTTTCAATATTATAGACCAAATAAAGAGACCAACTATGATGGTCTCTTGAGCTGTGTTATCTTTAGTCGTAGCTACTGGGTAAGGCCTAGAAGACTTATACCTATCGATCGTCGAGAATAATCATTGCCTTGCATTTATGTACACTACATAGTATCCAATATAATTGATCCCAGTCTCGCAAAAACATTTTACACTTGTGCAACTCATCAATACTGGAAGCCTAAAGTAATTTTATATGATCACTAGCACATTTTGTGCATGGAGGAGAAATAGTATCCAAAGTTTCTAGATAACTATTTTTGAGAAGAGGAATGAGTGGAGGCCAAAGAAGGGATAATTGTGAAGGTTTTATAGACATAGGTTACTGAATCATCATCTCTACATTGGTACTCAATCTGGTCTCCACTCCATATACATCTTCTCAAAATCTAAAAACTCTCCATCATTGATTCCTGTCATTTTTTCAGCATCTCTGTGGACTGAGACCTTAAATTATTGAGCTTCTCTTTGTTTCGAGAATAGTTTAACATTCTCTACTTAACAGGGCCAACCATTTGAAGGTGGAAGCTCATCTGGCCCCTCCTAGGAGCCTCTTATGACCCTTTACAACATTTTAAGACCTCTAAGATGTATTCTTAGGGATTGTAAAGGGTCGTAAAGGGTCATAAGGGGTCTTGGGACACAACAGCTGAGAAACATAAATGTAGGCATCATGGTCACAATTTTTTGGAGACACAAAATAATTGAGTGGTATTCCCAGATGATGCAAAGCAACCTTTGGAGACACAACATAATTGAGTGGTATTCCTAGACGATGCAAAGCAATGGTTGCTTTGCATCATCTAGGAATACCACTCAATTATGTTGTGTCTCCAAAAAATTGTGACCATGATGCGTACATTTATGTTTCTCAATTGTTGTCTTATCTACATCGCAGTCTATAGTTAATGCAGCAGTAGAGCCAATATTCCACAAAAGAAAGGGTGACATCTTTTTAGCCTGGGTTTGGATCCTACCCCAATTGTCGAAGGATCCAGGGCCAGGCTAGAAAGATGTCTTCCCATTCTATTTGCAACATTGTGTCCATCCATGATCTCAGGAATATCATTGTCTTCAGGGAAAACTTTAAGAAACCCCCTCCCTAGAAAAAGTATAAAATCCTAGCGAATCCTACATCATTTTGGGTAAAAAAAAATAATATTGTTGGTGAATTTTTTTAATTTGAAAGGAAAAAATATTATTTGTACTAGCGATTTTTTTCAATTATATGAAAATTCTATAAAATATTGGCAAATCTTTCATTGTTGAAGAAAATCACAATGACGGGAACCCATACCTAGAAATCATCATTATTTGATAGGGGTTTGGGGGCAACGCCCCCAAGACGGGGTCTAGGGGCAGTGCCCCTGTAGGGGTTTTCGGGGGCAGTGCCCCCAAAAGCTCAAATGCCTTTTATTATTTTATTAAGGTACTATGAGATAATTTTATATCTCCTGATAGGAGATAACCCTACATTTTGTAACCGTTTGATGATTCGAGATCAATGGAAAGAATTCTATTTCAGGCCAAGGTTTTAAAGGACACAAAGATTTCCCCAAAAGTCTTCGGAATAGAGACGTGTCAAATCTATTTCGGGCCAAAGTTTTAAAAGCCATAAATTTTCATTGGAAGTCTTCAGAATAGAGATAAAAATTTTCATTTGTTCTGGGCCAAAGTTTGAAAGGATAAAAAGTTCCATGAAAAGTCTTTGTAATAGAGACACATGTCAAATCTATGTACTTAACCCGTACTCTAACTTAAATTTTGACCACATATTGGCGAATATGACCACCGATTAAGACAAGCTTTGGAAATTATAGGTGAAAATATTCAATTTACTATGTGGAAAAATTAATTTGATTGGCAAAGTCATCGCTGAAATAAAAATAATTCCATGTCACTATTGGCAATTTGCCTATGCATGGGACCCAATTTTTATAAAGCGTGGGCGACATGGCCACCCCGAAAGTCCAATTTTTTTCACCAAATTTTGGGTCCCCGATGAGTGAAATTCGCCAATTGGTGAATATTTTCCATTAAAGTTATCCATGATCATCTTTCCACTCTTCATTTGCCAGAATATACTGCTTCTTCAATCTTGCAGAGTAATCTTATTAATAAAAGAACTCTTGCTAGCATTAGGGTACCCACATATCAAAATAGTTGATGTTATTGGTGCTTGTGCTCAAGGATATCGATTCACTATTTTGAAAGGGCCAAACCATTTTTATTTTGATTGTAGAGAAAAGGAGTAGGAGAAAACGAGCGGGTGAAAGCTGATCGAGCGCAAGAGAAGGCATCGCATTTCAATTGATCATGAATGCTCTTTGAAATGACCAATCATGGTTTCTATTCAATTCTTTTTGGTGTTTTTTTTTCCCATATTCAGTAGATAAAAATCATGGCGGCAACCACTTAGCCATCTTTTTTATGTTCTAGGTATTTTACAAAGATACAGGTATGTGGATTTATCATCCAGTTGCTTGCAGTTATTGGTCAAATGAAAATATTTTGTCAAGTTGAAAGGGCAAGATATCAATTTGGTGTTTTTGGTTTATGTTAAAAGCTGATTTGGTAAAATCCTCAAAAAACACACTACATGTTCTAAAATGTAAAGAAGTTGAATGTTAAATGTAAGATATATATCTCATCCATAGTAATCAAAAGAAAGGACATGAAACTTATAAGGAGATTTACCAATCCAAAAATATAAGCGAATATGAAACATAATTGGTACCTTATGAATTGGTTTCTGAGGTGCACAATCTTCATCAATCTCCTCAGAAGAAGACCCCTCCTCACGAAAAATGCATTTAACACAAAAAACAAATCTACAAAACTGAACCAATGGCATGTTTAGAACAAAGAAATAGAATGATAATAATATGTTGAAATTCTATTATGTTTAATACACGCAAAAGGACCAGTCCCAAAAATTCTTAAACATACTTTATCTGATATGATAATAACATGCTAATTAAACTGATAAAGGTGTTATCTGCATTTAATCTGCCAATTACTAATTACACAAAAAACAAATTTACAAAACTGAACTAATGGCATGTTCTTTATGTGGTACAAGGAAGATTTGGCTATGAAAAAAAAAAGTGAAACGGCCTCATCATTTTTATTTCAATTGGATAGAGGAGCGAAAGCTGAGAGCGAGAGAAGGTATGTGATTTCTTCATCTTTTGAGCATCTGGCATCATATTCGACCGTAAATTTCAAATGCATTGCATTTTATTTGATCATGAATGCTCTCTGAAATGACCGCATTCTACTAGTGTCGTGCCCTAGCCCATGCTTTATCTCCATTATTTGATGTTATTGGTGCTTGTGCTCCAGGATATCGATTCACTATTTTTAAATGTTTGGATCATTTTGGTCGTGACTGTTCCTCTAGTACACAATCAGGAAATGTAACTGTCTAATGATTATATGTAATGTTGAATGGATTAAATGCTTTATTCTTGGTAGAAGTGAATGGAAGGAATAGTGTTGGTGTTAGGTTTCATTTAATATTGAATTCAATGGTTCCCAAGATGTGTTGAGGAGTTTTCTCCTTGTTTAATGTTAACTGTTCCTACACAATCCACTCATACAACAGTGAAATGCTATGTGATTGACAATTTCATACTAGTCCTTTGGTGTGTATTAAATACAATCCAGTCACTTATTGAATTCTTTGGAGACTACTAGTTTGACTGTCCATGCATTACCAGTGACTTAGATTCATTAAAGGATACAAAACCCTTTATTTTGGGGTTATTGTGTGTGCATTCGAATGTAGGATTGATTTGGTTAATGTTTAGAAGAGATCAATAAAGTATTTAAAGACAATCTTACATGTTTGGAGAGGTTTGAGAGGCACTTATCATGACTATACCCTCACAAACAGTGGCATAGACTGGTTTTACTAAGTTTCCTTTCTCTATTTGAGGTTTCCTTTCTCTGTCGTAGGGGTACAGTCAGAAGGTTCATTGACAAAATGATCCTTCGAATGGTTACTATGAATATGAATGATTTGATATAGCATATTGCTCATTTTACTTGAAGTTTGGAATAGCTTGTGCAAGGGTGAAAGTATTTTTGATCAATTTGGTCATGACTGTTCCTCTACACAGTCAGGAAATGTAACTGTCTAATGATTATATGTAATGTTGAATGGATTAAATGCTTTATTATTGGTAGAAGTGAATGGAAGGAATAGTTTTGGTGTTAGGTTTAATTTATTATTGAATTCAATGGTTTCCAAGATGTGTTGAGGAGTTTCTCCTTGTTTAATGTTAACTATTCCTGCACAATCCACTCATACAACAATGAAGTTACAAAACTGAACCAATGGCATGGTTACAACAAAGAAATAGAATGATAATAATATGCTGAAAATTCTATTCTCTTTAATACACACCAAAGGACCAGTCCCAACAATTCTTAAACATACTAGTTATCTGACATGATCAATTGTTAATAAAGGTCTAATTCTGTAGACTACTAGCATGAAGGAAGACTTGACCTACCCAAATCTTCCTTGTACCACACAAAAAAATGTGTGATAACTATGTCTACTCCAACCTTAATTGTTTAAGAATTCATCATATCGGATAAAGTATGTTTAAGAATTGTTAGGAGTTCTATTAGACCTTTGTTGTAAACATGCCATTGGTTTTCAAATGTTTGGATATCCATTTTTTTGAAATGTTGACTATGGTTATCAAATGGATATCCCGTGAGCTTCTAGCTAGGTGTCATTTGTATTGATAGCTTAGGGCATCAAATGTATTGTATCATTTATAGTTGAGACTTTGTTAAAAGGAAATAGGACAAAGAACGATTTTGATTTAGTTTCTCTATTTTGATCTCTAAGTGGCTTACAACCCTAGAGAAGTATATGGAGATTTACGGATGCAGTTGCAGGATACATAGCAGCCGATAATTCACAAGAAATCCATGCATCCAATTTGAATAGAAATTAATACAAAGAAATAGGGTCCTCTAATGGCCCAATCATCCAGACCTTGACTGTCCCCTCAACCAGTGACCCTTCAAAACTAGGTTATCATGCAATTAGTGAGTGATCCTTGATTCTCCTGGTCTGCCCTGCAACCAAACATATTGGAAATACACAATACAATGATAACAAGCCTTTCACAATCCCCCTTCCCTCAAGTAACACTATCAACCATCCCTTCCACATAGCATTTCACTATTGTATGAGTGGATTGTGCAGGAACAGTTAACATTAAACAAGGAGCAAACTCCTCAACACATCTTTGTTGTAAACATGCCATTGGTTCAGTTTTGTAAATTTGTTTTTTTGTGTTAAATGCATTTAAATGGAACATTAAGCATAGTAATAATATGCTTAATCTATTAGTAATTGTAGATTAAATGACCATGACACCTTTATCAGTTTAGCATGTTATTATAAGATACTAAAGAAGACCTGCTATTTGTCAGAGAAATCTTCACTGTCCCCCACAATGAAGACAATGAAGATTGACCTCCTACCCCACAACAAAGAACATTGTAATAAGAATAAGATATAATATAGTGTTAGAATAAACTTTGAACAAAGACAGGTAATGCTTAAGTTAATGATCTAAAAAGCTGCAATTATAGGAATTGAAAAAGAAGATAGTGCCAAGAAACATTTTCACAAATATGAAACGTGAGGAAAAGTAATAACATTAACAATGCCAAGATTCACAGCATTAAATTTCACCTACGGATGAGTTTCTACAGTGGGTTGCCCAGCATCAAAAATATGTTGAGTTGCATTTGAGCTGTAACTAAGAGTATCATGTAGAATAGACCCTAAACTTTGAAAGCATTCTCCAGCCTGGCAATTCAAAATTCAATCTAGGCAAGCATCAGTAAGTGAAATAAATTATATACATCAACATCAACATCAACAACATCATAATCATTAGACATAAATTATAGACATCAACATCAACATAATCATAATCATTTGGAGGGTATTCATTTTGGATAGTACTATGTTTCTTGAAAGTTTTTGTGATGCTTCTAAACTTTAAAGACATATTTTATTTCTTAATGATAATATAGATTAGTGTTTTGTTTTCTGATGGAATGTTGTTGATCATTCATGGTCTTGAAGAAAATTTTGATTTTTTTAATTCTCGAGTCTTGACATTATTTCTCAATGTGATATAGACTAACCACAAGATGGTTTAGTTGGTCCTCTCTTTCTGTTTAATCATTTGTCTTCTTCATGGTGTAAGTGTCAATATGTTATAATCCAACCATCATGTCATACCCCCACTTCTGACAAACCTCACAACATGCAAATCACAGCCAAAGACTTGGGTGATCAACATACACAAACATCGATTACCCTTAGGAAACAATGATCATTAATATTCATTAATGGCGGGTGATGATTCCTTGGTAATAAAGGCATTGACATCATTCATCATCTTAACCAAGTCATGGGTGGTGATCCTTGAAATAGCACAATTAATAAAAGGAAATAACAACATAACATAATTTGGAGTGAGGAAGAAGGAAAATTGGAAAAAAAAAAATGGAATAATTAGGTTGGAATTGGAGAAGAATTCAGAAATAAACTTGAATTAGAAAAAATCCAAGTTATCCATTTCTTCGTTTGAGGTTGGGTTCCAGTTCTACTTTTTTTCTCCTCTGGGTTCAACTTGGGTTCCTTTGGTAGGAACTTGGGTGCCTGGGCCAATCCTAGGTGCACCTGCAGTATTAGAAATATGATACATGAGGTATTTTATTCATAATTTTATAGGATAACTCATTATTATGGTAACATGGGTATGACTGCACTCCATGCCTTATAATGGTACCCGACATGGAGTGTGGCTCAAATGAAGTTGAACCAAATGCTGACCGTGATGGCTATGATCATGATGAAGATGAATATGAATATTAAATCTAAAATATGGCTTGTAATTTGAATTTACATTGTGAATGAAGAAACTATAGATTCAAGTTGACTCATTCTATGTTGTAGTATATTTGTTCCCTAGATCTACCATATTATATATGTGTAGCCTATAAGGGACATCTTCTACTCATCCATGTATCAGAGCTCGGTGAGAGTTCTTAGGAGAAAGACAAGATATCAATGGGAGATGGAGAAACCAATCTCAGAACACCACTTGAAGCCTTGCAATGTTGAGAGTGGGACAACGGCTACACTTGAGATCCTATATAAGGAACAAACTTATTGAGCTTCACTTTGTTTCGAGAATAGTTTTATATTCTATACTAAATAGGGCCAACCACGTAAAGGTGGAAGCTCATTTGGTCCCACCCACCCAACATCACTCTAAATTCCCCATTAACATCTAACATTCATTCATTATTTCATCCATTAATAAAATGTAACATTCATTAATTATCACATGATAACATTCATTAACATTCATTCACACATTAATAAAATGTAACATTCATTAATTATCACATGATAACATTCATTAAAACATTATAAAATTTATGAACATTCAATTAAACATAATTGAATTCATTGGCATATAAAAATTAGTCATTATCAATTAAGGTGCATAGATGACAATCATTTCTTTTTTTTCTTTTGATTTCTAGTTTTTAAGAAGTAATCGTTAAGAGGAGTATCGATATCATCACGATGATCATCTAACCTCTCATTAGATCTCAATGCACACCTAGCTCTTTGTTGATGCAAAGGGGGGTCATCTGCAATAACTAATAAAATGGTTAAATTAAAAACATTTTAAAGTATTTCAGAAATTTATAGGCCATAATCGTATAGCTCTTTACTTGATCTAGTCACATCATCAACATCAAGGTCAGTTTGTCTGGCCTCGGCCTCAACCTCAACCTACTTATTAACAATGACCTCTACACTCTCTACAGTTGTAATACAAATCGTTACATTAATCCAAACACCAATTGCAATTAAATTTGTATTACTACACCAATCAATTTAAGATGTTTACTTGTATTACTGTGATGCACATCCTCATTGTCATCAACACGCACAGGTTGTGTACAGAAAGAATCAATAGGTTGCATTTCAATTTCATACGCATTCATGTTATCATTATTTTCTTACTTAAAACAAATTTACTCACTTTATGTTGGAACTTAACATCAAATAAACTAATTGGTAAATAATTAAATTTGAAATATCATCTATTTAGCTTTCTTACCTTAATGGATCCATCAGTAGAACCTTGTGTACTTATTCTTTTTGCCACAGATTTATAGGCTTGTTGGAAGCAAATTCTCTTGTCCTCTTCTGTGAGACATACATTGAACTCCGCACCCTACATTTTTTCTTGGTATCATCAAATTTTATTTTATTGTTTCATCAAAACAAAAAAAGATTTCAAATTATAAATAAATATTGTAAGGAAACTCAGGTGCGGAAACAGCTTCCTATGCTAATCTCTATAGGAGAGTATTGTGCAAATTCTTATAAATCCTTACAATTTCAGATTCGTTAACTACTTTAACAAAGATATTGCAACCACATACCATGCATACAGAAAAATAGAGAATGACAAAATGATATACCCTGGGGAAACCTTTCGGTAAAAACCCCAGCACTCCAAAACCTGCACAATGTATTGATCAAAACTATTACAGCTTACAATACACTTGCAATGCAAGTTCTTTCAGAAGATTTCCAAAACCTTGAAGACAAATCACGACAGCATAAAAAAGTTCCAACCATACACTTGTATCACTTCTCTTCACAACCCTAAAAAAGCTTATATCATGCGCTTCACTTTTTAGGGCTACTCCCAAAGATAATCGTATTAGGGTTTTACCATTCTCTGAGAAAATAGGAACCCCATGATTGGGGAAGAGTGTATAGTACTCAAATTTATCAGTTGCCACATGTCTTCACCTGTCATTGAATCTTCTTGACATAGCTCTTACGTGTCATAGGAATCCGTCATAACCATTTTAGCCATGATCTCCTTACACACAATTCAAGATGCCGACACATCAACATTATTTGAAAGAAATACATTTTACAAAACAAATAATAAGAATAGGAATTATCCAAGGTTGAGACACCTTATTCCTAACATTCTCCCACTTGTTGAACACCTTGTAAGAGCAACAGGAACATAACAGGAACTAACCGCTATAGGCCAAAAGGCCCATAGACTCCGAACACCATCTGAACTTCTCAGTGCCCACTGGTTTCATTAATGCATCTGCAACATTCTTCACAGTATCTACCTTCTCCAAATTTACCTTTCCATCTTCTATCATATCTCTCACAAAGTGAAACTACACATCAATGTGCTTCGTTCTGGCATGGAAAGTTGGATTCTTTGCAAGGCAAATAGCGCTCTGACTGTCACACCAAATAGTAATATGTTCTGCATCAACACCAACATTAGAACACAATCTTCTAAGCCAAATGGCTTCTTTACAAGCATGAGTAGTAGCCATGTACTTAGCTTCTGTAGTGGACAAAGCAACCATAGGTTATCACTTACTCATCCAACTAATGGCACCACCAAACATAGTGAACACATAAGCACCGATGGATCTCCTGCTGTCAATATCACCTGCCCAATCTAAATCCACAAACCCATGAATACAAAATGAATGCGGAGATCCAAAAGAGTTACCATGATAACATATGGAGTAATTTGATGTACCCCTCAAATATTTGAATACTCGCTTAACTACATCCCAATGTACCCGTCCAGGGTTAGCCATAAATTGACTTAGGACTCCCACTGCTTGGGAAATGTTTGGTCTAGTACAGACCATAGCATACATAAGACTACCAACTGCACTAGCATAAGGTACTCCACTCATGTCCTCCACCTCACTAGGAGATTTTGGACAATCATCTACAGATAACTTTGTTCCCACAGAAATAGGAACACATAGTGGTCTACAATCTGCCATGCTGAACCTGTCCAACACAAACTTCACATACTTACTCTGAATCAACCAAAGTTTTCTGTTAGACCTGTCTCTACTGATTTCCATACCCAAGATGTACCTAGCTGCCCCAAGATCTTTCATCTCAAACTGTGCTGACAACTGAGATTTAAAATAAAAAATCATACCCTTACCCTTCCCAAACAACAACATATCATCAACATATACTGCAACAATAAGAAGGCAATCATTTTCAACTCTAAAATAAACACAATGATCTAATTTTGATCTTACAAATCCAATTGAAAACACAAAGGCATCAAACTTAAGGTACCACATCCTAGGAGATTGCTTCAAACCATATAGAGATTTCTTTAATCTGCAAACTAAGGATTCTTTACCTTTAACAATGTAGTGCTTAGGCTGTGACATATAAATCTCTTCCTCCAAATCACCATGAAGGAAAGTTGTCTTCACATCCATTTGTTCTATCTCTAAATCATATGATGTAGCAAGAGATAACAGAAATCTAATGGATATCAACTTTGCAACAGGAGAGAATATTTCACCATAATCTATTCCCTCTACCTATGAATACCCCTTTGCAACCAATCTAGCTTTGTACCTTTCAACACTGCCATCTGCATAGAATTTCTTCTTGAACACCCACTTACAGCCAACAGATTTTCTCCCTTTAGGAAAAGGTACAAGGTCCCAAGTTTTGTTTTTCTCCAATGAAGCCATCTCATCATCCATAGCCTCAATCCAGGAACCTACATCTTCCATGCCCAAAGCCTCTTTCACAGATCTAGGCTCATCAGTGTTAGTAATCAAAGCAAAGGCACAACTGGAATCTAACATAGAATAACCAAACCTTTCTGGTTGCTTTCTTTCTCTCATGGATCTCCTCAGGGGCTACGGTTGAGGTTGTTCTTCCTCTTCTTCTGAACCATCAGAGCTACTAGAGCTCTCCTCATCATTAGGCCGAACACGGTCTCTCTGTTTAGTCTTCTCAGGGGTAGGAGGCAACTGAACAACATCTTTTTCCTTTTCTTTTTCATCTGGTTGTAGCACAATAGGAGAAGATGTTAGCTCTCTAAAAATAACATTTCTACTATACAACACCTTACTAGTCACAGGATCCCAAAGCTTGTATCCTTTCACACTAGCACTGTATCTGATGAAAATACATTTAATAGATTTGTTTTCCAACTTAGATCTTTTCTCCTTTGGAACATGTGCATAAGCTTCACAACCAAAAACATGAAGATGTCTAATTGAAGGCTTCTTACTAGACCACACCTCCATGGGTGTCTTACCAATAAGGGCTGATGTAGGAGATCTATTAACCAGATAGCAAGCAGTGGCCATAGCTTCTGCCCACAACCTTTGTTCTAGACTAGCTCCACTAAGCATACTCGTAGCCTTCTCCATTAGTGTCCTGTTCATTCTCTCTACAAATCCATTTTTCTATGGGGTATAAGGAGTTGTCTTATGCCTCTCGATACCTTGTTCTTTACAGAACTGTTCAAACTCTACTGAGCAAAACTCACCACCATTGTCAGTTCTCACACACTTAATCTTCTTACTAGTCTGATTCTCTACAAGAGCTTTAAATTCCTTGAACTGACTAAACACTTGTGTCTTACTTTTAAGGAAATAAATCCATGTCCTTCTACTGTAATCATCTATGAAAGATACAAAAAATACAGACTTGGAGATTGAAGGAACTTTTACAGGACCAAATACATCAGAATGAATAAGATCCAAAACATCAGAAGATTTTTGAGAACTAGAGTAAAACTGAACACGATTTTTTTTACCATAGACACAGTGTTCGGAGAAGTCAAACTCAAGATTGAAATCATTTAAACCCTCAATGAGATTTTTATTTTTCAGGGTTCTGAGACCCTTTTCACCAATGTGGCCAAATCTCATATACCACAACATTGTCTTTTCTACAGGAAGCTTACCTTCCAAAGCGTTTGTACTACCATCGGAACCAATAGCCACAGACTTCTTCACTGCTTGTTCAGATGGTGAGGATGAAGAACTATTACATAGAGGAATACATGCATCTAGCTGAAATAAGGTACCTCTCCTAGTACCCCTTGCAAGCACTATCGATCCTCTCATCATCTTGCATCCTTCTTTCGAAAAAACAACTTGCACACCTACATCATCTAGCATACTTACAGATAATAGGTTTCATGCCAAACTCGGAATGTGCATAACTCCATTTATTCCCTTTACTCATCCATCAGGAAATTTGATAGTGACCCTTCTGCGTCCAACTATCTTTAGGTGAGAATCATCACCCAAGTACACCTTTCCACCATCAAACTCTTCATATTTTGAGAACCAGTTTTGATGAGAGGTCATGTGAAAAGATGCACCCAAGTCAACCAACCACACATCATCAGATGCATGAGCTGCCAAAGCTACGATGAATGCATCACCATCTTCTTGAGATCTTTCTGAAGCTGAATTTGAACCTTTCTTCTTCTTCTTCAGCTCTTTGCAGTCTTTACGGAAGTGACCAGATTTATCACAGTTCCAACATTTTGCCTTGGACTTATTGGAAGTCTTTGACTTCCCACGAGATTTGGATCTACCCTTATTGTCAGACTTATTGTCATTTTTCTTCCCTCTTTCAGTGGATCTCCCACGAACAGCAAGGGCTTCTTTTTCCGAAATGGAAGCCTTTCTCTGCATCTCCTCTGATAGCAATGAAGACACCACATCATCCATTATGAAGGTGACTAAAGTGCTTCTGAGAGCCATCATAAGATGGTCCCATGAATCTGGTAAAGAACACAAAAGTGTGTAGCAACGATCCTCCTCCTCTAACTTGACACCAGCTGATGTCAACTGTGCAGCTAGCAAATTAAATGCATTTAAATGATCCGTTAAGGATCCACCTTCCTCCATTCACAGAGAGTACAAATTCTTCCTTAGGAAAAACTTGTTCACCAGAGATTTGGCCTGATACATAGTCGCAAGTCTTTCCCACAAACTATTTGCGATTTTCTCATCTAGAACATTCAGAAGAACTACATCGGTTAAACAGAGTCTTATGAGACCCTTAGCTTTACAGTCTTTGATATCCCAATCTGCTTGAGCTATAGTTGCTGGTCTTGTAGAACTTGAAGTCACTTCCCATAGGTCACGATCTTCCAACATGTCTTACATCTTGAGTTTCCACAACTCAAAATTAGTGCCATTAAATTTCTCCACCTCCATTCTTCCATATGATGAACTTTCCATCTCAATCTACAAATAAGATTCAGAATGCTCTACAAAAAACTCCCACTCAAACTTAAGATCATCTCAAAAAACCTTACCCAACAACTAGGATCAAAATTTGGTCAAGTTTTGATACCACTTGTAAGGAAACTTAGGTGCAGAAATAGCTTCCTACGCTAATCTCTATAGGAGAGTATTGTGCAAATTCTTATAAATCCTTACAATTTCAGATTTGTTAACTACTTTAACAAAGATATTGTAACCACATACCATGCATATAGAAAAATAGAGAATGAAAAAATGATATACCCTGGGGAAACCTTTCGGTAAAAACCCCAGCACTCCAAAACCTGCACAATGTATTGATCAAAACTATTACAACTTACAATACACTTGCAATGCAAGTTCTTTCAGAAGATTTCCAAAACCTTGAAGACAAATCACGATAGCATAAAAATGTTCCAACCATACACTTGCATCACTTCTCTTTGCAACCCTAAAAAAGCTTATATCATGCGCTTCACTTTTTAGGGCTACTCCAAAAGATAATCGTATTAGGGTTTTACCATTCTTCGAGAAAATAGGAACCCCACGATTGGGGAAGAGTGTACAGTACTCAAATTTATCAATTGCCACATGTCTTCACTTGTCATTGAATCTTCCTGACATAGCTCTTACGTGTCATAGGAATCCGTCATAACCATTTTAGCCATGATCTCCTTACACACAATTCAAGATGCTGACACATCAACATTATTTGCAAGAAATACATTTTACAAAACAAATAATAAGAATAGGAATTATCCAAGGTTGAGACACCTTATTCCTAACAAATATTATAAAGATAAAAGAATTATTTCCAGTGTTAAAAGCCATCTACAGATTGTATTTTTCCTCATTCAATTTTGACAATATTAACACTTACAACTCATGTAGAAAGTTTCAAATAACCGCCAGAGCCTAGCTTGTGTTGCCCATGCTTTTGTAGTCTTGCCTTTGTTGCCTTTGATGTGTCAGACAATCTATGAAGATATTGAAATATGTTAGTTCATATAAATATGAAGAGTATTTAGTACACAATTACATTCTTAACAGTATCACATACCTTCTTCTGTTCTCTGGCAGTGTATTTCCTTTTTTAATTTCAGTTTTCTCATTTGCATCCAGAATAAGAGATTTCCACTCTTTATCAGGAATGCAAGGGGGGCACTGGTAATTCAAATTTTTGGTTAATGTACACTTGTACTGGTCCCTAATATACCTCAAACATAACCCAGCTCTTTGAAGGAGCTTACCCTTCTCAAATGCACAAGGTCTAAAAAAGTTTATCATACTCTCTATGAGATCATCCTTTAACTTTTGATTTTGGGTTTTCCACCTTTTAAGAAAGAAAATAGTGTTAGATTAAAAAATGGATGTAATGATAACTATCCTAGCAATGATATGAAATCAAAATAGTGGATTGGGGTTTTAGTTCGGATATGATGTTCCACCCTATACAGATGGTGGGCCCGAATATCCGCAAACACTCGTCATTAAGTTTACTATAAAAAACATCATTCCCTACAAAATAATCATGGGATCATTAGTCAAAGGATATAATAGTATAAAATAAGAATACAATAGATGTAAGCTTCTCATATTGAATGCAAGGTGTGATTAACATACGATTGTATAGTAAAAGAAAGGTCCAATCTTTAAAGTACTTGGAAGTTTTTCTATTTTCAAGGGAACTTCTTCTTTGCTCACAAGCAATATGCAATCCTTCACCATTCCTGTACTAGGAATACTAGTACATCCAGGAAAATCACCATCAAGTGTTGCATAAATTGAATCCATTATGAAATGGCCCTAAGAAAGAACACTTCAAGGGAAATAAACATATATATAATGATAGAGAAAATAAAATTTTTGTATGAGTAGGTGGTGCCATGACGTCTGTGGCCATGCTACATGTTGTCAACATTGCAGGACATAGTACATCTGAGCCTACCATCGTATGAGGTGGTGATAGTAAATGATCATTGACACGTGCTGAAGAATAAGATTGTTAGAGCATAATAAAACAAGTGATTAGCATGGACATGTTAGAATAACTGAGAGGGGGGGTGAATCAGTTATCTAGTGTCCCAAAACAAAATGTATAATTCAAAACAATTTCTTCAATTTCTTCTCGTCGGTAAGCAATAATAAATCTTACTATCTGTGCTTTTTACCGATTACCATTCTAATAATTATAATTATTTACTGATCAAATCTAACATGTAATATGCAAATTATGATAACAAACAAACATCACAATCAAAACATAACACAAGAGATTTAACGTGGAAACCCTGTGAAGGGAAAAACCACCTAGGACTGGTGTAACGCCCCGCCAGGCAACCCAAGAGGACAAGACATAAAACCTCTATAAAATGCAAGTAGTGAACTTTTATTTTATTTTATTTATTTATTTTAACTAGAATAATATTCATCATTACACTTCATATTTCTAAAAGAAGAAATAATTTTCTACTACTTGAATGTAAGATTTATACAACTTAAGTCCTCCCGGGTTCCCTAACATCACTACTAAAGCAACATCATATAAACCATTTACATGCATAAGATATTCACGGAATCATGAGCTTAAAAGATCTACATTCATTTTAATGCACCAAGTTAAATGTCCCTAACTTATTTCTTTTATTAAACATAGGTTAATCATCCAACATCATTATTCCTTTTATCAACTCATTCCATAAATTCATATTGATTTCATCTACATCTACTATCCTTTATATCACTTTTCTCTAATAATTTAGGTAAGAGATTAATATTCATTAAGGTAGGCATCATCCTAGGTACTTCATTAACATGAACCAAGTATTAACATTAAAATCAAATTACTATTCTATTGCATTGTTTCATAACCATTCATTGTTAATAATTCCAATCACTAATCTATCATTTCTCAATAATCTCTTTGAATTCTTTCATCAAGAGAGAATACATTATTATTGTGATACATCATTATATATAATTATATTTAAGATTATTTCCTTTACACATGGATAACATAAGAGGATAGGATAAATAACATAAACACTTTCTTTTAATGCTAGTAACATGTCCAATATTCCACATTCTTTTCCCTTTCTTTTACCTAGAACTACCCATTCCCTTATGCATTGCTTTGAATTGAGATTGCATCAATACTACAAGACTCCTTTTAGGAGATTAAAAATTACATGAATACAAATACATAAGTACATCTCAACATATTAAAATATCCAATAAGAAATCTTCAACTACAGATCTGGAAAGGAATATGTGCTAGGATCATCCAAAGAATCACGATCAATACCTCGATATAAATATTAACCACCCAACCACGTGGAACCAATAGGCCCACTCCCCCGAGCTAGGAGATAGAACCAAAGGCCCATACAAGAGGTAACAACTAGGAAATTCCTAAGGTGGTGATAAAATTTTCCCAAAGTCACAACACAAAAGAAAAGACAAGAAGACCACAAGGACTACCAGAGGCATGATCAAATTTAGGAGAGACTCTAAGCTACAAGCTAGGTGAGTGTCATCGCATAGCCCTCACCCCTTGGGTTATCCTGGTACTAGCCACTCTTGGCCCCGGCCCCCAAGTAGGCACATGCGGAACCGAATGCCTCTCGTACAGACAAGGTCATCCAGTCGTACCTACGCATAGGTACCTTCTCCCACTCCCATCCTTAGTCTTTACTAGCACTAAAGGCATGGGCGAGGCACAATTAATCTTGATTAGTGTGTAATTTCCCATTTCAATAATCTCCCATTCCCAATTCATTTATTTAGGTTATCACTTGATTAAATAACTCATAGTAGGTTATCCTGGTACTAGCCACTTAGGGCCCCGGCCCCTCACTATGAGCCACTCACCTAGTGTACTTAGGTTCCCTAAAATACATATAAAAATCATAAGAGCATAATAGATCCATCATCAAGAATTCATACCAATTCCATAACAACATTTGATTGAGTTTAGGAAAACATATGTTGTCCCTAGTCCACTTGACAACCCTAAACCCAATATGGCATACAAAATGTTCCAAACATATAAGAAGACATCCAAGTGATATTATAAACATATTCAGAGTATATATAGATCCAATTAACCAAAAAAAAATATTCTAATAGCCTCTGGTGACCATACGAAACCTTAAAACTTAATGATGTTCTTAAACTGAATTATTTCAAGCAAGGATTAAATGCAAAGAATAGTCATCATAGAACAGTCATCCATATCTTCCACAAAACAAATAATAAAGGAAATCACTTCGGTGGAGATTTAGCTAACATAATTATAGACTCTCAATTTGATTTTTAGGAAGATCCAACGGTGGGAAAGAAAGTTATGACTTCTGGTTTAAAACAGAAAATTCTGGTTAGGGTTCAGACTTGCCTTCACTAAAACGGTTGTAATTTTCACAAAACATAATAAAAATTATCCAAACCAATTGGAAATGAAAGATAAGACTTAGGATAATATTTAATATCAAATTTAGACTTTTATATAATCATATCAGCCTGTATCATACGAATACATTTGACAGAAAATTTGGAATCGAGAATGGACAGGCATAGTCTGCCAAAATATCAAAAATAAGGCATTAATTCGACCCTAAAAATAAAATCAGAGAGATACCTATTTGAGATCTGTGAATTTTACTTCCAGAAAATCAATTTAGTAAAACCCTAGATGCAATTTAAATTATTATAATAATAGATCTCCAAAAATGGGTTACTAAAAACCCTAGGAAAACACATGCCAATTCTTACAAACAAAAACTCAAAACTTTAAAATAACCATAGAAATTAAAAGTACAGATATAATAAATAATTATAATATATAAATAGATCCATAATCTATTAGAGACATAAAGTAACTAACATATTCAATCCATACCTCATGTCCTACGAAGGTTGAATCGAAGAAGGAAGGAAACAAAAGAGAAGACAAATCCAAACTTGAGATGCATCCTTCAAACCCTATCCACTTTCAGAAATCTCCATGAAAGAAAGAAATAATTCCACAGCAAAGAATCCCTCTCTCAACTATTGAAATTCTCACAAAAATGTCTCTCTCCCAAAAGCAAAGATAACCAAAAATTCTTAAAGACATATGCTTACAAAATCTCCCTCACATCTCCAAGTTTTCTCTCCAAAATCACCATGAAAATTAAAGCCATCCTCTCCTCAATGCTTCAGCCCCAAAATCCCCCCTCTTCAAATGAGAAAGTAGTGCATATAAATAGATTTCTAAAGGTTGAGAGGAAAAGTAACCAACTCCCAACTAACTCTTAACTAAAGGGTATTATAAAATAACTTAATATCATACAACTATATTACTCAAATATACAATAAAAGATTATTTGTATTCATTCATACACATATGTAATATTATCCTAACATATATGCATATGCCATCATTAATTACATCAATATCTATATATATAACCTATCCTCATTATTAATAATTAACAATTGAGAATAATATACCTCGCATTATTTAATATTTAATTATTAATAATATTATACTTTACATTAATCCCAAAATATACACCATCAACAATATCTACAATAATTAACATATAATCACATATAAATTATATATATATAAATACATATATGTGTGCACCCATATATATATTTCCATATATATATATATATATATATATATATATATATATATATTTATATATATATATATTTATATAGATACATGCCAAATACCAAACACTATAATCTATAAGATTATGAAGTAATAGATCACAATATTATTACCTATTTATAATTGCTATAGGATATAACACTGAGGTAGAATAAAATCACATGCCTCAAAATAAATCTAATCATCCAAAGAGGCCATACAAATCATCTTATGAAACATATCGAGAAAACCATAAGATCAAACAAGGTCAACCAAAGTCAACAAGGAAAGTCAAGCCAAACTCCTGAAACACAACATAGAAAGATTAACTAAGAATCATACCAAGAAGGAGAAATAAATAAAATGAATAAACAAATCATACAACCAAATGAATTCAAGTGGTCACAAGGCACTAACTACAACCATGCCCAACCGGTTGCGTTGGATCTGGGTTTTTGACCCAAAGGTTGACTGACAAAGAAGGAACCCTAATATTCCCAAATTGGAATAATGACAAAGGAAGACTCATGTAGGGGCCTTAGTACTATCTCCATAACAACAACCATCGAGGATTTGAGGGCATGCTCAGACCTGTGAAGCCAGGTGAAGTCGATGCCCGGTACCTGCAAGCCTGCATCACAAAGAAGAAATACATATGCACGGATATACATATAAAAGAAAACATTGCAGACAGATGACCAGGATCGATACATCGTGTGGACCTCAGCTATGTGAGTAACTACGACTTCATCCTGAATCATGAAAACACATCATGTATATATATACACTCAAAGCATGTAGCATCATCATAATGAAGGTTAGAATCTCAAGCATTGTGTTAGTCTCTTATCAATACTAATAATAAATTAACATAATCAAATCATCAAGTGAGATACAAGATTCATCCAAGGTAACCTTAATAGAAGAAAATATAAATAACCACTTATATATATCTATCAAGTACATATCATATAACATCCTAACTATGTTCATAAAGGTCTTGTAGGTACTCAATACATACATGGAGATAAATACATACAAAAATGATACCTTTAGATAGTATGTCTGATATTAGAATCATTGAGTACTAGCTTATGAAATTATTATAAACAACTATAGGAATAGATCAAACAAGTATCATGTACAACTTAAGCTGTAAGAAAACATCGAAGGATCTTAATTCTTTCAAAAACACAAAACTTATATTAGGGTTAGAGGGGTATTACAACTGGCAACCCAAAATTGTTCACTCTTCTGAAGTGAGGTCGATTAAGACCCAACCCTATTAAAGGTTACAAACACATTGTTAGGTGTGACCTTGTTAGAGGATTTTAGACTAGAAGTTATCATCCAACTAGCATTCACTATGGGGTTGATAGGATAACAATGTTCATTCTATGAATGATACATCTTAAGACTTTCAGAGTCCACTCGGTTAAGAGATTTAGATTGTATACAATGGTTAAATATGTAACGGTAAAATGACCTGCCTTAATACAACTCCAATTGCAAATTACAGATCAATATTTAGTCCATACAAATTCTTCTGATCAATAATTCACTTTAGATTCAATATTGTATCAACTTACTATCCGTCAGTAACTGCTCTCTCTAGCTCAATAATTGCTTTGCAGTTCAGTTCTTACTAACCAGTATGATCAAAATGCATGAAAACCTTATTCACGTGATAATCCTGTAGCTTCTTCTTCTTCCCGACATCTTCATAAATAAATTTTGTTCTCTTATATAGATGAGTAAATCATTTTCTTCTCCACCATCAGATTTTCCACTTAATCACATTCATAGATTTTTCCGCTTAAAAATTTCTCAATACTTGTGTTAATAACACATTTCAATATGCTCCATTAGATCTTCTTTGAATTTTGTCAGCCGTTGATCTATGTAACAAACTTTATCGGTTACCTCAATGTTATACTTTTGCCAGCTCATCAATCTTATCGGCTAAACTAATCATTTAATTCATTTTGTTCCGCTTGGTTAACAAAGAATGCATCGGTGAACACTGCTTGGTAAATACTATGGTCAGTATACACTACACTCTGTCGGTGTATACTAGAAATGCTTCATTTACCGACAACATTGCTTTGTGTCTTTCAGCTCTATACTTCATTATAGATGAATGCAACATAATGAAGTCAATATCATCAAGTCATAGACTCATCAATAAGTTACTCAATGTGTTCCTTATCCTCATCTGTCATGTACATCTTTTCTCATGTAGATTTCTCTGTTCTTCATCTCTTTTCATTTTTCTTCAGATGTCTCGGTGTAGTAACTTACAAGATAAGTGCTGTCAAACTAGTTGACATCAATGACAACATAATACTGATTTAATCATATTACATATCTAATCAGCAACTTCTCAGTGATCTTTCAATCATAGATCCTTCAATTAGATTCCAAATCACTTGTAGTCCAACAATCTCTCCCCTTGGCATTTATGGCAACTCAAGTAATATGAAATGTACCATACACATACCAAACATACATTCTACAACTTTGTGAACAAATGTTGTAAGTCAAATAGACTTAATATGTTTAATCACTATGTTACTAAACTAGCATTAAGTAATACAACTTTACCTTTCTGTAGTTGTGATATTTTTAGTTCTCCTATTCCTGCTTCTGTTCTTTGTAACTAATCTTCAATACTCTATCTCTTTCAGATTGTCTCTCCCTTAGATAGTTGTTGTCGGTGCTTGTTCCTTTTCATATGTTGTTTATCTCTCCCCTTTTCATTTCATTCCCTTTTTATTTTATATGGTTTATCTGACAGCAATGCCAAAGAAACAAATAAACAATCAGCTCTGTAGTAGCCAAGTAACTCTCTGTGGTGTTTAGTACTTCCTCTGTATCTTTGTATACTGATATCTCATCGGTTCAAGTTCTCAAACTTAATCACAACCTTGAACATGATTCAAAGTGTGAACTATGTTGCATCAACATGAATGATCTTCTGATAAAAGTTGGCTGATGCAACATCCAGATCACCTTAGTGACCGATAGACAGGGGACGAACCCCAAGTCTAGTCCTCAAGTGTTCAAATGTGTCCTTCGGTAGGGGCTTTGTAAAAATATTTGCAAGTTGTTCTTTAGATGTAACAAATTCTAACTTAACTTGCTTCTCTTGCACTTGTTCTCTTAAGTAATGATACTTAATAGATATATGCTTTGTCTTAGAGTGCAACACAAGATTCTTTGAAATATTAATAGCACTAGTGTTGTCACAGTATATAATCACCGAGTCAGTGATTACCTCATTCATTCCTTCCAACACTTGTTTGATATATGCAATGTTTGAACAGTTAGTAGTAGTAGCAACATACTCTACTTCAGCTGTAGACTGAGAAATACAAGCCTACTTTTTACTTTTCTAGGTTACAAGTCTTTCACCAAAGAAAAATGCTTCTTCGGTTGTGCTTTTTCTATCATCCACATTTCCAGCCCAATCAGCATCGGTGTAAACTTTCAGTTCAAACTTCCCTTCCTTAGAATACCATAATCCATAATTTTATATTTTCTTCAAGTATCTTAAGATCCTTTTTGTATCTATCATGTGTGATTCTCTAGGGTTAGTAGAAAATCTTGCAACAATTCCCACAACATGTGCTATATTTGGCCTACTATGAACTATGTACATTGACTTACCAATCATAGATCGGTAAAGTGTCTGATTTACCTTAGTAGTTTCATCCTCCTTTGTCAATTTGCATCCAGTAGCCATTGGTGTTCCTACAGGTTTAGCATCTTCCATGCCAAATGTCTTTAGTACTTCCTTTATGTATTTAGATTGTGTGATGAATATGCCATCACTTTGTTGAATCACTTGTAGTCCAAGAAAGAACTTAATCTCTCTGAACATAGACATTTCAAATTCCTTTTGCATTTCATCAGCAAATGCCTTGCAGACAAGATCTAAGCCACCAAAGATAATATCATCAACAAATATTTTAGCAATGATAATAGTATCATCAGTATCACCTTTCACATACAGATTGTTGTTTTCACTTGTTCTAACAAATCCAATACTTAACAAGTAAGTATGTAGACTTTCATACCATGCTCTCGGTGCTTTCTTTAATCCATATAAAGCTTTATGTAATCTACATACCATATCTTTATTGTCAGGATGAACAAATCCTTCAGGTTGTTCAATGTGGACTTCTTCTTCAAGTATACCATTCAAAAATGCTGACTTCACATCCATTTGATAGACTTTGAATTTCTTATGTGCAGCATATGCAAGTAGCATTCTAACTCCTTCTAATCTAGTAATAGGTGCAAATGTCTCACCATAGTCAATGCCTTCTTCCTGTGCATATCACTTGCATACTAATCTAGCCTTATTTCTTGTGACTTCACCATTTTCATTCAGTTTATTCTTGTATATCCACTTAGTACCGATAACATTCTTATCTTTTGGTCGGGGTACTAAGGACCAAGTTTTGTTCTTTTCTATTTGTTCTATTGCCTCTTTCATTGCATTAACCCATTCTTCATTTTCTAATGCAACTTTCACAGTTTTAGGTTCAAACTCACAAATTAGACATGTACCTTGTCTTATTTTGCTTCTAGTTTGCATTCTAGCATGTCTGTCTCCAATGATTTGTCTTTCAGGATGATGTCTCCTGACAAAACTAGCCAAAACTTGATTTCTCCTTTCTTGTTCATCCTGCTCAGGGTCATTTCTCTGCTCGGCAGCTTCTTCATGTTCATCGATTTGTGGTGCCTGTTGTACTGCATTGTTTCCCTGCTGACCATTAGTTATAGCTTGTGGTGTCGGTAGATACTCTAGATGTTCAATGTAAGTGAATCTACCATAGTCTTCTGGTTCCTTTTTACTTTCCTCTATGTACTTGTCATCAAACTCATCAACACGAACATTAGTACTTTCAACAATCTTATTTGTAGCCTTATTCAAACATTTGTATGCTTTACTTGTAGTGGAATATTCAAGAAATATTCCTTCATCTCCTTTACAATCAAATTTTCCATTTCTCTCATCTTTTAGGATAAAGAATTTACTTCCAAAAATTCTAAAATAACTTACAGTAGGTTTGTGTCCAAACCATAGTTCATAAGGTGTTTGGTTGGAGTCCTTCTTCAGTTGTACTCGGTTAAGAACATATACAACTATGTTGACAACTTCCCTCCAATATGTCTGAGAAACATTCTTTTGTATCATCAATGTTCTAGCACAGTCAATTATAGACCTATTCCTTCTTCCAGCAATGCCATTTTGCTGAGGTGTCCTCGGTGCAGATACCTGCCTCTTGATTCCATGCTCATTGCAAAATTTAGTAAATTCATCAAAGATAAATTCACCTCCTCTATCAGATCTTAAGCACTTTATTTCCTTACCGGTTTCTTTCTCTACCTTAGCTTTATACCTCTTAAACATTTTGAAAGCTTTAGATTTCTCTTTTAAGAACATAACAGTCATCAGTCTAGTGTAATCATCAACAAAAAGAATAAAATATCTATCACCAGAAAAGCTCTGAGTTCTCATAGGACCACATAGGTCGGTATGAACCAATTCAAGTATCTTCTTTGTTGAATAGTCCTTGCTTTTAAAACTCGATTTAGTCATCTTACCTTTCTGACATTCATGGCACATGGCATGATCAGGTTTTGTCAAGTTAGGCAATCCTCTAACTTTTTTCTTTCTACTAATCTTGATCATGTTGTCAAAGTTCACATGGCATAACCTTCGGTGCCACAACCAAGCATCTTCATCCTTTATTAACAAACAAGAAGAATGATCTATATCAAGATTGAATAGATTACCTCTGGATTGTATACCAGTTCTGACAAGTCTTCCTCCATCATTATAAATATTCACCTTTTTTCTCTCAAAAGCTAGTCAGTGGCCTGAATTGTTCAGTTGAGCCACACTTATCAGATTATAGTTCAGTCAATCTACCCAATATGGATTTTCACATTGTAATCTGTCATTGATCATTAGTGAGCCTTTACCTCTTACCATACAAGGTGCATCATTTCCCATTCTCATAGATCCTCCATTATATTCAACAAGATGATCAAAATTCTCTACATCACCAGTCATATGATGTGTGTAGCCACTGTCTATGATCCATGTATCATTTTTGCTTACTTTAGAGATCAGTGTTGTATCTTCATGTCTCTCTTCCTCTTCTGAGTCATCTTTCATAGCAACAAATACAACTTCTATATCATCATCAGAATTAGATTCAGTTTCAATATCTTCAGCTATGTAACATACCTTTTTGTCTTTTTCATCTTGGTTGTCTCTGTTGCTATGTTGGTAACCTCTATTGACTCTTCTCCCATAGTTTCCTTCAGATCGGTCTTTGGATCTATCATCATCTTTCTTCTGTGGACATCTAGCAGCGATGTGACCAACTTCTTTACAATTGAAGCATGCTAAAGGTAGCTTACCTCTATACCTTCCTTTTCCTTTTGGAAATCTTCAGGCCATAAGTGCTTCAAACTCATCAAGTTCATCATCGGTATTGTCATCACTATCACAATTCTTACTATTCCTGCTAGACTTTCCAATCTTCAGAGAAGACATGAAAGTGGATTCAACAGAAGGAACAACACTGTTATCAAAATTGTTTAATTCAAAGGTTGTAAGTTTACCAATTATAGTGTCAAGAGTGAGGTTAGATGTAGCTCTTGTTTCATGAATTGCAGAAATCCCAATTGCATAAACTAGTAGCAAAGTTCTGAGAATCTTGCTTATCACTGTTTCATCATCAATCACTCCATCAGATGCTCTAATAGCATGTACCACTTCTTTGAGTCTATTTGAATATTGGACAATGTTCTCACCTTCTTTCATTCTCATTTCATCAAATCTGCCTCTCAAACTTTCAGCTTGGGCTCTTTTGACATTCAGATCTCCACTGTAGATTTGTGCTAATTTATCCCACATTCCTTTGGCAGTTGTGCATGTCTTGATATCTTCAAATTCAACATCGATATAGGCAGCAGAAAGTTCCATCATAGTAACATTATGTTCATGTTTATCCTTCAGTTGATCAACAGTTAGGGGACTAGTGGGAGGTTGTATGTAGCCATTTTGCATAAGATCTAGTGTTGAGTTCCCAATTCCAAATATGTGCAGCTTCATTGTGCTTTGCCATACTGTTAAGTTCTCTTTATTCAGTTTCGGTACTTCCCTCTTATACATCTTGAGAACTTTATGCTTAAGTCCTTAAAACTTTGTTCCAAGCAATGTAGCTCTGATACCAATTGTTAGAATAACTGAGAGGGGGGCTGAATCAGTTATCTAGTGTCCCAAAACAACATGTATAATTCAAAACAATTTCTTCAATTTTTGCTCATCGGTAAGCAATAAAAACTCTTACTATTTGTGTTTTTTACTGATTACCAGTCTAATACTTATAATTGTTTACCGATCAAATCTAACATGTAATATGCAAAGTATGATAACAAACAAATATCACAATCAATACATAACACAAGAGATTTAATGTGGAAACCCTGGGAAGGGAAAAACCACCTGGGACTGGCAACGCAAAATTGTTCACTCTTCTGAAGTGAGGTCGGTTAAGACCCAATCCTGTTAAAGGTTACAAACACACTGTTAGGTGTGACCTTGTTAGAGGATTTTAGACTAGAAGTTATCATCCAACCAACATTCACTATGGGTTTGACAGGATAACAATGTTCATTCTATGAATGATACATCATAAGACTTTTAGAGTTCACTCGGTTAAGAGATTTAGACTGTACACAATGGTTAAATATGTAATAGTAAAATGACCTACCTTAATACAACTTCAATTGTAGATTATAAATCAATATTTAGTCCATACAAATCCTTCTGATCAATAATTCACGTTAGATTCAATACTATATCAACTTACTGTCCATCGGTAACTACTCTCTGTAGCTCGTTAATTGCTCTACAGTTTGGTTCTTACTAACCAGTATGATCAGAATGCATGAAAACCTTATTCATGTGATAATCTTGTAGCTTCTTCTTCTTCTCAGCATCTTCATAAAGAAATCTTGTTCTCTTATATAGACGAGTAAATCATTTTCTTCTCCACCATTAGATTTTGCTGCTTAATCACATTCATAGATTTTGCCGCTTAAAAATTTCTCGATACTTGTGTCAATAACACATTTCAATATGCTCCATTAGATCTTCTTTGAATTTTGTTAGCTGTTGATCTATGTAACAAACTTTATCGGTTACCTCAATGTTATACTTTTGCTAGCTCATCAATCTTATCAGCTAAACTAATCATTTAATTCATTTTGTTCCACTCAGTTAACAAAGAATGTGTCGATGAACACTGCTCGGTAAATACTATGGTTGGTATACACTACACTCCGTTGGTGTATACTAGAAATGCTTCATTTACTGACAACACTGCTTTGTGTCTTTTAGCTCTATACTTCATTATAGATGAATGCAACATAATGAAGTCAATATCATCAAGTCATAGACTCATCAATAAGTTACTCAATGTGTTCCTTATCCTCATCTGTCATGTACATCTTTCCTCATGTAGATTTCCCTATTCTTCATCTCTTTTCATTTTTCTTCAGATGTCTCGGTGAGGTAACTTACAAGATAAGTGCTGTCAAACTAGTTGACATCAATGACAACATAATACTAATTTAATCATATTACATATCTAATCAACAACTTCTCAGTGATCTTGCAATCAAAGATCCTTCAATCAGATTCCAAATCAATTGTAGTCCAACAGGACAATATTGTTAGAGAGTAAAAAAAATATAGTCCAACATGGGATCTACCTGAACCATCTGCAGTACCCTCATCATAGCCGTAAGGATCAAAATTACGCAAAAAAATCTATAAAAGAAACACATCCGCTTATTTTTTAATGACATAAAAGACTACTATAACATAAAAAGTATTATTGAACTTTTGTTATAATTAAAAATTACATTAATACTTACTCTATAATTTTGAGATAGGTGCATGAATTTAGTTTCCCTCTTTTGTGACTCAAGAGTGGGAGGGAATATAGATGCCAATTCAACCAATCTTTTTCCAATTTTGTGGAGGCATATTTTAAATGCAGAGGCCAGCTCATCACAAGTAGCCAAATCAACAACTATGTCCTTGTCAAAGGACTCGTCTTCAAGGACTGTGGGTTCCTTTCCCTTTCTCTGCTGATCACCTATCTATGACAATAATATTACTAACACTATTAGAATTAATCTGAAACAGTGATGAAAAGAATATAATAAAAAACTTTATTCAACATTTTTCTTCTATCTAATTTGTAGTACAATAAAAAAGAGGTTTACCTGCTGGGAAGAAGTGCATGCACGATCATCATTGTCCCCTCTACGTGGTTACTCCATATTATGGTCATGTATTATTATTTAAAGTTAACCAATAATTAGAAAAGGACTACATTAATAAATTTCATTAGAAGATAATGATGGAGATGAGGTGGATGGTGAGGAGACTCTAAATGCGGTTGGCAAAAAAACTCAATTATTTAATGGTACATAGTATGTACTTTCACCCTAATGATAGTGACATTGTTTGTATCTATGAAATTCAAATTGTAATCAATAAGCAACTCTTCCCCTGCACTTATTAATTGTATCACACATACAAATACATGATTTCCCTCACGCACCTCAAATATGCAATTGGGTTTCTTAATAGTTGACAGAGGTCGTGTGCTATTTATAAAACCTACAATATTCCCTGATGCTTTTGGCCTTCCATCAATGTATATAGCCACTCTTTTACTTTGCTCATTGTCTTTTTGTTGAATATAATTTGCCAAGAGTGCATACCTACACATACTTTTTTTATATTTAACAATTCACATCCAACTTTTGTAATCATAACAAGGTCCAACATACTCCATCAATTCAACAACTTTGTTGTAAGAGACCTTTATGCCATCCATGGAAAATAGGCCCAAACCATGTATTGACGATGGTGCAATATGATATATCTTGCCTTTAACACTAAAATCAGTGTTTATTGGAGGAAGTTCCTTGGGGACCCATTGTTTCTGTAGATTTTGGTACCTAGAGGGCACCTCGATGTCACCTTTTCTCTCATCATCATAAGAACATGACCCCCCTTGAGCAAGGAAAAATTTCATGCGTTTATTGAATTTCCTTCTAGTCTTTTGACCTCTAGTTGATCTTCCTAATTCAGACATACTAAATGACTCACTTTCTTCACTTGAGGAAGGCACATCTAACAAATACCTATTTTCTACTACCTGCACTCCATCAAATGAGAGAGATAGCAAGTAATGTGAGATATTTTTCAAATTGTGAGATACATTAATCTCTATACAGTGTATTGACTTATACTTGTCGATCCATGAGACTGTGTGGGATGCTCATGAAGGAGTCTGAGTACCTACATATGTAATTCAATTATCTAATGTTAGCTAAAAAATTTATGATACATATACTCAAAACCACATAGTAAGTACATTAAAAACCATAAGCATCCCATAGTTATAAGTACATCATGAATTAATTAGATTAAGCATTGATTGCATAACTTCACATTTCTATCAAGAATTCAATATTAAATAGATTAAGTAGTGATCATGTAACTATACATTTCATTCATGTCATTCATCTTCTTCTTCATCCAACTAATCACCATGATCATTGTTGACATTAACATCATCACCACCACCATCATTGTCATCATCTTCATCGTCATCATCATCATCGGCATCATCATCATCATCATCATCATCATCATCATCATCATCATCATCATCATCATCATCAGTAGCAGCAACATCATCATCATCATCATCATCATCATCATCATCATCATCATCATCATCATCATCAGTAGCAGCAACATCATCATCATCATCATCATCATCATCATCATCATCATCATCATCATCATCAGTAGCAGCAACATCATCATCATCATCATCATCATCATCATCATCATCATCATCATCATCATCATCATCATCATCACCATAATCATCATCTGTTAATATGATTTAGAACAATAGAGAGGGGGGTGAATCGGTTGTTCTTAGGTCCAGATGTATAAAAAAACTTCAAAAACTTTTCTTTAAATCAGATCTAACAACCAAAACCAACTCGGTCATCACTGATTCAATAATAGAAACATATAACATTGCAGTCCACTAGCTAGCTGTATCTAACTTGTAAAACATAGAAATGTCTAAACTAAAACATTCACACAAGTATTGACACTAGGATTTATAGTGGAAACCCAATCTGGGAAAAACCACTATGTAACATGCTACTATTATTTTCACTCTTCTGAAGTGAGCACGGTTAAAAGCCAACCTTGTCAAAGGTTACAGTACACACTATTAGGTGTGACCCGGTTAAAGGATTTCAATCACTCTGTTAGAAGTGAGCCTTGTTACAGGACTTACATACATTCCATTAGAATGCAACCTTGTTCAAAGGATTTAAACATATGACTGTTAGGTCAACCTCTATTAAAAGGATTTTGACTGTTACAATGGTTAGAAAGTAGCAGCAGTATTGATCTGAAAAGCATACAACTCACTTTGCAAATATCAAATCCAATTCCATACACAAATGTTGGTTTACTAACTTTGAAACTTTTCCATCTCCATCTTTGATCTGCTCGAAACTTTTCTTCAAGCAATCACCACACTTCTCCTTCAGCCTTTTCTTCTTATACAGTCAATAACATCTACTGATCTTCCAGCATCCTTTGTTCACCCATGCACACACATACCTAATGTTTAGGTTCCTTTAATACTTCCTCAATTAGGTTAACTCATCTTTTGCCACTCAATCTCCTTCGTAGATCTTAGGGTTATGTCAAATTCATTGAATCTACCCACTTTATGTTCTTCGGCTCCTTTTCTAGAAACATCCCAAATCTCTTAAAGATTTACAATAAAATGCTTTTTAGTGCATTCAATGCTTTCAAACAATCAATAAATAAAGTCAACACATTTTACATAATCCAAGAACTCAACAATGTCGTCTCCAAATCTGAATTCTCTTCAAATATAAAAATATTGATGCTCGGTCAATACTATGATCAATTACTCAGTCTTCATGTAGAAAGCTCAGTCATTACTAAAAATGTTTCCTCGGCTTATACTGTCTTACTCGGCAATTAACTGATGTTTGGTCGACACTAGAATTTTGCTCGGCATACACTGACTCGGTCAACACTAACATTACTCAACTTAAACATAATTTCTCTATTTTTTCTTAGTCAAGCCTACCAGTTTAGTCTTCAATCTTACTAAGATAAATAATACATTGTCTCATCATTATACCACATAATCAAGTACTCATTGAAGTATCAAGATAACTCAACCTTTCCTTAGGTGCTATTATTACCAACCTTTCCTATCCCCTTAGCAACACTCAAATAGATCTAGTACTTTCCTAAGTAGCAATAGTCTTACCAGTTAAGGTTTGACATCAATGAAAACACAACAATTGCTTCAATTGCAGTTTCCAACAATCTCCTTCTTTGGCATTGATGGCAACCCCATATGATATCACCTGAATAACACATGGATTACCAACCAATCCAAAAACTTATCTATCCATCAGAAAAAAAAATTTGTAATATCCTTAGCTTCATTCTGATTTAGAATCTATAAGCCTCACTTCTGTGACTATCAGAAATATCCATATCTCCCTCTATCCTGATCCTTCATTTCAGTTCACCATCTCCTTACTTTTCCTTTCAGTGTCATGTGTTATTATATCATCTCAGTTCATCTCCCTCTTTGACAAAAATGCCAAAGTAGCAACTAAAAAATACATCCATCAGATCTAGATATTATCTATGCAGCTCAGTGTTTCTCCATCTATCATCTTGCTTATGACTGATTCCTTGTCTTTTCTCTTCTTCACAACTCTAGTCTAGTCCTAAAGTGTGACAATCTTCTGCATCAATCTGTCAAATATTCTGATGTAGCATATTTGATGCAGTGCTCCTAGCTTAACTAGGTAGCCTCAATTAGGGGAAGAACCCCTAATTGACTTCTCAAATACTCATGTGTTTCTTTAGTTAAATCTTTAGTGAATATGTCTGCTAATTGTTCCTTTGTATACACATATTCCATTCAGACTTCTTTATCTTATACAAATTCTCTCAAGTAGTGATACTTGATTGCTATGTGCTTGGCCTTAGTATGCATCACTAGATTCTTAGCAATGTTGATAGCACTTGTGTTGTCACAGAAAATAACAATAGGTTCAATGATTTCTTCTTTCATGCCTACCAACAATTATTTTATCCATACCAAATTTGAATAGTTTACTATAGCAGAAACATACTCAGCTTCAATAGTAGATTGGGAAATGCAATTTTGTTTCTTTCTTGTCTAGGAGACTAATCTCTATCCAAGAAAGAAAGCTCCACCACTAGTACTCTTTCTGTCATCTAAATTTCCTACCCAATCAACATCTGTATATACTCTTTGTTCAAATCTTTCATCCTTCTTGTAATATAGCCCATAGTCAGTAGTCCCTTTCAAGTATCTCATAATTCTTTTCACTGCCATCATGTGTGTTTCCTTAGGATTGACAAAGAATCTTGCCACAATCCCAACAACTAGTGCAATATCTGGTCTACTATGTACAACTATATCATCTTAAAATGGAAGCACTTCCATGTTAAGAGTGTTTAGCCCTCTGAGTAAGTGGTTTGGGGTCATATTGGATGCCTTGAATTGATCTTTTCTTTGATCTGGCTTTCTCCCCACTTTCCACTTCTTTTCTACTTCATTCTAGGTGAAATTAGGGTTAGGATCTTAAGGATTCTCTTAAATTTCCCTCTTCCATGGCTCTATTTTCTAGGTAGGATTTATAAATGGATCCTCTTGGCCTTCATTTCAGTAATCATAGGATTTTATGTCTATTCTTGACATTCTATCCTATTTTGGCATCATTTCTAGGTTTCTGGGCATCCCTGGGACCTCCTAATTTAGTTTTGAGTCAACCTAAGAAAAAGTTCAATGTCTTAGGTCGACCCTGACTAGGTCAGGGTCAATCTTGACTTTGACCCCTTTCTCCAAAATTTTAAGATCCTTAATTTTTGGGCTTCGAGCTTTCGGGAAATTTATTTTCCCACCTCCGGGTCGGCCATTTTGGGTTTCGGGATGGTAAATCCTTTAATTGCATTTAATCTAGGTATATTTTCTAAAGGTGAGGACCTAATTGGGATTTAATTCTCCAAGGTGGCCCATCTAGAGGAGTGTGCCCTAGATCACTATAAAAGGAGGCCTTCCTCTCTCATTTTCACATCCATCATTCACATCTCAAGCACTCAAGCTCTCAAGGTGATCAAGCAAGCATTCAAGTCTTCTTCTCCATCCAAGTTCTCCATTGAAGATCAAGGATTCAAGCATTTAAGCTATTGAAGGGATTTGGTTCAAGCATTCAAGATTTATCATTCAAACCCTAGATCTAGCCATCATGATGGTGTGATCTTCCTTCAAGATCCTTTGTTCATCTTCAAGATCCATTTCATTCTCTTACCAAGGTGGATTCCAAGCATACAATCATGGAGGTTTGATTTACATTTATTATTTTGTTCAAGCTTTCATATCAATATACTTGTTTACATTTCAAATACAATCACACATCTATTGAATTGCATAGCTTCATTGTTAGATCCTTTTCTACTACTTGCTAGCATTCTTCATTTCAATTTCAATATTAAGGTTGATTCCAAATTGAGGTTTGACCAAGGCAAACCTCCCCAAACAAACAAAAAAAATCCTCTTTTTCTTGTAGGTACAAGTGTGGAGTTTCAGACCTGAGAGCGAATTTGGATACCCTTTTCGGCCAACTTCTGGGATCTGCGAACAGAATTCGAATCGGACTTAAAATAAAGAATGTGATATTTGACCTTTTATGAGGGTCAAACTTGAGCTGAGCCATCTTGAGGAAAGATTTCTGGGTTTTCTCTATCTCGGCGTTTCCAATCTAAGACAAGTTTCAGATTTTCCCGAAAGTGTACACAGACACCAGAATTCAACATTTTCTAGATTTTCCCTAATTTTGAGGTTAGTACTTGTATTTCAATTATTTCATATTCCAAGTATAAATTCCATTCATAGGGAAATATTTGATTTACTCTCTCTCTTCCTACTCTCTTTTCCATAAAATTGATTCTATCGTGCATTAACCTTTTGGTTGATCAAATCGGATATCTTCTTTGGGGAATTTGGGTTTTTGAAAATAGATCTCATATTTCCCCCTTACATTTGAATAGAAGTGAATCCATTTTACATCTATTCATTTTGGTGAACCCGACAAGCTTAATCTCTTTCTTTTTGGTGTTAGATTGCCTTTTTAGATCTAGTTTATGCTCTTGCATTTCAAAATTCAAAAATACAAAAAAAAAAATCTATATATTCAATAAAAATACAAAAATATTTTATGGTGATGGTTAAGATGATTTGGTGCATGGTTATGTTCTTTATCACTCTTCTTTTAGCATCTCTTCATAATACCTATGATGTTTATGAGAGTATTATTCACTTCATTATGTTGATGACCCTTCACTTTGCTCTTTCTTATGCTTTTGTGAAGTTAACCAACACTACTCTACCTACATTTAAAACTTTTCTTAGGGATTTATGTGGTAGCCTTATTCATCTTTTAGATTATGTGAAGAATTGGGTAGATGACACATCACCTCGTAATCTTCCTAATCCTCATGCTATCAATCTTAATCCTAATCCTATCAATCCTAATCTTAATCCTAATCTTCCTATTCCGATACCTAATTCTCCATCTATTAATCCTCGCTCTACCCATACTTATGATGGGATTCAAGCTATAGTTTAGGATGCAGATGTGCAAGATTTCTTTGATTTACCTTCTCCTCTTATTCAGGATGATATTAAAGGAAAGGGTATAGACACTTCTTCAACACCTATTACTCCACCTTATACAACCTTTACTCATGAGCATGATAAACAATCCCCTCCTGTAGAAGCTTTACATAATATGTATACTATTGGATATCATATGGTGACTGAACAACGTTATAAAGGTTTAGGGGTAGGAGTTAATGAGCATGGTATTAGGTTTCCTATTCATCTACCCCCTAAACCAAATATGTATGGTGTTGGGTGTTCAAAATCTCAAGTCAAGTTAAGTGGTGTGGATCTTCATCCTCCTCTTTTCCCTACACCTATATTAGACAACCCTAATACTCGACAAGAAATTGCTAAAAAGGTATATGTTGAGCTAATGAATTCCAAGAAAGAAATTTTTAGACCTATGCCGATAGATGCTCTATACAAATATAAATTTCCTTTTCATTATAGTAACAAACACTTACCTTTTGATTGTAAACTTTTCAAGGCATATGTTAGAGAAAGAGCTGCTTTAGGAATTATATCTCACTCTTGTGCAGTTTTACAATTTCTTCATAATTTTGATATAGGGGATTTCCCTCCTTTAGATATAATATAAATGTTCTTCTCCTCTTGTCTCATAACTAGGGGGGCAAGAGGTGTATCTTCATCCAGTCTCTTAGGATCCATTAGGTTTTTTTTTAGTGAGACTTAATTGTTATTCTTTCTCTCCTTTCTTTTTCTATGGCTTTGCATTATGTTTTTAATCATCCATCGAATCTATATTTTCTTTTCAAGATATCTTTTCTATGAAATTTTTTTTTCAAAGGTATCCCTTGTCTCTATCTCTGGGGGGCAAGGTACCTCTTTCTTTTCTCTTTGTCTAGGGAACGACTTTCTCTAGCTTAGTGGTATTTGTTTATATTGCAATATTATTTCATTATATTGACAGATGTTTTGACTATGGATAACCTTCTTGTATGAGAAGTGGTTGAACTAGGTCATCACCTCTTCTCTATGTTGCAAATTATGTTCTTTATAAACTTTTACCCTTGCTTTGGTGTTAGTTTTGTTTCCCTCATTTCAAAGATTCCTCTACCTCTTCCTTGTAGGAGGCTTGATGGTTGAATCTTTGTTCCCATCTTTGAAAGCTGATATTTTATCTAAAGCACTCCTCTTTGGTGGGGGTCTTGTTGATAAGATCTCTTTCATTTGAGGATCCTTTTCCATGAGTGACATATCCTTTTCACTATTATCTATACTCTTGGATGTAGCAGTCAATATCCCTCACTAAGAATATGGTATACATTGTTGTAAACAGGATATCTCCTTGCATTGTGAAGTAGGTATCCTCTTCCATCTTTGTCCTACGTTGGGGGGTAAGAGTGTCATTTCCTTCTGTCTTTCCGAGATTCACCATTTTTCTTGGGTAAGCAGTATCTATCTATTATGTGACATTCAATCCTACATGAAAATTTTGGGTTGCATTGAGGATCTTTGTCCTTGATCACAACCTTTTTCATTGTTTGACATTGGGTTTCCATGGTTGATATATCTCTCACCTTGGAAATTGAACAGTGTGCTATCCCTCATAAGGGTTACTTTCTTTTCACTTCTTGCATGATATCTCTTTACATTCATCCCTTCCATGGCCTCATAGGAGTTGTGACCTTCTTGGCTTGGATTGGGTGTTGTCTATGGATATTGTCTTGATGTTGAAGAAGGCTTTATCCTTATTCTTTTTTTTCCTTAACATGTCAAAATAGTATGTTTTTTCCATATTAGGGAGGGGCGCATATATAGGGCCTCCCTTGTACTATAGTTTTTTATTTTTACATGCTAAATCTTGGAAGGTAATGTACATAAGTTGCTAAATCCTGAAAAGACACGCATTCATATGCTAAATATTTCGAAGGTAACACACAAAAGTTGCTAAATCCTGAGGAGACATGCATTTTTCAAATTTTTCAATATGCTAAATCCTCTGAAGGTAACGCACATAAGTTGCTAAATCCTGAAGGGACATGCATTTCTAGTTTCAAATATGCTAAATCTTGGAAGGTAATGCACATAAGTTGCTAAACCCTAAAAAGACACACACCTATATGCTAAATCTTCCAAAGCTAATGCACATAAGTTGCTAAATCTTAAGGAGACATGCATTTCATATTCATAGTGATACAAGAAGGTGGATCTATGAATATTCCAGAAGTCGTTAGAAGATGCATTACAATTGAAAGCATAGTTTATGGGTGAACCTATTGCGCTCTCCCTCTAGGGTGATTCATAGTAAGGTGGGCATCTTACTGGGTGAGGTAATCACTTTCTCCTTTCTCTCTTTTCTACTTTCATGCTAGTAAGACATGATCATGAAGCTATGTTGTCTATAGTGTTGCTCTTGTCTTTCTTATGTAAACATTTATGCTTTTATGGTAGTTTTCCAAATATGATATTAACATGAGGAATATTTCTTAGCAAGGTTTCTTATGCTAATTGATTTGGGTTGTTTAGTGTTAACCCTTGTTCTTTTGGTTTTATTGTTTCGCACCCTCGTGCATGTATGTTGAGTTACAATCCTTAGTCTAGGGGATTGTGTCCTTTGCTAAGTGTTGTTTTTATCTCTTTGTGAATCCACTAGGATCTTCTTCTTCTCCTTTACCAAGAGTTTGCATCAAATCCATACTCTTGCTAAAGTGGGGGCTTAATGTATCATCTTAAAATGGAAGTACTTCAATGTTAAGAGCATTTAGCCCTCCAAGTAAGTGGTTTGGGGTCATATTGGATGCCTTGAATTGATCTTTTCTTTGATCTGGCTTTCTCCCCACTTTCCACTTCTTTTCTGCTTCATTCTAGGTGAAATTAGGGTTAGGATCTTAAGGATTCTCCTGAATTTCCCTCTTCAATGGCTCTATTTTCTAGGTATGATTTAGAAATGGATCCTCCTAGCCTTCATTTCAATAATCATAGGATTTTGTCTATTCCTGACATTCTATCCTATTCTGGCATCATTTCTAGGTTTCTGGGCATCCCTGGGACCTCCTAATTTAGTTTTGAGTCAACCTAAGTAAAAGGTCAATGTCTTAGGTCAACCGTGACTAGGTTAGGGTCAAGCTCGACCCTGACTAGGTTAGAGTCAATCTTGACTTTGACCCCTTTCTCCAAAATTTCAAGATCCTTAATTTCTGGGCTTTGGGCTTTCGGGAAGTTTATTTTCCCGCCTTTGGTCGGCCATTTTGGGTTTTGGGATGGTAAATCCTTTAATTGCATTTAATCTAGGTATATTTTCTAAAGGTGAGGACCTAATTGGGATTTAATTCTCCAAGGTGGCCCATCTAGAGGAGTGTGCCCTAGATCACTATAAAAGGAGGCCTTCCTCTCTCATTTTCACATCCATCATTCACATCTCAAGCACTCAAGCTCTCAAGGTGATCAAGCAAGCATTCAAGTCTTCTTCTCCATCCAAGTTCTCCATTGAAGATCAAGGATTCAAGAATTTAAGCTATTGAAGGGATTTGGTTCAAGCATTCAAGATTTATCATTCAAACCCTAGATCTAGCCATCTTGATGGTGTGATCTTCCTTCAAGATCCTTTGTTCATCTTCAAGATCCATTTCATTCTCTTACCAAGGTGGATTCCAACCATACAATCATGGAGGTTTGATTTACATTTATTGTTGTGTTCAAGCTTTCATATCAATATACTTGTTTACATTTCAAATACAATCGCATATCTATTGAATTGCATAGCTTCATTGTTAGATCCTTTTCTACTACTTGCTAGCATTCTTCATTTCAATTTCAATATTAAGGTTGATTCCAAACCGGGGTTTAACCAAGGCAAACCCCCCCAAACAAACAACGAAAATCATCTTTTTCTTGTAGGTATAGGTGCGAAGTTTTAGATTTGAGAGTGAATTTGGATACCCTTTTCAGCCAACTTCTGGGATCTGTGAATAGAATTCGAATTGGACTTCAAATAAAGAATGTGGTATTTGACCTTTTATGAGGGTCAAACCTAAGCTGAGCCATCTTGAGGAAAGATTTTTGGGTTTTCTCTGTCTTGGCATTTCTAGTCTAGGACAAGTTTCAAATTTTCATGAAAGTGTACACAAACACCAGAATTCAAGATTTTCCAGATCTACCCTAATTTTGAGGTTAGTACTTATATTTCAATTATTTCATATTCCAAGTATAAATTCCATTCATAGGGAAATATTGGATTTACTCTCTCTCTTCCTACTCTCTTTTCCCTAAAATTGATTCAATTGTGCATTAACCTTTTGGTTGATCAAATCAGATCTCTTCTTTGGGGAATTTGGGTTTTTGAGAATAGATCTCATATTTCCCCCTTTACATTTGAATAGAGGTGAATTCATTTTACATCTATTCAACAACATACTACAATTTTCCAATCATGGATTTGTACAAAGTCTGGTTCACTTCTACAACATCATCATTCTTAGATAACTTTTGTCTAGTAGCCATAGGAGTACTCACTGGTCTAGAATCTTCCATCCCAAAAGTTTTCAGTATTTCATTAACATACTTAGACTGTGTAATGAAAATTCATTTCTTCCTCTGATATACTTGTAAACCAACAAAGAATTTGATCTCACCAAACATGCTCATTTCAAATTCAGTTTGCATTTCATTTGAAAATATTTTACACAAAGCATCTTGTCCACCAAAAATAATATCATCCACAAAATTTTTTGCCAACATGATACCTTTACCTTCTTCATCTTTCATGTACAGATTGCTTGTGTCATTTGTTCTTGAAAATCCAATCTGTATCAAATAGTTATGCAACCTCTCATACCATGCTCTGGGAGCTTGTTTGAATCCATACAGTGCTTTGTTCAGTTTGCATACCATGTGTCTTCTGTTGGGATCAATAAAACCTTCTGGCTATTCTATGTAAACTTCTTCTTCTAGTATACCATTTAGGAATGCAGACTTGAAATCCATTTGATAAACCTTGAAATCTTTATAAGAAGCATATGCAAGAAGAGTTCTTACTCCTTCCAATCTAGCTATAGGAGAAAATTTCTCCCCATAATCTATTCCTTCTTCTTGTGCGTAGCCTTTGCATACCAACCTAGCTTTGTTCCTAGTTATTTCACCTTTTTCATTAACTTATTCTGGAACACCCACTTTGTTCCTATAACATTTTTGTTTTCAGGTCTCCGCACCAGAGTCCAAGTATCATCTTTCTCTATCTATTTTATTTCTTCATTCATTGCTTGTATCCAGTCTTCATTTTCTAATGCCTCTCTAGTTGACTTAGGTTCAAATTCACATAGTAAACATGTTGGATCCTTTGTCTTACTTTTGGTCAGAATTCTAGTATGTTTGTCTCCAATTATCTGTTCAGACTTGTGATGTCTTCTTACATATTTTTCCAAAACAAGTTTAGATCTTCTCTCCTCTATTTCATCAGGTTCCTCAACAAGATTTTTAGATTCAACTTCTGAATGCTCGACAACCTCTTCTTGATACTCGGCAGCATTATCTTGCTGCTCGACATGTTCTTGTTCTCTTTTGGCATTGTTTTCCTGATGCTTGACAACCTCTTCCTATCACTCGACATTGCTTACGTGAGACTCAGCATCAGGTGCAAGTCTGTTACTTTCCTCTTCTTCTTCTTCAATATACACAAAAGATCTATAATCTTCTAGTTCTCTTTTGCTGTCAACTTCATTTCTTTTTGCATACTCATCAACTTTGACATTCACACTTTCCACAATTTTGTTAGTGTTAGATTTCAAACACTTATAAGCTTTACTTTTTGTGGAATACCTTGGGAATATGCCTTCATCAATTTTAGCATCAAACTTTCCATTCCTATTGTCTTTTAATATGTAGCACTTTCTTCCAAAGATTCTAAAGTATTTAACACTTGGTGCATGCCCATACCATAATTCATAGGGTGTCAGATTTGTACCTTTCTTGATCTCTACCCAGTTAAGAGTGTAGATAGCTATACTTATAGCTTCTTTCCAGTATTTCTCTACCACATTCTTTTCAATCAACAATGTCCTTGCACAATCCAAGATAGATCTATTTCTTCTCTCTGCTATACCATTCTATGGAGGTCTTCTAGGTGTAGACATCTGTCTTTTGATTCCTCTTTCATTGAAAAATAGATTGAATTCATTTGATGTAAATTCTCCACCTCAATTAGATCTAAGACATTTTAGGTTCCTACCTATCTCCTTCTCAACCTAAGCCAAATACCACTTAAAGAATTGAAAAGTGTCAGATTTTTCTTTTAGAAACATTACATGCATCATCTAGGTATGATCATCAACAAACAAGATAAAATATCTAGCACCATAGTAACTTTGTACACCCATAGGTCCACAAAGGTCAGTATGAACCAAATCTAAAATGTTATCAGAAGTAAAGGATTTTCTCTTAAAACTTGACTTTGTCATTTTTCCTAATTGGCATTCCTTGCACATCACATTCTTAGGTTTCTTCAATCTAGGTAGACCTCTTACTTTATTCTTCTTACTTATTTCTACCAGATTGTCAAAGTTAACATGACATAGCCTCTTATGCCATAACCAAGTGTCATCAAGTTGTGCAACCATACATGCTTCTTTAGATAGGTCAAGATAGAACAAATTACCTCTAGTCTGTTCTCCACTTTCGATTAGTTCACCAGTAGCATCAAATATTTTAGCTTTCTTGTGATGAAATTCCACTTAGTAACTAGTGTTGTTGAGCTATGCAACACTTAGTAGATTATAATTTAGACCTTCAACCCAATATGCATTTTCACAAGAGATCTTATCAGTCATTTTAATCAAACCTTTTCCTCTAATAGGACATGGTGCATCATTACAAAATTTTACACTTTTACCTCTATAATGATGTAAGGTCTCAAAATTACTCTTGTCACCAGTCATGTGATGTGAACAACCACTTTCAATAATCCATTTTTCATTCTTGTTCACATAGGAGATCAATGCAGTTTTCTCATCCTCATCAGATTCATCTTTCATTGCAACATAGACTACCTCAATTTCAAAATCATCACTATCAGTGTCAGTTTCTTCTTTAGCAATGTAACAAGATTTCTTACCTTTTCCTTTGTAGTCTTTTTACCTTTGGTAGCTTCTGTCATCTCTTCTATCTTTGTGTTTGATTTTTCTTTCTTCATTTTTATCATTCTTGTCAGGACATCTAGCAACTATATGACCAACTTTATTGCATGCAAAACATATAATAGGGAGTTTACCTTTATATTTTCCTTTTCCTCTTCTTAGTCTTCTAGCCATAAGAGCTTCTAGATCTTCAAGTTCTTCATCAGAAGTGTCACTATCACTTTCACTTTCACTAATGCATCTTTCTTTTTCTTTCTTTGGCTTGTTCAAAACTAATTGTGACTTAAAAGAAGATTCAACATTACCAATACTACCAACAGTGAAGTTATCATAGTTAGAGAGTTCAAAAGCAGTGAGCTTGCTAACTAAACTTTCCAAAGTAAGCACATTTGTAGAGTTACATCTAGATTCCTAAATAGCTAAGATCTTAATAGCATATATAGGATGCAGAGTTCTTAGTAATTTACCAATTATAGTTTCATCCTCAATAGTCCCACTTTCTCCACTAATAGCATTCACAACTTCTTGTATTCTACCACAATATTGTGCAATGTTCTCACCTTCTTGCATTCTCATTTCATCAAACTTACCTCTGAGAGACTCATCCTTAGCTTTCAGTACATTTATGTCACCACCATAGATCTTTGCAAGAGTGTCCCACATCTCCATAGCACTTATGCAATCCTTAACATCCTCAAATTCTAGATAGCTTAGGGCAGATGCAATTTCTAGCATTCCCTGATTAATTTCTTTCTTAGCTCTCATTTCTTCGGCAGTCAAAGGTGTGATAGGTAAGACATAGTCATTCTCAATGTAGTACTTTGTAGAATTGATGGGGAGATTAGGATAGACTAGCCTAGTCTATGCTCCCTGATCCTTATCCTAGATCCTAGTGTGTTCTTCACACTCACTTTGTTCTATAGGACTCCTTTCTACTATGGAATCCCCTGACCTAGCCCAATCTTCCACCAATAGTAAGCTCTTCTTCCTCCTAGCTTATTTGCACTTCTCTTAGCTCCATTCCCTTACATAGACCTATATGGGCTCCTTATCTTGCTCATCTTCTTAGGCTCTGAAAAGGGGTAGGAATGTCTTTTAAGGTGTTTTCATATCCAACTAAGTGACTTCAAGGTATTGGAAAATTTTTCTCCTTTACTGATTTCACACTTTCTTTCCAAAATAGGGCTACTAGGAAAGCGCCCCAATTAGGCCTCCTCTCTGGGTTTATAGGACTTTTGGCCCATTTCCTTCACATAACCAAGGCTAGTCTTCCACAAAGACCTCCATTCAAATGCTCAACCCTCAATGGTTTTTAGGGTTTCAGGGCTCCAATTGTCTGTACAACACCTCAACTAGAAATGAGAGTTTCTACAGATTTTTGGGCTTACTTGAGTTACAGGGATAGTTTGATTGAAAAAAAACCTCAAATGGATTGAGAAAATTCTCTCCTTCACATAAGTGAGTCTTTAGTCATCCCTCTTGAACTCCTCCAAAGGGATAGTCTTGAAACTTCCTTCCTTGTCGTCTAGAGCTCCTTCACTGCTGACCACACCTAGTCGGGCACTATTTAGTCTCGCCTAGGGCTTGGTCTCATAATTTCTTTCACTCAATCTCCTAGGCCATGGTTTCATATTTTTATAGGTTAGGGTCTATACTACCATATCCCAAAGACCATGGTGATTCCACAGTGGGGATAGGAGTTACAGGCCTTGACCTACATACCTCTTCAAACTAGATAGAGGCTTGGCATATTCAAAAGGAAAACAAGAACACACACAAATGAAAGGAAATACACCAAAACCAATGTACAATGCTAAGGATTCTATGAACAATCCATTACCTCTTCAAATCATGCCATTAATCTTGACTGGCACACACAAATACTAACATAGTCTAATTCTTACAACACAGTTCCGTACACAATCATTGCCAACACTTGAATTAGGGTTTTTTAGGTCATAAATAGCCTTCTCCTCAGGGTTAGAGTTGTGTTAGGGCTTAGAGACACTTTAGTAAGGTTTAAACCACCTCTGGGAAAAGTTTCTAAGCAACTTTGAAAAGTTGCTAGCAACTTTTTCTTGCTCGACTAACTTTTGCTCACTAAATCTCCTAAGACCATTCTAAGGTCTATTACAAGGCACACTTGTGCTAAAACTTCCCAAACCCCTATTTTAAGACTTTGACCTCTCTAAACTAGAAGTGACCTTAGGATGACATCATGCCCTAAGTCACTGTACAATCAAGATGGAAGAACAAACTATGAAACTAAGACCACAACTAGGCCTACACACACCAGTGAGCTTAAAAAATCTTATTCTAATTACAAGCCTTCATTAGGCACTTCCACACACCAAAATTTAAGACTGGTGGGAGCCCTTAGAAGGGTGCTCCTGGATGATACTCCCCCTCAACACAAAATAAGGAACTTTTGGGTCAAGAAGAGCTAAGTCTATGCCTAGCTTCTTGAACTGACTTTCTTCAATCTAGGTGGCTTTAGACTCTGGTTGATCTACCCACTTGACTAAGTGTTCCATATACACTTGATGTTTGGTATCCTTCTTCACCTGGGATTCCAAAACCTACTCTACTTTGGGGTGCTTCTTCTTTGGCATGGCATTGGTGTCTATGTCCTACAACACCCTTGACTGATCTTTAGCTTGTTGTGGTTGATCACCTTTAAACAGGACTGGGTCAGCAACATTGAACACTGGTGAGATAGAAAAATCTGATGGCAAGTCCACCTTGTATGCATTTTCACCATACTTGGCTAGAATTTTACAAGGCCCTACTCTTCTCATTTGGAGCTTAGTAGGCATGCCTTTCTGCATCCTTGCTTTGCTTAGGTGAACCATCACATAGTCTCCTATCTGAAACTGAACTTCTTTTCTTCTTTTATCTACCTTAGCCTTTAGCTTTTGAGTGGACTCTAGTATAGCCTTCTTGACTTGTTCTTGGACCTCCTTAATGGTTTGGGTGAAGTCTTCTACTTGGCCACTCTTCATCTCCATGGAACCAAGGTCTCTTAGTTCACACACTCCTCTAGGGTGTCTCCCATATACAATCTCAAATGGACCACTCCTTGTGGTCCTATTCACACTATCATTGTAGGCATATTCTGCTTGAGAAATGACAAGATCCGAAGTCTACCCATACTCCTTGGTCAAACACCTTAGCAAGTTACCCAACACTATGTTTATAACTTTAGTTTGACCATTAGTTTGAGGATGGTATGCTGAACTGAATGAGAGATTAGTTCCTAACCTTTTCCATAAGGTTTTCCAAAAATGGCCCATGAACTTTCTATCCCTATCTGACACAATGCTCAATGGGAGCTCATGAATCCTTACTATCTCTTTCAAGAAGAGATGTGCTATATAGCTTGCATCATGAGTATTTCTACATGGAATGAAATGGCTCATCTTAGAGAACCTATCTACTACAACATAGATGCTATCCATACCTATCTTTGTTCTAGGGAGTCCAACCACAAAGTCCATACTCACACACTCCCAAGGCCTATTTTGAACTAGCAAAGGTTGATAGAGCCCTGCATTGCTTGAACCTCCTTTAGCTCTTTGGCACACACCACATTGCGCAACTTATCTTCTCACATCCCTTGCTAACTTAGGCCAAAAATAGTACCTTTGTACTAACTCCATTGTTTTGTTTATGCCAAAATGTCCACTTAAACTACCATTATGCTTCTCTTGAATCAGATTTTCTCTCATGGATCCTCTAGGCACACATAGTTGATTGCCTTTGAACAATAATCCATTTTGAAGGGTATAGTATGCATACTCACCATGGAAGTGGTTCTCAAACTCTTGGCACACCTTGTAGGCTTGTGAGAAGTCTTCATCCTCCTTATAGAGATCCTTGAAACCTGCTATTCCAATGCTTTGCAACTAAACTTCTTGTATAGTCAAAAGCTTCCTACTTAAGGCATCTACTACCTTGTTGAGCTGCCCCTTTTTGTGTTTGATAGTGAAGGTAAAGGATTGGAGATACTCCATCCACTTCAAGTGTCTATTACTAATCTTTTCTTGAGTATTGATATAGCTCAAGGCCTGATTATCTATGAATACTACAAATTCTTTTGGTAGAAGGTAATGCCTCCACTTCTTGAGGGATTGTACTAATGCATACAATTCTAAGTCATAAGTTGAAAACCTCTTCTTTTCTTCATTGAGCTTCTCACTGAAGAATTCCATAGGCCTTCCCTCTTGGCTCAACACACCCCCTACTACAACACCACTTGCATCACATTCAACAGTGAACAATTTTTCAAAGGTAGGTAAGAGTAAGATAGGTTTGGTAGCTACCTCTTGCTTCAATGTTTGGAATGCCTTATCAGTTACCTCAATCCATTTGAACTTATTCTTGAGTCCTCCCTTGATGGTGTCAAGCACTAGTGCACATATACCACTAAAACTCCTCACAAATTTCCTATAGAATTGGGCCAACCCATGGAAACTCCTAACTTTAGTCCTTGTTTTAGGGGCAGGCCAATTCAAGATTGCCTCCACCTTGCTTGGGTCCATTTTCAAAGTGCCCTTGGACACCACAAAACCCAAATAGACTAGTTCTTGCTACATGAACTCACATTTCTCTAGGTTGATAGCCAATTTTTCCTCATGTAGTCTCTTCAAGACAAACCTTAAGTGCTCAAGGTGCTCTTCCTTAGTCTTACTATAAATGAGTATGTCATCTAGGTACACCACAACAAATCTGCCAATGAAGTCCTTCAAGACCTCATTCATCAACCTCATGAAGGTTCTTGGGGCATTGGTAAGCCCAAATGCATGACAAGCCATTCATATAACCCATCTATGGTTTTAAAAGTGGTCTTCCACTCATCACCCTCCTTAATTCTTATTTGGTGATAACCACTTTTGAGATCTAGCTTGGAAAAATACATAGCCCCTCCTAGACAGTCCATCAAATCCTCTATCCTAGGAATTGGAAATCTATACCTGATAGTTATCTAGTTGATGGCCCTTGAATCAGTGAAAATTCTCCATTTTCCTCCTTTTTTGGATGCTAAGACCACCAGGACTGCACATGGACTAATAATTTTCTTGATCAGTCCTTGATCCAATAACTCTTGCACTTGTCTTGCCACTTCTTTGTTTTGGTCAGGGGTAAGCCTGTAGGCTACCTTGTTAGGTAGAGATGCACTAGGTACAAAGTCTATTTGATGACTTATGGCCCTTCTTGGAGGAAGATTTGTAGGTGCTCCATCACTCACAATGTCCTTAAACTCTTCTAACATCTGCTTCACCTCTAAAGGTGTCTCTGCCTGCAACTTCTTTTCATCCTCCTTTGGCTTTACCATAATGGAACATCCCATTGTCTCATCATCATGAAATGCATGTAGGAACTCTTTAGCACAACTAAAAAACACACTAGGTGTCTTAGAAGTTCCTTCTTCATTCTCTATTAAAGACATAATCTTGAATGTCCTTCCATCTTTCTTGAAGGCAATGGAGTTCTCTTCTCCATCATAGAGCACTTTCCTATCAAATTGCCAGGGTCTTCCCAATAAGAGATGGCATGCATCCATGGGCAGGACATCACAAAGAACCTTGTCCTTATAGCCTCCAATGGAAAACTCCACCCATGTCTACTCATTCACTAACACACTCTGCTCCTGATTCAACCAAGTCACCTTGTAAGGGTTTGCATGGGGAATCTTTGTAAGTTTAAGCTTCTTTGCTACTTCATCTAATATGATGTTATCAGTTGACCCTGAATCAACTATAACCTTGCAAACTTTTCCTTGAATCTTACATCTGAGTCTAAAAAGAGCCCTCCTCTACTTGGGTTCTCCTTGGGTAGGTTTCCTTATGAGCACTCTCCTAAACATCAAGTTCTCCCCCATCTCTGATTCCAACTTGCTTACCTCATTGGTGCATGAGCTACTACCATCTTCTTGGGCATAGGCTACCCTCTTTTCAATGCTTGAGTTGAGAGGCTTTTCAAGACACCTATAGGAAGGGTTTCCAAGCTGTCCACATTCATAGCACTTCATTGTGGCAAAGTAGGAACTACTTCTTCCTGCACCTCTTCCTCTATTTCCCTGAGATCCTCTTCCTCTACTGAAAGATCCTCTTGTGCTGGTCTCTGCAACTTGTTCTAGGAGTCTATTCTCCCCTTGTCTTCTTGAGTCACCTCCTCTTTGACCCCCTCTAGAGTCTCTACCTCTTCCTCTATTCTTTGAGTTAGGTTCTTTCTTCCTTCTTTGTTTATCTTCTAGCTTTTGTGCCATATGTTGGCATCCAAGTACTGTGGTGGGAGTAAACAAACTCATCTCCTTTTCTATACTCCATTTCAATCCACTTAGGTACCTTTCCACCTTGATGCTCTCCTCTTCCTTGACTTTGGATCTTAAGCTCAATTTATGAAACTCTTTGGTATAGGTGGCCACATCCATCTCCTTATGTCTGAGGTTCAATCTTCTTCAATGTTGTTGAATCTCATAGTCTGTAGGTAAGTATGGCTCTCTTACCTTATTCACCATAGCCTTCCAATTGGAAATAGGGTTCTTCCCCTCTTTCTCCCTTTCTTCTTCTAGGTAGTTCCACCAGGTTAAGGCATGACCCCTCAACCTAGAATTGGACACTTTGACCTTTTCTACTTTAGAGATATCTCCACATTCGAAGTGATTCTCCATACCCTCAATCCATTGCATCATAAGCTCTGTATCCATTCTTCCAGTAAGTAGTGGGACACCTTCAAGTGCATTGTTAGTGATGGCCTTCAAAGCTTTAAAAAATTTCTCATCTTGGGTTGGAGGATCAAGTGCGGGCACATCATCATCAATATTCTTTTCCTTCTCCTTGGCATCCTGTTCCTCCATCCTATCATTCACTTTTTCTACCTTTGCTTGGACATCATCCAATAATTGTTCCATGTGAACCAATCTTTCTTATAGGAGTCTATTGGCTTCCTCCTGATCTTCCACCTTCTTGGCAAGCTCTGCATTAGTCACCATTTGCTTCTTGTGAGATGATCCAATTGATTCCTCTGGAGGTTGAAACATTCACTCTTCCAACTATCCACTTCCCAAGCCTTAATAGGCTCTGATACCAATCTGATGGGGAGATTGGGATAGACTAGCCTAGTCTATGCTCCCTGATCCTTATCTTGGATCCTAGTGTTTCTTCACACTCACTTTGGTCTATAGGACTCCTTTCTACTATGGAATCCCCTGACCTGGCCCAATCTTCCACCAATAGTAAGCTCTTCTTCCTCCTAGCTTATTTACACTCCTCTTAGCTCCATTCCCTTACATAGACCTATAAGGGCTCCTTATCTTTCTCATCTTCTTAGGATCTAACAAGGGGTAGGAATGTCTTCTAAGGTGTTTTCACATCCAACTAAGTGACTTTAAGGTATTGGAAAAGTTTTCTCCTTTACTGATTTCACACTTTCTTCCCAAAATAGGGCTACTAGGGAAGTGCCCCAATTAGGCCTCCTCTCTGGGTTTATAGGACTTTTGGCCCATTTCCTTCACATAACCAAGGATAGTCTTCCATAGAGACCTCCATTCAAATGCTCAATCATCAACAATTTTTAGGGTTTCAGGGCTCCAACTGTCCGTACAATGCCTCAACCATAAATGAGGGTTTCTAGGGTTTTTTGGGCTTACTTGAGTCATAGGGATAGTTTTATTGAACAAAAACCTTAAATGGATTGAAAAAACTCTCTCCTTCACATAAGTGAGTCTTTAGTCATCCCTCTTGAACTCCTCCAAAGGGATAGTCTTGAAACTTCCTTCCTTGTCCTCTAGAGCTCCTTCACTGCTGACCACAGCTAGTTGGTCACTGCTTAGTCTCGCCTAGGGCTTGGTCTCATAATTTATTGCACTCACTCTCTTGGGCCCTTCTTGCATATTTGTATAGGTTAGAGTTTTTACTACCATATCCCAAAGACCCATGGTGATTCCATGGTGGGGATAGGAGTTACAGGCCTTGATCTACATACCTCTTCAAACTGGACATAGGCCTGGCAGATTCAAAAGGAAAACAAGAACACACACAAATGAAAGGAAATACACCAAAACCAATGTACAATGCTAAGGATTCTATTAATAGTCCATTAGCTCTTCAAATCATGCCATTAATCTTGACTGGCACACACAAATACTAACACAGTCTGATTCTTACAACACAGTTCCATACACAATCATTGCCAACCCTTGAATTAGGGTTTTTAGGTCATAAATACCCTTCTCCTCAGGGTTAGAGCTGTGTTAGGGCTTAGAGCCTCTTTATTAAGGTTTAAACCTCCAATGGGAAAATTTTCTAAGCAACTTTTGGAGCAACTTTTTCTTGCTCGATTAAATTTTTCTCGCTCAATCTCCTAAGACCATTCTAAGGTCTATTACAGGGCACACTTGTGCTAAAACTTCCGAAACCCCTATTTTAAGACTTTGACCTCTCTAAACTAGAAGTGAACTCAGGATGACATCATGCCCTAAGTCACTAAACAATCAAGATGGAAGAACAAACTATGAGATTAAGACCGCAACTAGGCCTACACACACCAGTGAGCTTAAAAACTCTTATTCTAATTACAAGCCTTCATTAGGCACTTGCACACACCAAAATTTAGGACTGGTGGAAGTGCTTAGAAGGGTTCTCCTACACCAAGAATCACCAATACCAGCCAGATGCAGCTTCATCAAGCTTTTCCATGCAGGGCAGTTTTCCTTATTCAACTTTGGTACCTCCTTCTTATACATCCTCATCATTTGCTTCAAGCCCCTTTAAACTTGATTTCTATAAACACCAATAATAAGGAACACAACTCTGATACCAATTGTTAATATTATTTAGAACAACAGAGAGCGGGGGTGAATCATTTGTTCTTAGATCTAGATGTATAAAAAAAACTTCAAAAACTTTTCTTTAAATTAGATGTAACAACCAAAACCAACTTGGTCATCATTGATTCAATAATAAAAACATATAACATTGTAGTCCACTATTGGAAACTGCAATTGAAACAATTTTTGTATTGTCATTAATGTCAAACCTTAATTGGTAAGACTGTTGCTACTTAAGAAAGTACTATATCTATTTGAGTGTTGCTAAGGGGATAGGAAAGGTTGGTAACAATAGCACCTAGGGAAAGGTTGAGTTATCTTGATACTACAAAGTGTACTTGAATATGTTGTACAATGATGAGACAATGTATTGTTTATCTTAGTAAGACTAAAGACTAAACTAGTAGGCTTGACCGAGAAGAAATGGAGAAATCATGTTTAAGCCGAGCAATGTTAGTGTCGACCGAGTCAGTGTATGCTGAGCTAAATTCTAGTGTCGATCGAACAACAGTTAATTACCAAGGAAGACAGTAGAAGCCGAGGAAACATTTTTAGTAATGACCGAGCTTTCTACATGAAGACCGAGTAGTTGATCATAGTATTGACCGAGCATCAACATTTTTATATTTGAAGAGAATTTAGTTTTGGAGCCGACATTGTTGAATTCTTGGATTCTGTAAAATGTGTTGACTTTATTTATTGATTGTTTGAAAGCATTAAATGCACTGTAAAATATTTTATTGTAAATCTTTAAGAGATTTGAGATGATTCTAGAAAAGGAGCCAAAGAACATGAAGTAGGTAGATTCAATGAAACTGACCTAACCCTAAGATCTACGAATGAGATTGACCGGCGTAAGATGAGTTAAACTAATTGAGGAAAGTATTAAAGGGAACCTGAGCATTGGATATGTGTGTGCATGGGTGAAGAGAATGCTAGAAGATCAGTAAAGTTTTATTGACTATATAAGAAGAAAAGGCTAAAGGAGAATTGTGGTGGTTGCTTGAAGAAAAGTTTCGAGCAGATCAGAGATGGAGATGGAAAAGTTTCAAAGTCAATAAACCAGCATTAGTGTACAGAATTAGATCTGATATTTGCAAAGTGAGTTGTATGTTTTTTAGATAAATATTGTTGCTACTTTCTAACCATTGTAATAGTCAAAATTATTTTAACAGAGGTTGACCTAACAGTCATATGTTAAATCCTTTGAACAAGGTTGCATTCTAATGGAGTGTATGTAAGTCCTATAACAAGGCTCAATTTTAACAGGGTGATTGAAATCCTTTAACTGGGTCACACCTAACAGTGTGTATTGTAAACTTTGACAGGATTGGCTTTTAACCAAGCTCACTTTAGAAGAGTGAAAATAATAGTAGCATGTTACAAAGTGGTTTTTCTCACATTAGGTTTCCACTATAAATCTTGGTGTTAATACTTGTGTGAATGTTTTGGTTTGAACATTTCTATGTTTTACAAGTTAACTTACAATTGGGTAGTGGACTGGATTGTTATATGTTTCTATTATTGAATCAGTGATGAATGCATTTGTTTTGGTTATTGAATCTGATTTAAGGAAAAGTTTTTAAGTTTCCTTTATACATCAGGACCTGAGAACAATTGATTCACCCCCCCTCTCTGTTGTTCTAAATCATATTAACAATTGGTATCAAAGCTTTGTTGCTTATTATTAGTGTTTACAAAAATCAAGTTTAAAGGGGCTTGAAGCAAATGATCAAGATGTATAAAAAGGAGGTACCGAGGCTGAATAAGGAAAAATTCCCTACATTGAAAAGCTTGATGAAGCTGCATCTAGCCGGTATTGGTGACTCTGCAAAGTATTACATTGAGAATGGCTATGTCTCACCTGTCGCACCTCTGACTGCTGAAGAAATGAGAGCTAAGCAAGAACATAATTAGGCAATGCTGGAAATTGCATCTGCCTTAGGCTATCTAGAATTTGAGGACATTAAGGATTGCACAACTACTAAGGAGATGTGGGACACTCTTGCAAGGATCTATGGTGGTGACTTAAATGTACTAAAAGCAAAGGCTAAGAGTCTTAGATGTAAGTTTGATGAAATGAGAATGCAAGAAGGTGAAAATATTACATAATATTGTGGTAGAATAAAAGAAGTTGTGAATGCTATTAGAGGAGCAAATGGGGTTATTGATGATGAAACTATAATTGGGAAAGTATTAAGAACCCTGTGTCCTATATATGCTATTAAGATCTCAGCTATTCAAGAATCTAGATGCAAATCTGCTAATGTGCTTACTTTGGAAATTTTGGTTGGTAATTTGATTACTTTTGAACTCTCTAACTATTATAATTTCACTGTTGGAAGTATTGGTAATGTTGAATCTGCTTTCAAGTCACAACTAGTTCTAGACAAGCCAAATAAAGAAAAAGAAAGATGGATTAGTGAAAGTGAAAGTTGTACACACTAAAATGGTGCACTTCTATAAACCATTACATGCAAGGTTGCTCAAGAATGAGGCCTCACAAAGCGGCTCATAGCTCTCTATGCATGGAGTTGCAAGGGACTATGAAGTATTTGCTCTCAGCTAGAGCTACAAGCTTATGACCTTGCTAGTCAGCCACACAATGAGAGATTCAAATGAGGACAAGGGCAAGAGTGCCAATATCCTCAAGAATCACATGAAAATGCAATGCAATGCAAGCTAAGAATGAGAATGCAAAATGCAAGCTATGCTATGAAAATGGAAGTACAAACTAAGCTATGAAATGGAAATAGCAATGTGTTACAATCCTTCCTATTAAGCTAGATGAGTTATTCTAAAGCTTGAAAGTAAAATCTAAACTATGAAAGCATAAACATGAACTACTATGCAAGAATGAAAGCTAAACTATGAAGCAAATGAGGAACTCTAAGATGTAACATAACAATGATCTCTAAAAAGCTCCAAAGTCTTCAAGAATTCTTACAGCATAGAGTTAGTATGAAAATGAGTGTCTTCAAATGAGGGAGAGAGCTCTCCTTTTATAAGAAATGCAAAGGAATGGACCATGGAGATTAAGAGGCAAAAGTCTTAATCGGCGGTGGAGCTTAAAAGAGGAGCAATCCGTGTGCATAAGTATCCTCCAATAGGAATTGACTTTGTGTCCATGTGAGACAAAAGTGTTTTTTTTCTTTTTTATAAAATGAGAATAGTGTTTTATTTGTGCAACTTAGGATAAGAAGAAAAGGTGGGGCTTTTTATTTATTAAAAGGGGAGGAAATATTCCTTTTTAAGTAAATAAAAACTTAGGATAAATGGTTAGCCCATAGGATAAAAATCCAATATATGATCGAAATTAAGACTTGATCAAGAAATTGATAATGTTGAAAATATTGATTATTGATAAAAATGATTCAGGGTTGATAAATCAAATAAATGGGGTGCAAAGTCTAGGCGACCATTTTTGGGTGCATACATTTGCCCCTCTTTGACTAATGTGTGATCGATTTGGGAACACATGCAGTCAAAGAAGAATTGAAATGTGAGATCGATCTGGGATCACAAAACAACTCAAATATGAGGTCGATTCAGGATCATATCTAGAGAAAGCATAAACAAAAGTCTTTGAACATAAGGTCGATTCAGGATCACATTCAAAGTAAGAGATAAGAATCTTAAATTTGAGCTAAAAGCTCACAAAAGATGTCTGAATCAGGAAAATCAAGGAATCGGGGATGAGAATCTCATAGGTACTACCCCCTCGGAGTCGAAATCGAAATCAGAGAGAGGAGAACAGCGAATTGATAAAGATTTGATCAAATCAGAATAAAATCACAATCAAATATAAAGGTCAATAGGTTAACCATTAAAACATGCCCCGGCCTGACTGAGAAAGATGCAGTCAAATGTGAGAAAGGAGGGAATGGAATGAAGATGAATGAAAGACTAGAAGTTTGGAAGACATGGAAATGAAGAAATGACGATGCCCCAACAAAGATCGAAGGATTAGGCCTCAAAAGATTTAGCCAACTGCACAGAAGAAGGGAAGATTTTGAAATTTGATTTTGACTATCAAGATGACCTCAGATTTTTATTTCGAGTCCGAAAATGGATCCAGGATGTCGAAATTAGCTAGGGGTGCAATTTTTGTGCAATTTCGAGGTGTTTTGAAAATTGGTCAAAAGTCAAAATGCTATAAAAGGGGTGAAAATGTCATTTTCAAAAAGCATTTGTCTTATAGTGATTTGAGAATTTTCAGAGCTTGAGAGAGAGAATATGGCCCAAGTAGGAGTTCCCATCCATAGGCATCGATTCGAGCGCGCCCAGTTGCACAATCGGCCACCACACTATCCTGCCCCGGTATGTTTTCAAAAAACTTGAGCTTTTTGAGTCATTTTTCGCATTTAATACCTTTTTAGCACATTTTTCAAATTTTTAAAATTTCAAATATTTTAAGTGAGGTGAAATATCGCGCGATACTTTGTGGGTCCCCAAAGTATCGCCCGAGTAGAGACACCAATATCACATGATACTGGGTGAAATATCACACGATACCAGGCAAAGTATCGCACGACCCAAAGTATATCGCACCACTATAAGGAGAAGTATCGCGTGATACTTCTCCAAAAAAAGGCAGTATCGCCCAAGGGCAAATTTTGAAATTTTAAGTATTTTGAGCAAAAATGACATGGGTCTAGACAATATTATGTGTTTAAAGATGTGTTAGACTAATCTTTAGGCATCCATCATGATATGTTCTAACAACTGGCTTGGTTTAATGGCTTGCAGGAGGTCTTTCTAGCACTGATCATCAGAGTGCTGAAGTTGACTAGGCTGAGGTGTGTCTGAGATCTGGATGATCCAGGCAATGCTGACATTAGGGCTATGGGATTTAGGTATTTACTGAGATTCTCAGACATCAAAGCTGACCATGGGTTGTTGACTGCGCTGGCCAAGAGATGGCATAGTGAGCACAACACCTTCCATCTTCCCATAGGTGAGGCATCCATCATGCTAGAGGATGTGTACAAGATCCTATGAGTGCCATGTCATGGCGACCCTGTAAGTATAATCATGTTTTTAAATTATGTAAGTGTAATATTTTCATATGATGAAAACTAACATGATTTGTGTGATGACACAGGTATACTATGATCAGGATGTGACCGAGGGGTGACGGATGATCCAGGAGATGTTCCAGGATGTGACTATCTTGGATCGGCATGTCAGCTAGGAGTGGTTAGTAGAGGATTTTGGCAGAGATTTCTCGGTGCCATGTATTGTGGCATCGATCATTTCATAGATCCTGATGACTGATCGTAGTTAGAAGGGATTACCGCTCGAATGGGCTAGGTTACTGATGGACTTGGTAGGCAGACCTCAGGGCATGGCATGGGGTCTGACCATACTAGCAGAGATGTACCATGAGCTACATGAGATCGTGTATAGGGACAGCTGGTTGTGGGCATGCGGTGCAATCCTAGCACAGGTGTGGGTGTGAGAGCACATCGTGGTGATGCGCTCGAGGGTTCAGCTGAGGGAGAGGAGATACCCCTACATATATAGATATGTAGGGTTCATATCACATGCTCATACTGGGGATGTGACATATTACAGGAAGATTTTTGATGAGATGGCTACTTTCACATGGAGGCCATATAGGGATGTGGAGGGGTGGAGTGATGCAGATGAGGAGTTGAGCTACATGCTGTGCACTCAACCGTTAGTAGGCTGACACCCAAAGATAGTAGAGAGATTTTGCATCACTCGGGTATGGCAGCAGTTTGGGAGGTAACAGCAAGTCTCAACAAAGACCACTACATACACCCGAGTCAGGGATGAGGAGGGACATGGGTGGCTACCCATGTTAGACTACCATCAAGCAGTCGCAGAGACAGCGGGTATCAGGAGCGAGCCCTGGGAGTAACACCTAGATGTGGTAGATGCAGGGGCTAATGCAGCATATAGGGCAGAGTGGTGGAGGGTTCCATTCCCTCAATTTATGATACCAGATGCACAGGTACCAACACAGGGGGGAGACGGAGGAGATGATGGGGGGGACAGAGGAGATGATGAGGGGGACGGAGGAGATAGAGGGGATGGAGGAGATGGAGGAGATGGTAGGAGGGGGAGAGGGAGGAGGATGGAGAGAGGGGAGGGATCTAGATCAGGTGGTCAAAAATGGTCACAGGGACAGAGATCGGTGACACCTGAGGATGAGGCGAGACCAACTCGCCCGCAGGTAGAGGCACAATAGGACCAGCCTGTGGGAGGAGATGATCTGAGAGTGAGGATACAGGCTCTCAAGGCTGAGATGCAGCAGCTCTGGATTACTATAGCAGTGAGAGACCAGCAATTACTAGATCTAAGAACAGAGTGAGATCAGTAGATATCCAATCTTAGGGTAGAGATAGCATGTCATGAGGGGATGGCACAGGCAGATGCGCTAGAGATCCGACGGGAGTCAACAAGAGTAGCATATTATCATGAACTCTACCTTCAAGCCATTCCAGAGGGTGAGAGAGCACCATCATATTCTCAGAGGGCAGGGGTATCAGATGTGGTACTTGATAGGAGAGCCATGCCTCCTCCACCACCACGAGCTCCTCACGAGGGTGGTAGCGAGTCCTAGGGTTACGTCTTAGGTTGATAGATGTTTAGACATATCTTGAGACATTGATCCAGATTATGGGATCCCATATTGTATATTGTATCATGACATTGATGTATATATGAGATTACTAGATGTTTGATTGTATCATGTGTTTATGTCTCTCTTGTGATGGATGTATCAGTTTATGTATATTGTCTTGTCATTTTGCTCAAAAATGCTTATGTACATGCTTATGTATGTTCTCTCTCATAGATGTATGTTTAATTCTCATGTGTATGATATAGACTCATGTTTCTGGAAATGATAGTTGGGATATAGATATGATGATATGATTAACCCTTTGTGATGAACAGGAACAGGTTCGAGATGAAAAAGACAAGGAGTGAAGGACATGATCGAGAAGAAGGAAAGGTGAGCATAGTTGGTTGATAGGTCCACGTAAGATGAAAAGAAGAGCTCTCTCCATATGAAAGATGCAAAACTAAACTATGATGAATCTAAGAATGCAAGCTACTATGAAAGTGGTTGACTTGCAAGGTCACAATGCTTATAGACATCTAATTATCATCATTGAGCGTTATTGGTAGCGTCGCAAGATCATACAATGCTCACTAGCATAACTATGTGGATATGAATATGATCTTTATCAGATAGAAATGTAGAAATCTCACCTAGGCATCAAAGACATGTAGGTCCAGATGATGAATGCAGTGAGATCACCTATGTTTGATATGGCGAGATTATGCTTGTATCAAGACACATGAAAGTCAGGATAACTAGAAGCATGCACTCACAAAATAGTCAAGGATAATACCTTGTCAATCCATAGCGTCAAGTAAGACTAGCATAAATGCTCATGATAGTTAGGATCAACAAAATATACCCACAAGTAGATAAAGAAATAAGACATGTTTTCATACCCTCAGTCTTCTAGCTATGCATCATCAAAAACTTCTCACGGAGAGACCACTCATCAAAAAAATCCTCATAGACAGCACACAAAGAAAAATAAAGTCATCATATCTCAAGCGAGTTGATTGTTGAAGTGTGTGTGTGTTGGTCATAGAGTCAACTCTGAGTATCATATCTGCTTAGTAAGAAATATCACATCATACTTAGACTATTGGGAAAGACATCTGATAAGTGTTGAGAAACACTCAATGCAAGGGTAGTGTTGAAAAACACTGTTTGGGGTGGTGTTGAAAAACACCTATTGTGAAATGCCCCAAGAGACAAATGCACCTAAAAGACCTATGCAAATAGTTATGCCCCCTAAACAATGATAAAGACCAATTCCAGACCAAGTCAAATAAGGTCAAGGTATGATGGAGAAAGGCTCAATGTCGAGGACGCATGCTACTAAATAGGAGTGCAAAGGCCTCAGGTAGCGCCTGTTTCCAAGTTTTCACCACTTGAATTTTTTTTTTGTCATTTTTTCATTTTTTTGTATTTTTGCTACCAAGGCGCCTGTTTCTAGGTTTTCACCAAGGAACTTTTTATATTTTTTTTTGAACTTTTGCATTTTGAATTTTTTAAAAATTTTTTTTGTATTTTTTTAGGATTTTTTATACTTTTTAAGATTTTTTCAGCATCATATATCAATTTTTTTGGTATTTTTTCAAGATCCATAAATATGTACAAAGGATGCCCCTAGATAGAAATGGGCATCAAGGATAGAACTTCTTCAGGTGCACAATGTTGATGGGATTAGGGAGCTGTTCTCCATCGAGATCTGACAGTAAATACGCACCAGTACCAAAAGCAGCTGTGATGACATATGGTCCAAGCCAGTTAGGTTCAAACTTGCCCTTTTGTTCTCTATTCTATTGGTTCTTAGGGTTCTCTCGCAAAACAAGATCACCTATTTGAAATTCTCTAGGGAAAACCTTCTTGTTGAATGCCTTGGACATACGCTTCTGATACACTCTCATATGATCAAAGGAAGCCTTACGCTTTTCATCTAGAAGTTCTAGTTCTTGTAACCTCACGGTGCGGTAATCCTCATCTGTAATCAAACCTTTGAGTGAGACCCTAAGTGATGGTATCTCAACTTCTAAAGGCAATACCACTTCAGCGCCATAGGTAAGAGAAAAAGGAGTGGCTCCTGTAGGTGTGTGAATGCTTGTTCTATAAGCCCATAGTGCTGGATTGATTTGTAAGTGCCAATCCTTATCATTCTTGTGCACTATCCTATGAAGAATTTTAAGAATGGTTTTATTAGAGGCTTCTGCCTGTCTGTTTCCCTATGGAAAATAGATGGAGGACCAATGTTGCTTGATTTTAAACTTTTTACATAAATGCTTTAGGTCCTTATTCTTGAATTGACCTCCGTTATCAGTGATAATCTCAGAAGGCACTCCAAATCAGAAAATAATATGATTCAAGATGAACAAAGAGATAGTCTTCCCTGAAGCAACAGAAAGTGGCACAACTTCCACCCATTTTGTGAAGTAGTCAGTGGCAGTAATAATGAACTTATGTCCACCTGATGAGTTGGGATGAATCTACCCAACTAGATCAAAGGCCCAGCGCTGAAATGGCCAATGAGAAACAGAAGGGATCAGCTCCCTACCTGGAGCATGAATCAGGTTTCCATGTTTCTGACATTTTTCACATGACTTAGCAAAGGCTACTGTGTCTATCTGCATTGTGTGCCAATAATATCCCACCCTAAGCAACCTTAGGGCCATGGCAAGACCATTAAAATGTCCACCACAAATGCCCTCGTGGATGTCAACTAACGCTTGGTTAGATTCCTCCTTTTCCAAGCACCTAAGGAGCATCCCATCTAAACCCCTCCTATATAAATCACCAGAGATAAGAGTGTGGCGAGAGGCATTACGGATGAGGTTTCGGCATTCAGAATGGTTGAATGTGTCAGGGATGATGCCATCATGAAGATATGAATAGATAGCACCATATCAGGAAGACTCATGTGTGACAATGGTACAAATGACATGGCTTTCATATGAGTCAAAGATGGGATGGTGTAGCTTTTCCACCAGGAATTCAAATCTCGATTCATGTGTCTCCAACTGAAGAAGTGAAGCTAATGTGGCCATGGCATCTGCAACTTTGTTCTCTATCCTAGGGATCTGTTGAAACATCGCAAAGGTAAAGTAACATTTCAATGAGTCAACCATCTTGTTGTAGGGTATCAATTTATCATCCTTGGTTTGATACTCCTCATTGACTTGGTTGATGATTAACTGGGAATCCCCAAAGACATGTAACTCTGTTATGTTCCATTCTATAGCCATTCTCAAGCCATTGGTTAAAGCTTCATATTCTGCAATATTATTCGTACATGGAAATAAAAGTTTGTAAGACTTTGGAATATTGTATCCATGTGGGGAAACAAATAATACTCCAGCACCTGATCCATTTTGCATGTGGGAACCATCAAAGAACATTTTCCAAGTGTGAGTAGTCGTATACAAGATGTGTTCATCTGGGAATTCCACTTGAACAGGCATACTATCCTGAATTGGGAAATCAGCTAATTGGTCAGCAATAGCTTGCCCTTTTATGGCCTTCCTTTCAACGTACTCTATGTCAAATTCAGTTAAGACCATCATCCATTTAGCAAGTCTACCCATGAGGGAAGCCTTACTAAGCAAGTACTTAAGAGGATCAATTTTTGCAACCAAATGTATGGTATGAGCAAGCATATAGTGTCACAACTTTTGAGAAGCAAACACCACTGCAAGACAAGACTTCTCAATGTTATTATAATTGATCTCATAGGAGACAAGAGTACTGTTGATATAGTATATGGCCCTTTCTTTCCTAGTGTCATCTAATTGAGCCAATAATGCCCCCAAGGAAGACTCTGTTGCTGAAATGTATAGAATCAATGGTTTCCCAGGGAGAAGTGGCATCAAAATTGGAGGATTAGCCAAATATTGTTTAATTTGATCTAGGCTCTTTTGACATTTCTCATTCCACACACAAGAAGCACCCTTATGCAATGTCTTATTAAAGGGTTGTGCTCTATCTTCTAGCTATGAGATAAACCTCCTAATTGACTGGAGTCGGCCCTAAAGACTTCTCATCTGACTAATGTTTCTTGGAGGTGGCATGTCATAAATTGCTTGGACCTTTTCAGGATCAACCTGTATTCCTTTTGCTGATATTATAAATCCTAAAAGTTTGCCTGAGGTGACACCAAATGCGCACTTCTTTGGATTCAATCTGAGTTGAAATTGTTTCATGCGATCTAGAATTACTTCCAGATCATCGAGGTGTGTGTCCCATTTTCTTAATTTTTCTAGGGTATCATCCACATAATCTTCCATGTTTTTATGCATCATATCATGAAAGATAGTGGTCATAGCTCTTTGGTAGGTTGCTCCTGCATTCTTTAACCCAAATGGCATGATGTTCCAGCAATAGGTTCCCCATGCACATGTGAACGCTATTTTCTCTTGGTCTTCGGGAGCTATTTTAATCTGATTATATCCTGAGAAACCATCCATTAGAGAGTATATTTCATAGCCAACTGTCATGTCCACTATCATGTCAATGTTTGGAAGTGGAAAGTCATCCTTTGGGCATGCTTTGTTTAAATCTCTAAAATCCATGCATACAAGAATGGACCCATCATGTTTGGAAATTGGTACTATGTTTGAGATCCATTCTGCATAATCGATGGCTCTGATGAATCCAGCTCTCAAAAGTTTTTCTAATTCCGCTTTGACAAGGAGAGCTACATGTGGATGCATTTTTCTGAGTCTGTGTTTCACTGGTTTGACTCCTGGAGCTATGGATAAGTGGTGCATTATAAGATTTGTGTCAAGCCCTGGCATGTCTGAATAGGTTCATGCAAAATTAATTTTCTTCTTTTGTAAGAATTGTATATATGCCTTGGTTTCTTCTTCTGATAAAGACTGAGCAAGATGAACTATTTGAGGAGTTTCTTCTATGTTCAAATTAACTGGTTTTGTTGGCTCAATCAATACTGATGATCTATCTTGAAAATAACTCGGCAAGTTATTAAGTACCCCATCCTTAGGTGCCTCAAAGAGGTTTTCACCCTCGGATACATCATTTCTTTTTACTATTTTTGGTTCTGATACCACCACAAAGTGGTTTTCACCATCAGACCTATTTTTCTTTTTTTCTTTCTCTTTTATTTTTAGACTGAGGTACTTAATATCAGGCTCTGTCATACTCATTGTCGGTTCACTGGTGGAAGAAGCCATGGGTTCAAGAGCATTTAGATAGTAGGCAATTTTGTAATCATTCTGAAAAGTGAGGAATATAGGCTCTTGATGGTGCTGAGACTAGTCAATTAGGTCATAGTGAACAAGGGGTAGGTCAATGACTGGTTCAATGTTATTTATGTGAAAGGGGTTATCTCTGGTGACCATACAATTGGGATTCATCAAGGCTTCTCCTAAGATACCTGAATTAGGACTCATCCTACCAAACGAAGCGTCATCCACTAAGGCAATTTGAGGAGTACAATCCTCTAGTCCTATACTAAGCTCGTTAGCCGCATCGGGTTGGATACTATAAGTATGGACAACATCCATGTCCAAATCAACTGTTGCATCTGAAAGTGAGTCCCATTCATACTCATGGGAGTCTATGTCTGAATCATCATTTGGGCCTCGTGATGTAGAAGCCTCAAGGTTGGGAAAGGTTTCCCCTTCCCTAGTGCTAGCATTGGTACTATCTGTTGTAGCTAGGATAGCAACACTTTCCTTTATTGATGTAGCAGTCATATAGTCACTATCTGATGTAGTTGGGATAGTAGGACTGTCAAGTATCAAATCTTTTGAATCTCCCCAAAGAAGATTTTTGGAAGGCACCCAATCATCAGACATGTCTTGTTGATTAGAAAGATCAGGTGTATAGTCTAAATCACTGTCACTGTCTGTCGCAGCTGGGACAGGGACACGTTTCTTCTTTTTATTTTCAAAACCTAAGCCAACTATGGACTTATTCTTTCATCCAAAAAGGGCATGGTCAAGAGGCTCAACTTTAGCATCCAACCTATGGCTAAGGGGACCATATCTTGGATAACCCATATTCTTAACCAGTGTATACCCTTTCCCATAAGCTTTAGGTGAAGGAGCAAAGTTCTCGTTGTGTTTGTATTTTTCCTCATGATAGATCTAGTCCCTTACGGAAACTTCCTCTTTCTCTTCCTGAATAGGAACTGAAGACTCAACAAATTTTCCAAATAATGTCATCACTGATGATGAAAGTTTCATATTTGGTGATGGTATCCCATAAGACCTAGGAGAGATTGGCATTTTTGTAAAAGAATCAATTTTATAATCTCCCATCTCAAGATCTATGGTCTTAAACTTCTGCTTGCATTGTTCAAGTGAACTACTAGGACTGTCAGCTTCCCTATTCAAAGGTACATGTGATCCAGCAAAAATGTTATTAACTGACAAAGTACTATCTCTAGGTATGCAAATTTCTACACCATTATGGGGAAACTTAACAAACTGGTGATACATTGATGGGACTGCTCACATTTCATGAATCCATGGCCTACCTAGAAAAATGTTGTAGGCTAAAGGTCCAACATCAATAATTTGAAATAAGATATCCTTTTCTACTGGACCAATGTGAATAGGCAAAACAGCCAATCCCTTAGAACTTCTTTCTGCTTCATCATATGGTTTTTCCTTGTGTCAATGAAGTCCTCAGAATATCCTAGAGCCTTCAACAAACTCATGGTACAAATATTGAGCCCCGCACCCCCATCTATCAGTACATGCCTGACACGGGTTTTATGAATCATGACTTCGATGTGTAAGGCCAAGTTATGTGGGTGACTGATGGATTTGTCATCTTCTTTTGAGAAGGTGAGGTAATGAGGGCTAGCCAAATGGTTGACCATATTCTGGAATTGATCAATATCTAAGTTGTTAGGGACACTGGCTACTCGCAAAGCATCCTTAAGGACACGCTTATGCTTAGGGGACAATTCTAAAAGTTCAAAAATGGATATCTACGCAGGTGTTCATTGTAATTGGTCAATAAGATTATAATTGGAATTAGGACCAATGGCAGATTTAGGAGGAATGCCCTTGGGCATGGGCTGCTTAGACTTGCTAGTGCTAGGACCTCTGATAATAATGGGAGCTTGAGCTTGACCCCTAGTGATAGCATTAAGGTACTAGGGCATTCTTCATGAGTGAGGACCTCTTATCACCACAGTGGGTCTTTCATCAGTCATAGGAGTTGAGTCCACATCATATCCATAAGGATCTTTCCCTCTCATCATGTTGATGTTATCGTCAGCCACTTCAAGCATGTTAATCACATTTTCAGCATTTGTGTATGTATAGTTGATAGCAGCCTTACCATGCTTGTTGTTAGAGTTTTCCCCTTTTTCATATTTGGGCAAGGGTTCCTTAAAAGCCTTATGATCCACATTAGTGGTTAAACCATCAACTTGTAATCGCCCACTTTCAATGAGGTCTTCGAAAAGATGTTTAAGCCTAAATTTTTTTTCGATATCATGTCCAATTCCATTGTGGAAGACAAAAAAGGCTTTCTCATCCCACCAATGAGGTTTAGGATCAGGTATGCGGTGCTTGGTAGGATCATGAGGTTGTGCCAAATTATGAGCAATTAGTGTTTTGAAAATGTCGGCATAGGAGTCCCCAAGTTTGGTGAATTGTCTCTTTTCCTTCTTGGGTTTCCCATGATACTTGGATTTATTCTCTTGTTGTCCTGAGGCCGCTTGCAGCTTCATGGCTTGTACCGCATTGGAGAGATTAAGAACTCCTTCATTCTTAGGTTGTGGTGAGTCAACAACTCCATCATTGACCACCTGTTTATTCTTGTTCCAATAGGAGTTCTTTTTGTCCTTATAACCATGATTGTTGTTGTTTTGGCCATTGTTGTTATTAGTTGATTTAGCCAAAATTCCTTGTTCTTTTAGGACATCCTCTATGCGACATGCCACTTTGACCATGGTATCAAAAGAATTAAATGGTATCTTTCTTACCTCATATCTTAATTTTGGCACTAAGTTACTCACAATGATGTCTATTCTTTCCTCCTCAGGAATTGTCCTGGGATATTTTGAGCACAAACGTCTCCATCTTTGTAGGAAAGTGACAAAAGGTTCTCCTTGATTTTGTTTAAGCTTGCACAAATCAAGCATTGTGACTGACCTTGATAGATTATAAGCAAAATGCTGAACAAATCTTTGGATGAGTTCTTTAAATGACTTTACTGGAGGAGTAAGGTTGGTGAACCACTCCATGGCTTGACCTTTGAGACTCCTCGAAAATAATCTTATCAAGTAGGAGTCTTCATGATGAAAAGAAAAGCTCATTATGTAGAACTGTCAAACATGGTCATGAGGGTCACCAACGCCATCATATTTGTCATAGGTTGGAAACTCAACTTTCTTAGGGAACTCAACCAACACCACACTTTTGTCAATCAGGTTGGGACATATGGAGTCCAAATTAAATGTGCTCTTAGGAGCCCTCATCCTTTTTATGTCCTTCTGCATTTGCATGATCACCTCATTGGTTGAAGGATTCTATTTCTTAATCTTTTGGTGTACGTCAAAATCATATGGAACTTTAGCACCTTTATTGATAAGGCTTTCTAGGAATTGATCCTTATTTTGTTCCACATATCGTTCCACATATGCTTGAAAGGATGGTTCTTGTTGCATAGTCATAAAATCCATATGGTCAAATTTGGCATCACTTCCTCCATGTTGTGAGCCATGATGCACTCGTTGGGAGGGTTGCTTTGAATGTCTATGAGGTGATCATCTCTTATGATGATCATATCTTGAAACCCTTCTTCATCTAGAACTTGGGGATCGTGAGGGTGTCTGTGATCTTCTTCTAGGACTTGGCGAAGGGGTAGATGGGGGTGAGTTGGTCCCACTATTGGTCCCCCTCCCGTTGAATCGGCTTTGGAGTTGTTGTGCGTAGAGTCTATCTTCTTCTTCTTGGGTGACTCTTTTCTTTATATCCAACAATGCACATTCCTCTTCTTCTAGTTGTCTGAATTTTTCCTTTTTAGCAACTTGTTCATCCAAATAGGCTTTCTTCTCCCTCTCAATGCTTCTCAATCTTGTATTTGCATATTGAGAGGTGTCTTTAAGTGGGGAGGATGGTCTCAAATGCCTTATTGTGTTGGCTACGTTTATGTGGTGATCACTAGATTCATTGTTCTAGTCCTCATGTTGTGACCCTGAATCTGAGTGAGCTTGCTTATGATGTCTCTCAGCTTGTTGGTGAGCATCAAAATACCTTGCGTTGTTGGGAGGTGACTCGGGTGGACTAGCATGAGAAGAACCACCGTACTCTCTTCTATGTCATTGGAAGATATCCTCAAGAGTTTGATTCATGGCTTCTCTTTGTTGTCAGGTGAAAGTGTAACTCATGTCCATACTTGATGAAAGTGGTACAAAAGAGGTGCTCACTTCACTAGGATTAGCTTCCGGATTAAAATAAACCTCAAATTCAATCTTAGGTGATTGATCAAAAAGGGGTCCTTTTCCCTTATGCTGTCGACGAGTCTTAACTGGTGGTAACTAGCTAAAGGCAGCAGGGGGTCACTTCCCTTGATTGACTTGGTACCTTGTCGTAACTGACATGAAAGAAAGATACTCTCAATGATAAGGTGACCTCCCAAAGTGTCAACGCCAAACTAGGATAATCAAAGTCCTCTATTGTCCAAAGAGAAATGAGAAGATAAAAAAAGGGGCTTTACCAACACTATCAAAGAGGTGCTTCAAATCAAAGGGTGACTACCCTTGCACTTTTGAACCAGGAGGTTGGACTAGGCCAAAATATGACTGAAATTGAGATTTAAATGAAAGTGATTGTGACAATAAGAGCACTAAAATTTTCTAAGAATGTAGCTAACAATCTTAGAGATGAACCTTGGCACCAAGAATGACCTTCTAATTTGACAATTATTCCAAAGTGATTTCATAAATCGGATGATGCTATCCCAGAGGACTAAAACTAGCACTTTAGAGTCAAGATAGGTCTTAGACATCAGAGCAAGAAGCCTACCCTAAGACCTAACCTGATCAACAACAACTGAAATTGACCGAATTGCAAGCACGACAAAATTACCCAAGCGATATACTCTAGGCTACTGGGGTGATATACCTACAACCGCATGATACTTCACCTTATGCCAGGTGATATACCTTATAATAGTCAGGCGATACACTCCAGGAAGGTCGGGCGATAGTCTGTCGAGGGCAAACTATCACGCGATATTTCTTCTCAAAGTAGGTGATACTTTTCAAACCCACGAAGTATTGTGCGATACTTTTCTCTAAAGAGCATGATACTGTTGCAAGATTACTTAACTCTTGACCAGAACTGTGTAAAATTTGCATTTTTGGGTCTGCTTGGTCAAAAATTTTGGTCTAAGGGTTGATGTTTTCGATTTCAGTCACAATATCAGCAAAATTTTGGCAGGTTTGCAAACAGTGAGGGATCAAACATGTCTCAAAACACTTGAAACAAGGGAAAAAGGAACCTTGCCAAGGCAAACGCTTGTGATATCAGAATTGAAAAAAACACCTTATGAATGCTACCGATCGTTTGTATGTGAGAACATTTATACTGGCATCACACAACCGAAGACAATTCAAGCAAGTCTATCCTAAAAAGTCAAGGCTCAATACTTACCAACTTAGCCCACAACTTGATGCCCCCTCGCCTCACACCAAGTGGTTACCCACAAGAGATGTTGGCTTTGTCATGGAAGTGTCAAATGACACAACCAAAGGGACACATATGGTGAGTATCTCAAGGTGATCTGGGTAAACCACTTGGATCAATCCTTGCACTAAGAAGATAAGCAGCTAAACAAGGTGGCTTCTATCTAATGGTTCTTAATAAGGATTTCTGTTAACAACACCCCTCTTGCTCCTCAGAAAGGACTAGGACCTCGCGGCCTCAAGAGTACCTTAAGCATTCTTGTTCAATGTTTTCCCCATGGTCACAATCCTATGAGCTACTCACATCAAACAAAGGTAAGTGTTATGTCTACCAAGGTTTTTGGTGTCCTTGATAGCCTTGAGATTATAGTGAGTTGGAATCACTTGCCACCAAGGAAAATGATGACAAGGTTGTCCCCACTTGAGTCGTTCCTCTTGATTGCTCAAGAGCAGGCCCACTAAAGGATTTCTAAACTAAACAAAAGTGGATCAACTCTTGAGGTTCAAGGTTTTTGGTTCACCACAAGGGTGAAGAGCATACTCCCCTATCTCAAGAATCTCTCCCAAACACACCAAGCAAAGAGATTCAATTACTCCCTTGCTTCCAAAACCTTAAGATGGGTCAAGATTTTCTGATTCACCTAAAGGTGAAGAGCATACTTCTCCTACCACCTCAAAATTACTTTCACAAGGTTTTAAAAATTCCTAATACAATTAGTGAATGCCACACTTGAAAGGAAGGCAAATAAACAAGCAAGATTTTTTTATTTTTATTTTTATGCTTTTTGGGCAGCCCTGCAAAAACTGTTAGTAGCCCTCTTTGACATGCGATTTTTGGCAAGCTTCTCAAGCAAAAGGCACCTACAATCACAACTAGTTAGGCTCACAATGTTAGCAAAATCCAAAATCTAAATACAAATGATTGCAAGAAACTGATTTACCTAAGCTAAAAGATGCAGGTTAGACCTATCTAAATACAATAAAGCAAATCAGAAAACTAAATATGATCAGATTCGGATGATAAAGCTCAAACTGCAGGTCTCTATTAGATCAGGTGATATACCCTAAACTTCACTAGTATCGCACGATATAGTTTTCTATACCCGCGCGATATACCTCGGTTCAGGCGATATACTGCACAATAGGTGGGCGATACTTCGCATGACACCAGGTGATATACCTCAATACTACCGTGCGATTCTTCTCTGTCATGAAGTGTCGCATGCGTATAGTAAGGTATATCACACGATATACTTGAGAAGTATCACACAATATTCTGAGATAGAGAACTAGAACCTGCAAAATTTTTGAAAAATAATCCGAAAAATGACGAAAATGCAAGAAACTAAAGGGCAAAGCCTATCTACTCTGCCCCATGGTGGGCACCAAAAATATACACACTAAAATGGTGCACTTCTATGAACCATTATATGCAAGGTTGCTCAAGAATGAGGCCTCACAAAGCGGCTCATAGCTCTCTATGCATGGAGTTGCAAGGGACTATGAAGTATTTGCTCTCAGCTAGAGCTACAAGCTTGTGACCTTGCTAGTCAACCACACAATGAGAGATTCAAATGAGGACAAGGGCAAGAGTGCCAATATCCTCAAGAATCACATGGAAATGCAATGCAATGCAAGCTAAGAATGAGAATGCAAAATGCAAGCTATGCTATGAAAATGGAAGTACAAACTAAGCTATGAAATGGAAATAGCAATGTGTTACAATCCTTCCTATTAAGCTAGATGAGTTATTCTAAAGCTTGAAAGTAAAATCTAAACTATGAAAGCATAAACATGAACTACTATGCAAGAATGAAAGCTAAACTATGAAGCAAATGAGGAACTCTAAGATGTAACATAACAATGATCTCTAAAAAGCTCCAAAGTCTTCAAGAATTCCTGCAGCATAGAGTTAGTATGAAAACGAGTGTCTTCAAATGAGGGAGAGAGCTCTCCTTTTATAAGAAATGCAAAGGAATGGACCATGGAGATTAAGAGGCAAAAGTCTTAATCGGCAGTGGAGCTTAAAAGAGGAGCAATCCATGTGCATAAGTATCCTCCAATAGGAATTGACTTTGTGTCCATGTGAGACAAAAGTGTTTTTTTTCTTTTTTATAAAATGAGAATAGTGTTTTATTTGTTCAACTTAGGATAAGAAGAAAAGGTGGGGCTTTTTATTTATTAAAAGGGGAGGAAATATTCCTTTTTAAGTAAATAAAAACTTAGGATAAATGGTTAGCCCATAGGATAAAAATCTAATATATGATCGAAATTAAGACTTGATCAAGAAATTGATAATGTTGAAAATATTGATTATTGATAAAAATGATTCAGGGTTGATAAATCAAATAAATGGGGCCCAAAGTCTAGGCAACCATTTTTGGGTGCATACAAAAGTGAAATTGATAGTGACACTTCTGATGAAGAACTGGAAGATCTAGAAACTCTTATGGCTAGAAGACTAAGAAGAGGAAAAGGAAAGTATAAAGGTAAACTCCCTATTATATGTTTTGCATGTAATAAAGTTGGTCATATAGCTGCTAGATGTCCTGATAGGAAGGATAAAGATGACATAAGAGATGACAGAAGCTACCGAAGGAACAAGGACTACAAAGGAAAAGGTAAGAAATCTTGTTACATTGCTAAAAAAGAAACTGACACTGATAGTGATGATTTTGAAATTAAGGTAGTCTATATTTCAATGAAAGATGAATCTGATGAGGATGAGAAAACTGCATTGATATCCTATGTGAACAAGAATGATAAATAGATTATTGACAGTGGTTGTTCACATCACATGACTGGTGACAAAAATAAGTTTGAGACCTTACATCATTACAGAGGTAAAAGTGTAAAATTTGGTAATGATGCACCATGTCTTGTAAGAGGAAAAGGTTTGATTAAACTGACTGATAAGATATCTTGTGAAAATGCAAATTGGGTTGAAGGTTTTAATTATAATTTGTTAAGTGTTTCTCAGCTCAACAAAATTGGTTACCAAGTGGAATTTCATCACAAGCAAGCTAAAATACTTGATGCTACTGGAGAACTAGTTGGAAGTGGAGATCAGAATAGAGGTAATTTGTTCTATCTTGACCTATCTGAAGAAACATGTTTAATTGCACAACTTGATGATATTTGGTTATGGCATAAAAGTCTATGTCATGTTAACTTTGACAATCTAGTAGAGATAACTAAGAAGAAAAAGGTGAGAGGTCTACCTAGATTGAAGAAACCTGAGAATGTGATGTGCAAGGAATGCCAGTTAGGAAAAATGACAAGTCAAGTTTTAAGAGAAAATCCTTTACTTCTGAAAACATTCTAGATTTGGTTCATACTGACCTTTGTGGACCTATGGGTTTACAAAGTTACTATGGTGCTAGATACTTTATCTTATTTGTTGATAATCATACTAGAATGATTCATGTAATGTTTCTAAAAGACAAATCTGAAGCTTTTCAATTCTTTAAGTGGTATTTGGCTAAGGTTGAGAAGGAGATAGGTAGGAACCTAAAATGTCTTAGATCTGACCAAGGTGGAGAATTTACATCAAATGAATTCAATCTATTTTGCAATGATAGAGGAATTAAAAGATAGATGTCTGCATCTAGAACACCTCCATAGAATGGTATAGTAGAAAGAAGAAATAGATCTATCTTGGATTGTGCAGGGACATTGTTGATTGAAAAGAATGTGGCACTGAAATCCTAGAAAGAAGCTATAAGCACTACTTTCTACACTCTTAACTGGGTACATATCAAGAAAGGTACAAATCTAACACCCTATGAATTATGGCATGGGCATGCACTAGTTGTGTTAAATAGTTTAGAATCTTTGGAAGTAAGTACTATATATTAAAAGACACTAGGAATGGAAAGTTTGATGCTAAGAGTGATGACGGCATATTCCCAGGATATTCCACAAAAAGTAAAGCTTATAAGTGTTTGAACTCTAACACTAACAAAATTGTGGAAAGTGTGAATGTGAAGATTGATGAGTATGTAGAAAGAAATGAAGCTGACAGCAAAAGAGAACCAGAAGATTATAGATCTTTTGTGTACATTGAGGAAGAAGAAGAGGCAAGTAACATACTTGCACCTATTGCCGAGTCTCAGGTAAGCATTGTCAAGCGACAAACAGATGTTGTCAAGCATCAGGAAAATAGTGCTAGAAGAGAACAAGAACATTCTGAGCTACAAGAAAATACTACTAAATATCAGGAAGAGGTTGCTGAGCATTCAAAAGATGAATCTGAAAATCTTGTTGGGGAACCTGATGAAAGAGAGGAGAGAAGAGTTGAACCTATTTTGGCAAAATATGTAAGAAGACATCACAATCCTGAATAGATAATTGGAGACAAAAATACTAGAATTCAGACCAGAAGTAAGACTAAGGATCCAACATGCCTACTGTGTGAGTTTGAACCCAAGTCAACTAGAGAGGCATTAGAGAATGAAGACTAGATACAAGAAATGAATGAAAAGATTGACTAGATTGAGAACAATGATACTTAGACTCTGGTGCCGAGACCTAAAAGCAAAAATGTTATAGGAACAAAGTGGGTGTTTCAGAATAAGATGAATGAAAATTGTGAAATAACTAGGAACAATGCTAGACTGGTATGCAAAGGCTATGCACAAGAAGAAGGAATAGATTATGGGGAGACATTTGCCCCTGTAGCTAGATTGGAAGGAGTAAGAACTCTACTTGTATATGCTGCTTATAAATATTTCAAGGTATATCAAATGGATGTCAAGTTTGCATTTTTAAATGGTATACTAGAAGAAGAGGTTTACATAGAATAGCCAGAAGGTTTTATTGATCCAAACAAAAGAAACATGGTGTGCAAACTGAACAAAGCACTATATGGATTGAAACAAGCTCCCAGAGCATGGTATGAGAGGTTGCACAACTACTTGATACAGATTGGATTTTCAAGAACAAATGACATAAACAATCTGTACATGAAAGATGAAGAAGGTAAAGGTATCTTGCTGGCAAAAATTTTTGTGGATGACATTATTTTTGGTGGACAAGATGCATTATGTAAAATATTTTCAAATGAAATACAAACTGAATTTGAAATGAGCATGTTTGGTGAGATCAAATTCTTTGTTGGTTTACAAGTCTATTAGAGGAAGAAAGGAATTTTCATTACACAGTCTAAGTATGTTAATGAAATACTGAAAACTTTTGGGATGGAAGATGCTAAACTAGTGAGTACTCCTATGGTTACTAGACAAAAGTTATCTAAGAATGATGATGCTGTAGAAGTGAATCAGACTTTGTACAGATCCATGATTGAAAAATTGCAGTATGTTGTACATAGTAGACCAGATATTTCACTAGCTATTGGGATTGTGGAAAGATTCTCTGCCAATCCTAAGGAAACACACATGATGGCTGTGAAAAGAATTATGAGATACTTGAAAGGAACTGCTGACTATGGTCTATATTATAAGAAGGATGACAAATTTGAACTCGGAGTTTATACAGATGTTGATTGGGAAAGAAATGTAGATGACAGAAAAAGTACTAGTGGTGGAGCTTTCTTTCTTGGACAAAAATTAGTCTCTTGGATGAGCAAGAAACAAAATTGCATTTCCCAATCTACTGTCGAGGCCGAGTATGTTGCTTTTGCAGTAAACTGTTCAAATTTGGTATGGATAAAACAATTGTTGATAGGCATGAAAGAAGAAATCACTAAACCTATTATTATTTTGTATGACAACACAAGTGCTATCAATATTTCTAAGAATCTAGTGATGCACACTAAGACCAAGCACATTGCAAAAAAGTATCACTACTTGAGAGAATTAGTACAAGATAAAGAAGTTTGAATGGAATATGTGAATACAAAAGAACAATTAGCAAACATATTCACTAAAGATTTACCTAGAGAAGCTCATGAGTATTTGAGAAGTCAATTAGGGGTCCTTCCCCTAACTGAGGCTGCCTAGTCAAGCTAGGAGCACTGCATCAAATATGCTACAATAGAATATTTGACAAATTGATGCAGAAGATTGTCACACTTTAGGGCTGGCCTAGAGTTGTGAAAAGGTGCAAAAACAAGGAATCAGTCATAAGCAAGATGACAGAGAGAGAAATACTAAGCTGCATAGATATTATCTACATCTGATGGATGTATGTTTTAGTTGCTACTTTGGCATTTTTGTCAAAGAGGGAGATGAACTGATATGGTAACACATGACACTGAAAAGTAAGGGTGATGAACTGAAATGAAGGATCAAGATAGAGGGAGATCTAAATACTTCTAATGGTCACAGAAGTGAGGCCTATAGGATTTTGAATCAAAATGAAGCTAAGGATATTATACATAATTCTCTGATGAACAGATAAGTTTTTGGATTGGTTGGTAATCCATGAGTTATTTAGGTGATATCATATGGTGTTTCCATAGAGGGAGATTGTTGAAAACTACAATTGAAACAATTTTTGTATTGTCATTGATGTCAAACCTTAATTGGTAAGAATGTTGCTACTTAGGATAGTACTATATCTATTTGAGTGTTGCTAAGGGGATAGGCAAGGTTGGTAACAATAGCACCTAGGGAAAGGTTGAGTTATCTTGATAGTACAAAGTGTACTTGACTATGTTGTACAATGATGAGACAATGTATTATTTATCTTAGTAAGATTGAAGACTAAATTGGTAGGCTTGACCGAGAAAAAATGGAGAAATCATGTTTAAGCCAAGCAATGTTAGTGTCGACCGAGTTAGTGTATGCCGAGCAAAATTCTAGTGTCGACCGAACAACAATTAATTGCCGAGGAAGATAGTATAAGCCGAGGAAACATTTTTAGTAATGACTGAGCTTTCTACATGAAGGCCGAGTAGTTGATCACAATATTGACTGAGCATCAACATTTTTATATTTGAAGAGAATTTAGTTTTGGAGCTGACATTGTTGAATTCTTGGATTATGTAAAACATGTTGACTTTATTTATTGATTGTTTGAAAGCATTAAATGCACTATAAAACATTTTATTGTAAATCTTTAAGAGATTTGAGATGATTCTAGAAATGGAGCCGAAGAACATGAAGCGGGTAGATTTAATGAATTTGACCTAACCCTAAGATCTATGAATGAGATTGACCAACATAAGATGAGTTAACCTAATTGAGGAAAGTATTAAAGGGAACCTAAGCATTAGATATGTGTGTGCATGGGTGAAGAGAATGTTGGAAGATTAGTAAATTTTTATTGATTGTATAAGTAGAAAAGGATGAAGGAGAATTGTGATGGTTGCTTGAAGAAAATTTTCAAGCAGATCAGAGATGGAGATGGAAAAGTTTCAAAGTCAATAAACCAGCATTAGTGTATGGAATCAGATCTGATATTTGCAAAGTGAGTTGTATGTTTTTCAGATAAATATTGCTGCTACTTTCTAACCATTGTAACAGTCAAAATCCTTTTAACAAAGGTTGACCTAACAGTCATATGTTAAATCCTTTGAACAAGATTGCATTCTAATGGAGTGTATGTAAGTCCTATAACAAGGCTCACTTTTAACAGGGTGATTGAAATCCTTTAACTGGGTCACACCTAATAGTGTGTATTGTAACCTTTGACAGGGTTGGCTTTTAACCGAGCTCACTTCAGAAGAGTGAAAATAATAGTAGCATGTTACAAAGTTTTTTTTTCTCACATTGGGTTTCCACTTTAAATCTTGGTGTTAATACTTGTGTGAATGTTTTGGTTTGAACATTTTTGTGTTTTACAAGTTAAGTTACAGTTGGGTAGTGGACTGCATTGTTATATGTTTCTATTATTGAATCAATGATGACAGGGTTTGTTTTGGTTATTGGATCTAATTTAAGGAAAAGTTTTTAAGTTTGTTTTATACATCAAGACTTGAGAACAACTTATTCACCCCCCCTCTTTGATGTTCTAAATCATATTAACATCCACTACCCAGCTATATCTAACTTGTAAAACACATAAATGTCTAAACCAAAACATTCACACAAGTATTGACACTAGGATTTATAGTGGAAACCCAATCTGGGAAAAACTACTTTGTAACATGCTACTATTATTTTCACTCTTCTGAAGTGAGCTCGATTAAAAGCCAACCCTATCAAAGGTTACAATACACACTGTTAGGTGTCACCCGATTAAAGGATTTCAATCACTTTGTTAGAAGTGAGCCTTGTTATAGGACTTACATATATTCCATTAGAATGCAACCTTGTTCAAAGGATTTAAACATATGACTATTAGGTCAACCTCTGTTAAAAGGATTTTGACTATTACAATGGTTAGAAAGTAGCAGCAATATTGATCTGAAAAACATACAACTCACTTTGCAAATATTAGATCCAATTCCGTACACAAATGCTGGTTTACTGACTTTGAAACTTTTCCATCTCCATCTCTGATCTGCTCAAAAATTTTCTTCAAGAAATCACCACACTTCTCCTTCATCCTTTTCTACTTATATAGTCAATAACATCTACTGATCTTCCAGCATCCTCTGTTCAACCATGCACACACATACCTAATGCTTAGGTTCCTTTAATACTTCCTCAATTAGGTTAACTCATCTTTTTCCGCTCAATCTCCTTCGTAGATCTTAGGGTTAGGTCAGATTCATTGAATCTACCCACTTTATGTTCTTCGGCTCCTTTTCTAGAAACATCCCAAATCTCTTAAAGATTTACAATAAAATGTTTTTCAGTGCATTCAATGCTTTCAAAAAATCAATAAATAAAGTCAACACATTTTACATAATCCAAGAATTCAACAATGTCAGCTCCAAATCTAAATTCTCTTCAAATATAAAAATACTGATGCTTGGTCAATACCATGATCAACTACTTGGTCTTCATGTAGAAAGCTCGGTCATTACTAAAAATGTTTCCTCAGCTTATACTGTCTTACTCGACAATTAATTAATGTTTGGTCAACACTAGAATTTTTCTCAGCATACACTGACTCGGTCGACACTAACATTACTCGGCTTAAACATGATTTCTCTATTTTTGCTCAGTTAAGCCTGCCAGTTTAGTCTTCAATCTTACTAAGATAAACAATACATTATCTCATCATTGCACCACATAATCAAGTACTCATTGAAGTATCAAGATAACTCAACCTTTCCTTAGGTGCTATTGTTACCAACCTTGCCTATCCCCTTAGCAACACTCAAATAGATATAGTACTTTCCTAGGTAGCAACAATCTTACTAGTTAAGGTTTGACATCAATGACAACATAACAATTGCTTCAATTGTAGTTTCCAACATCATCATCATCATCATCATCATCATTAGTAGCATCATCAGTACCATCATCATTGTCATCATCTTCATCTTCTTCAAGAAAAGTTGCATCAGGAACATCATCGACTAACTGTTGTTCGTGATCATCATCTACATCATCTTCTAGTTGTTCACAATCTTCTTCTTCCATCACATTATACCTCATCGGCCTTTCGCTTGGATCATGTCTAACAACAAATGACCAACCCAATTTATGTGGAACCTCTAAGTAAAATACACGGTCACATTGGCTTGGAAGAACATAGGGTTCATCCCCAACTGGCTCAAACCACCTTGTATTAATCATTGGAAATCCATTGTCATGTTCAATAATAGTTCTATCAAGATCATTTTGATTAAGTCATAGCCTATACCATCTGACGACAAAGAGAACTAATATGAAGGAATTAAAGTCACACTCAAGTATACCATCCAAAATGCCATAGTATCAATTTTTAAACTCTTGAGGATGTAAGTCATTTCTAGATGAAATGTTAGTCACCTGAAAGACTACACTTATCCCAGAATTACAAGTTTTCTTTGTGTCATCCAACATTTTAATTCAAAATTTATGACCATTGCAAAACATAGCCTTGTGGTGTTTGACCTGCAAAAATATTTAAAACATGTATAAATTAATGCATTGAGAGTTCATAAACGTACGAGTGATTAACAAATTTATATGTACCTGGAAATCTCTTAAACCATGTGCTATTAAATCTATTTCCCTTTGCGTAACATTTGGATCTCCATTACGATAAGATTCATTAACCAATGAAGACACAACTTCCCATGTTAATGTGTGACCTAAATGATGACATCGTTCAATCCATTTCATCATCCAATCTTGATTGTTTGCAATATACAAATGTATTGCATCCCACTCTCGAGAAACTGTACAAAAAATAAATAGATGAATTACAACTGATTAATTTTGAAGATTAAGAATTAATTAACAGCTACAATAACATCTTTTAATTTATTACCTCTCACTTTCCTCATTCTACCTTTCTCCACCCAGTACTCCCCTTCAAATTTTCTAATGGTGTTGAGATCCCAAATGCGATCTATATGGATCTTTGCTGCAAGCTTAGGAAGATATTCAGTAACGTACACCATAGTCTGGTATACCATATATCCCTCCACCATAGAACTCTCAAGACGTGCTCTTTGCCGAACAAAAGCCTTCAAAATTTTCAGGTGCCTCTCAACCATCCACATTGACCGAGTGTGTATAGGTCCACACATTTCAATCTCCTCGACTTGGTGTATGAGGTAGTGTTCTTATGCATTGAAAAAGGTTAAAGGTAGACACTTTTGCATTTCACACATTAGATGAGGAATTCTTCTCTTCCAGTATTTTATATCTGCTCTATGGATTTCTTTAGATGACAACCACCTACAAGACATTCAAGACACAAATTTATATATAAACATGATACTTTACCATATATACAACAAATTGAACAGATATCATTGCTTACCTCATGTATTTTCCAAGATCATATATCACTTGTTTGATGTTATTGTCAAAGTTCTCTGGGAGAGATAGGGGTAGCACGTACTGTAACAATTATAAAAATAATCATGTCATTTTTTTCTCATATAATACAATGAGAAGTACATGCAATTTACAAATACATTGTAAATATAAAAGAACATGACTTACCTTGATGAAGGTATGCCAATCATGCATTTTCAACCCTGGCCCAAATTCACTTTTCTTTGATATGGTACTGCTTATGTTTGCAGCAAATCCTATGGGAAATCAAATTTTTCGCATGACTTCTTTTATGGCATCACTTTGTTGTTTTGTTAATAACCAAGGAAGGGCACTTGTATTAATCCATTCTCCATTTCTATTTGATTCAATGAAATTTTTCATTTCATGATTGTATTCATGAATGTCGCTACAAATTTTGACAATTTTTTCTTTGTCATGCCTTCCATTCAATATCTTCCACAATGTCTCCGTTACATTCTTTCCAATATGCATAGTATCAAAAAAATGCATAATTTGTAGCTGCTCGTAGTAGGGAAACCTACTAAATCATCTGGGATAACTTTTTAGTCATTTTGGAAGGTGCTCAATAGTGTTGCCTTGACAACATTCATGATCATCAATCACATAATCAACAAACAAAACACAATAAAAATATACAAATTCCAAACATAAACTGTTAGGTAGAATGGTAGTACCTTGACGATTAATTCTATTATATTCCAACTTCCATAGGTAAGGTGTCATTCTCCATGGCTTAGATGTAGTCTCTTCTTTCCCATTGAAAAGATGTTTTTCGGTAATTCAATAGTTATGATTTTTGTGGAGAAAGTGTCTATGCTCATCAAACACCTACTTTCTTAAACTTTTTGAATGACAAAATTTCATCTTTGGACCACAAACTGGACATGCAAATTTTCCTTTTGTTTGAAGACCTACAAGATAATGATACAATTGGATTAAATATGTTAATTTTTATTTTTAGAATTATCATGTGCAACTTGAATTCACCATAACATACTAGAAAAATGTGTTAGCCCTTGGGCATCATGTATTGTCCACACAAGCATTGCATGGAATTGAAATTGTTTGTCTCCTATTGGTCTAGAGATGTCATACATAGTGACACCTTTCCATAACTCCACCAACTTGTCAATAAGAGGCTCAATATATACATTCATATCTTTAACTTGGTATTTACCTAGTTGAATGAACAACAACATTACATAATTATTGTGACCATTTTACTGCAAGATTTATAATTACATGAAGATAATTATTAAATGATCAAATACTTGGAACAATCATTGCCAACATAATGTGCTCCCTCTTTATTGACATCCATGGAGGAATGTTATTATTGATGACAAAAACAAGCCAAACAGAGTAAATAGATCTTAGCTCTCCAAATGGATTGACACCGTCCACTGCCACTGAAACCTTGAGATTTCGAGGTTCTTTGATAAAGTGCGGCCACTTTTCCTCTATGTCCTTAAATATAGAACCATCCATAGGCATTCAAATAATGTTATCTCGACTCCTATTGTGTGCATGTTAATCCATAAATTGTGCCAAGTTACTACACCTGAATAATCTTTGCAAACATGGTATAATGGGGATGTAACAAAGAACCTTGTGAGGCACCTTTTTTGTTATTTGGTCTATTTGATATGTGCTCATATGACATTCAGGGCATTCTGTTGCAAATTCATGTTCTTTATGATAAATAATATGATCATTGGGACAAGCATCTATTGCTTGATACTCTATTCCAATATCTTTCATAGTGGCACATAATTCTCGGTATGAGCAAAGGAAAATATTCGATGGTAGTAACAAGAACTCACCTATCAATCTATAGAAAAAAATATAAGTTGTTAATATTAACAATATTTATGGTACATTTTTCATCATTTAATTACTATAATGACATATATGACATACCTTAGCATACATGACATTGTTGTGTTGGATAAACCATTCATAACCTTCAAGTTCAACAACAAAAATACAATAGAGAGAAGAGTTGTTTGGGAGCTTTCGTAAAGGGGCATAGCTGCCTTCTCAAGTAGAGGTATATCATGGATGACATCAACATCATCCTGATCACCATCATCAGTTGTGCCAATACCAAATGTGTCATGGATCAGTGTATTAGTACCATCATCTGCCGCATCATCATCATCTTCCATGGGATCATAATCTTCAGCTTCAATATTCGCACCTCCATGATCCTCCACTTCCAAAGCCATATTCTCAATATTCACACCTCCATGGTCCATATCACGTACTTTCCTAGGGAGGTCAACCTATATAAAAATGATGAACAAAAATAAACCATGATAATGATCTCATCATCAAGTGTATTTCATATATATATATATATTAATTGTTAAATAAATATAATGAAAAACTTACCAATTCATGATAATCAAACCCTCCTTCAATGTGACCATTATCCCTACAATATCTCTTAGCTATTTTGATTAGCAATCTTCTAGTGTTTAAGCCCTTACAAATATTGCAGGGACAATAACATTTTCCATTGCCTTTTCTTTTGAAGTTTGACCACAATCTATTAATTGTATCCCCATTACCTTCTTCACTTGGATTGTCTGACATGATCCTTCTTCACTTAGATTATCTATAACCTAATTATATATGGAAATTGAAAACTTAGTTATGAAATGATGTTGTAGTATAGTATACCAAATTGAAACACTTCTATTATTGTAGTCTTCCACCTCAAACTCTTTCCTATTGTGGCAAGAAAGAAAGATATTCAAATAATATAATAGTTTGTAAATAAAAATAAAATATCATATATATTATACACAAAATATTATCCCTACATTGCATCAAATTCAACCAAGCACTATTGGGAGCTAGACCTGGCAACAAATGGAATTGTGATGATTTTCACAATAATACATTTGTTACAGGGTATAAGGTCCCACTAGTGCTTAGGCAAATCTGCATGGTGAAGGTTGTATATATTGTATATGTTGTGTGTGTGTGCGCGCATAAAAAAGGGGGCCTTTATCTTTGATCTTAAAATGAAAAATATGCCTATCTAACGCTTTTTGTGGGTGCAAGGAACAACAAATGGAGGCAACTTTAGACCACAAATGGAGGCAAGTTGTTGATTGAGGGTGTAGGGAACAACACCTGTCAGTACTTTTATCAAATTGTAAATTTCAATTTTGAACCATTATGTGAATATAGAACATGGATGTAATCTCAAAAAATAACAAAATGTAGACACGATAGATTACTTATTTTTTTATTCTACATTACTTACTATTTGAGTGCATGTTCCACCTGCAACTTGATCAAGTCTTGTTTGATGCTTCAATTTTGTGTTCACTATCCTGTAGAAGTACATTGTTTTGTATTTTCCCAATATGTTATTCAAAAAACAACAATATAATAAAATACTTGTTGAGAAAGATCATCATAGGAGTATTAGAAAATCGAGATCCAAAGGTAACACAATATTATAAGACTCTTACATTCAACCTTCAACTCATGCACCCAATAAATAGGAGAACAAATACATGAAATTGAAAAATTTAACTAATGAATTGTGTTTTGCTTCTCATCTTAATCAGCCAAATTTATATGAGATTCTAAAGAAGGCCTCACTCTTAATCAACCAAATCTTCCTTGTACCACAAAAAAAAACTGTGTGATAACTATGTCTACTCCAACCTTAATTGTTTAAGAATTCATCATATCAGATAAAGTATGTTTAAGAATTGTTGGGACTGGTCCTTTGGCGTGTATTAAATAGAATACAATTTTTAGCATATTATTATCAATCTATTTCTTTTTTGTAAACATGCCATTGGTTCAGTTTTGTAAAAACTTTTTGTGTTAGATGCATTTAAAATTATCTTCATTATCTTCTGATTGTCTAAATGCTTCTTTATTTGTCAGCCAATTAATAAATGCTACTATATAAAGAAGACAATCATAAGACAATGAAGATTTGTCTAACAAAAATGAATACACTAAACCGAACCAATGACATGTTTACAAAAATTATCATAACTCACAAGCAAAACTGAAACAATGGCATGTTTATAACTCATTAAGAGTGAGGCCTTCTTTAGAATCTCATGAGTTTTGTACTACATATGAAACGTATTGTGAGTTTGAAGAGAGTTCACGCCATGTGTGATAGAACCTACTTTATCTAATATGGTGCATTGTTAAAAAAATTAAGGGTAGAGTAGTTATTACTTAGTTTTTATGGGGGGACAATGAAGATTTGTCTAACAAATAGCAGGTCTTCTTTAGTATTTCATGAATTTTTACCACATATATTGTTTCAAGCCTTTGAGTCTTGGAGAAGAAAAATGGTGTAAGTTGAATAGATCAGAGTGAATGGGGTGTTGAAACATGGTGAATAGACCATGATGAGATGATACTTGATGTCATGACTAAGTTTCCCTCACAAACAATGGCATAGATTCATTTTACTAAGTTTCCTTTCTCTATTTTGAGGTTTCCTTTCTCTGTTGCAGGGGTACAGTTAGAGGGTTCATTGACAAAATGATCCTTCGAATGGTTACTATGAACATGAATGATTTGATATAGCATATTGCTCATTTTACTTGATTTTTGGAATAGCTTGTGCAAGGGTGAAAGTAGTTTTGATCATTTTGGTCATGACTGTTCCTCTACACAGTTAGGAAATGTAATTGTCTAATGATTATATGTAATGTTGAATGGATTAAATGCTTTTTCTTGGTAGAAGTGAATGGAAGGAATATTGTTGGGGTTAGGTTTCATATAGTATTGAATTCAATGGTTTCCAAGATGTGTTGAGGAGTTTGCTCCTTGTTTAATGTTAACTATTCCTACACAATCCACTCATACAACAATGAAATGCTATATGATTGACAATTTCATACAACTGGTCCTTTGGCGTGTATTAAATAGAATATAATTTTTAGCATATTATTATCATTCTATTTCTTTGTTGTAAAAATGTCATTGGTTCAGTTTTGTAAATTTTTTTCGTGTTAAATTTATTTACAAAATAGATTACAAAATACTCTTCAAAACAAAGGAAAAACTTAGCAAATTTAGTCTAACTCATTGTAGAAGAAGGAATAGTCATGCTAATAGTTCCTCTAAGTCTTCCAAAACATTTATTGAACTCCCCTAAAGTCCTATTGGATCCCCAAATTGCTTAATCCAATCAACTTACATCAGGATCATGAGAAACTTCAAAGGATTAAAAACATTACTTGGAACAGTCACTGGTTTTACTAGTCAAAACGTAAGGAAATTTTTTTTAATGTGCTCATAATACATTCAATGATGAAATGAATGCTTGGAGATTGCTTACTATTCTATCCTTGAATTTAGAAACCAAAACAATAAGTAAAGAAGTCTTTCAACAATGCATAACACAATGGACTTGCAAATTTAAACTTCTATTTTTATTGAATCTCTGTTCCTGCCGTACACTGCAGGCTTAATTCTATCGTACAATGACTTCCAAAGGTTACATATAACTCCATCAAAACTTCCCCAACCATGAAGAACATAGGTGAAGAACTTGATGGTTTCATGTTTTAATCTTTAATAACTTGATCAAGAACATAGGTTTTAATGAAATATCAATTTGATTTGCAAAGTTTGTGTTCTTTACAAATTTGAAAGGCTCTAATACTTACTAGGGCGGATGTGGATGAGAAACCTTATGCTTTTAGTAATAAGTCTCTGTTTGTTTGGCATATTGATTATAAGTACTTGACATATAACACAAATGTTGCTAATTAAGGTTGGCAAGATGATTACGCCTATCCTAAAAATAGTTTGTCGAATCATTATACTTTCAAATCAATTACCTATCAACATATCCCTTGTGAGGGAGAGAATTCAAACACATAAAGAACATGCACATAAACACGATAGCTAAAAAACTTAAATGGAATACACCAAGAAGTACCAAATGATGAATGCTCAATTGTTGTAATGGAAAAGCATCAAAACCATCCATTTCTAGAACTTGATTTTCTAGTCTAAATGATTTTTCTATAGTTGTAATGACTTTTCTAGAACTTGATTTCCTAGTCTTAATGATTTTTTTATAGTCCTAATGATTTTTCTATAGTCTTAATGATTTTTCTTTCATCCTAATGTTTGTTTCTCTTGATAAATTAGGCCTTGAATTTTAATTTTTGTTCACTGTTTTATTTCAGCTTGATATTTCATTCATTTTTCATATACACAAAGACTACACATGTTGATAAAAAAATGAGCTATTTGATTAAGTTTAACTATTCATGATTGTAAATAGTTAATATTTTTTATGGTACTCCTTTGTGTATTCCATTTTAAAATAATCATGTTTCTATGGCTATGATAAATGTCCCTTTGTGTTGAGAAAATGAGAGTTGAAAAAATGGTTGCAAACAAATCATCCTTCTTCCACCAACATTCTATTCAATGTACAAGTAACGAGTCATTCCATTCAAGAAAGACCATGTCTGACAGTATCAACCCAGGACAAAATAATGATTATGCAAAATTTAGTGATTGTATCTTCCATTAGAGCCACTTCATATGCACAAGTGATGAACATTCATATTTTCCTGAGTGCTATTGGGAGCTTACCCAACAACACATGTACTATTGTGAAAATCACCACAAATCTCTTTGCTACTGGGTGTAGCTCCCACTATTGCTTGGTCAAATATGCATATTTTTCACCTGTGCATATACCTTCTATGATCAACTCTTATATGCACAGGTGATGAACATTTAGATTTTCCTAAGCAGTACTTTGAGTAGTCCTCCAACACATGTACTATTGTGAAAATCATCACAAGTCCATTTGTTGGAGGAAATCTCATAGTACACATGTTTGGAGGTTTGAAGGAAATAAGATAATTTGAAGAGTCATGAGTCTTAAGATTGTACTTAATATAGCCAAGCTTCATTCAATGGTACATTCAAACATGAAACAGACCATTCTTAAACCAGATTAAACTAGTAAACCAAAGGACATAGTGATTATAAGTAACCTAGTAAACCAAAGGACATGCTTTTACTACTAAGTCTCTATTTGTTGGGCATACTGATTATAAGTACTTGACATATATCACAAATGTTGCTAATTAAGGTTGGTGGGATGATTATGCCTATCCTGAAAAAAGACTATCAAATCATTATCTTTTGAATGGTTACTATGAATATGAATGACTTGATATAACATATTTCTCATTTTATTTGAAGTTTGGAATAGCTTGTGCAAGGGTGAAAGTACTTTTGATCATTTTGGTGATGATTTTTCCTCTACACAGTCAGTAAATGTAACTGTCTAATGATTATATGTAATGTTGAATGGATTAAATGCTTTATTCTTGGTAGAAGTGAATGGAAGGAATAGTGTTGGTGTTAGGTTTAATTTATTATTGAATTCAATGGTTTCCAAGATGTGTTGAGGAGTTTTCTCCTTTTTTAATGTTAACTATTCCTGCACAATCCACTCGTACAACAATGAAATGCTATGTGATTGACAATTTCATACAACTGGTCCTTTGGCATGTATTAAATAGAATAGAATTTTTTAGCATATTATTATCATTCTATTTCTTTGTTGTAAACATGCCATTGGTTCAACACATTATTATCATTCTATTTCTTTGTTGTAAACATGCCATCTTATTACCAAGTTATTATGAATCTTATTAAATAGATTCATACTCAATTGCTTGTTTCTAAAATGGGAGTCTGGAAACAAGCGATTGAGTATGTTTCATACTCACTTTTTTCTTACTCACTCTTATACTCAATCGCTTGTTTCCAAACTCCCATTTTAGAAGCCAATAATGTGAGTGGAACAGATTCATAATTTGCGAGTGCTGGTATAGGTAAAATTTTGAATGGTGGTTCAGGCGGGAAACCTAGTTCCTCTGCTGGGGCTACTGCTGGAGATGCGGGACAGGCTGCTAGAATCTTGAAAGTGTCAGATGACAAAGAGAAAGATGGTGGGTCTTCAAGATAGGCTAATGATTTTGGGTCTTCGAAGCTTTGGGACCCACAAGGTGATAGTGCTTCCCTAGACCTCAGGGGGGGAGTTTCTATTCTTACTGAAGGTGACAAAAATGTTGAGATGACTGGGCCTTTGACTATCGAAGAAGGAATAAAAGGTGAGGCAGTGGTTCCTGAAAAACCTTGGGTGGTGCTGTTTGGCAAGAAGCCTTCTAGAAAATCCTCCCTTCCTGAAGCTAATAATATTTTTGATTCTACTAAGGTAGATTTTTCCATTTTTATCCCCGATACGGTGATTAATCACTTTGTGTCACAAATGGACCTCATGCTGGTTGGAAAATATGTTGGGGTAAGATCGAATATAGACTATGTTCATTGTTTCATCCAAAGAAGATGGTTTCTAAAAGGGATGGTGGACATAGCATCCATGCCGAAAGGATTCTTCTCATTCTCCTTCACCAATGAGGAAGACATGACTAACACTCTATGTGGAGGACCCTGGGTTATGGGTAAGTCATCCTTGGCTTTGCAAAAATCAGAACCTAATATGGATTTGAGTGATTCCTTCCTAGAATGGGCTCCTATTTGGGTGAGACTCCCGGGGCTTCCTTTAGAATATTGGAATGAATGTGTCTTCAAAGGAGTAGTGGGAGTTTTTGGGGAACTCCTCTCTCTAGATTCAGCTATAGCGTTAAGATCGAGGCTGGTCTTTACCAAGATTTGTGTCAAAGTAAGTAAATCTACTGATCTACCTACCTCTATAGATTTGGTTTCTAAAATGGGAGTCTGGAAAAAAGTGATTGAGTATGAATCTATTCCATTTGCATGCTTTATTTGTAAGAAATATGGCCATTGGTCTAAAAAGTGTCCTTTGAAAGTTCATAAGAAAAAAGAGGAAGAACCTATTCCTAAGAAGAAAGATTCAACTAATGCTATGTGGAAACCCAAAAATACTTCGAAGGATTCCTCAGAAATATCTTTGAAGCCCTCAAAGACACTTGAGCCAAGTTTAATTATGAATGAGCAAACAATTGCTAAAGATGACAAAGGGGGTCACTTGGAAGGTAAGGAATCTGGTACCTTAGATAAAGCTCAGTCAAAAGGTAATAGTCAAATATTATATGCTGATGACAACTCAGAAATATTTTTTGAAGAAAAAAAATTCTCTCCTTTGTTGGATGCTAACTTTGTTTTGGAAGAGATCAATCAAGGGGGAGAGATCTCTTTACCCTAGATGGAGGAGGATAACTTGTTTGTGGTTGAGGAGTTGGTCTTAGAAGGAAAATCTATCCCTCCCTCCCAGTCTGAAATTGAAAGAAGTGGGGAGAACCCTATGGTTCCTCAAAAGGTTAAGGAGAATACTGAAAACCTTGATCATATTAGCCAGGTTGTGGTTTTGGATTCCTTAGCTGAGAAGGATTACAATCAACAAGTAAGTGGTAATAACAACACTAAATCCCCAGATTGCATTAAAGCCAATGCTCAAATTAAGAATAAGGAAGTTGGGCAAAGCTCCAAAAAGAAACCTAAAGGAGGTCATTCTCCTATGTCTACTGAAGGAATTAAAACTAGAAGCCAAAAAAGTGATGTTGGGAAAGCTAAGGTTGGACCAGGAAGAAAACAAGATAAAGTTGGTAGAGGACAAGAAAGTTGGAAAAAGATTGCAAATGGTAAATAGAGGACTATACCGGAGGCCTTTTCTCCTAATAAATTATGAAGATAATATCTTGGAATATAAGGGGGTTGAATGCACCCCAAAAACAAGACATTCTTAGAAATGTGGTCAGAGATTATAAACCTGATATCCTTCTTATTCAGGAAATGAAAATGAGCAAGGAAAAAGTTGAAAAACTTAGGTTTTTTCAGAAGTCTGGTGTAAGTAGTTCTAGTTCGGTTGGGGCTTCTGGGGGCATTGCTATTTTCTAGAACCAGAAGACTATTAATGGGGTGATTGTTGCTGAAGACCCCAACTTGATATCTATTAGATTGATGAATACTAGAGATAATTTTAGATTGATTATCACTAATATTTATGCTCCTAATGCTAAAGTTAACAGGGCAAATTTTTGGAAGAAAATCTCAGAAAAAAGGAATAACTTCAAGAATGAAAGTTGGCTTCTTATGGGGGACTTCAACACCCCTCTTATGGATAGTGAAAAGTATGGAGGTATCCTATCTCAAGATGATAGTAGAGTAGACTTGTTTAATTTTATTAATGATGAAGGTTTGATTTACCTTGACCTCCAAGGTCTGAATTTTACTTGGTCTAATCAGCGTGCTGGCCTTCAAAATATCCAAAGCAAGCTGGACAGAGCTCTTATATCCCATGATTGGATATCTAAATATAGCTGTTCATTGACCTCTTTCCCGAAAGTTGGTTCTAACCATCATCCTTTACTGCTAGAGATCAACCCAATTATTGCTCCTAAATGCTTTCATTTTTTATTTGAGAAGATGTGGTTAAGCCATCCTGATTTGGAGAAAAGTATTTTGGAATGGTGGAATATTCAGGTGGAAGGCACTGCTATGTTCAAAGCTACTAGAAAACTTAGAAATATAAAGGAAAAAGTTAAAATATGGAACAAAGAAGTTTTTGGAGACATCTTTAAACAAAAGAATAAGGCTAAATCTAACCTTTTTGTTATTCAGGACACTATTTAGACTAGTGGCCTCTTAGAGTCTCTTAAGGTAGAAGAACAAAAGGCTCTTGTCAACTACCACAATTTGATATCTAAAGAGGAGACTTACTAGTGTCAGAGATCTAGGGTAGCTTGGCTTAAGGAAGGGGATAGAAACATTAAGTTTTTCCACCTCACCACTCTCAAACATAGGGCTACTAACCAGATAGCTAAAATCACTATGGACAGGACTAAGATCCATAAAGAAGATGAAATTAAGATTGTTGTTGTTAACTTTTTTGCTACCCTTCTCAGGGCTGATGGTACTCTGGATAGAGGTTGTCAAGATCAATTATTGGAAGCTATTCCTAGAATTGTTAACACTGATCAAAATAGAGATCTCGGGGTGATTCCTTCTAATAAGGAGATTAGGGATGTTGTCTTTTCTTTTGAAGGAGACAAGGCTCCTAGCCTGGATGGCTTCCCTATGTTTTTCTTTCAAAAATTTTGGTGTATTGTGGAGAAGGATGTTTCTAATTCTGTGAAGGATTTTTTTGGTTGTAGGCATCTTCTCAAAGAAATCAATGGAACTTTCTTAGCCTTAGTTCCTAAGATTGCTGGGGCTCACTCTTCTGACCAGTTTTGACATATTAGCTTATGGTAATCTTCCCAGCATGAGACAAAACAACACCCTTCCAACCAGCCATCTTTTTAAAAAATCTCTCCACCATCTGATTCTAGAAAGAGTCACTGACATTAAGGCCCAAGGGTAGTCCCAAGTAAGAAGAGGGGAAATAGCTTATACTGCATTCAAGGATACCAACAATCTTACATTGCCTATCCTCCAGGGTGTTTATGAAAAATAGAGTACTTTTAGACCAATTAATAAGTTGACCAGTACCTTTAGTGTAGAGATTCAAAGCAGATTTAAAGGCTTTGGATTCCTTAATCATAGATGCTATGGTGTATGCTATGAGTCTATTCAAGATGCCATCCAAATATGTGGATAAAATTGACAGTATCCTAAAATGATTCCTTTGGTCTGGGGTTGAGTAAAGAAACTGAATACCTCTTATTGCCTGGGAAAGGGTGCGTAAACCTAAGTCTATGGGGGTTTTGGTTCTTAGACCTATAAACCTAAGTGCTAAAGATGACAAAGGAGGTCACTTGGAAGGTAAGGAATCTGGTACCTTAGATAAAGCTCAGTCAAAAGGTAATAGTCAAATATTATATGCTGATGACAACTCAGAAATATTTTTTGAGGAAAAAAAATTCTCTCCTTTGTTGGATGCTAACTTTGTTTTGGAAGAGATTAATCAAGGGGGAGAGATCTCTTTACCCTAGATGGAGGAGGATAACTTGTTTGTGGTTGAGGAGTTGGTCTTAGAAGGAAAATCTATCCCTCCCTCCCAATCTGAAATTGAAAGAAGTGGGGAGAACCCTATGGTTCCTCAAAAGGTTAAGGAGAATACTGAAAACCTTGATGATATTAGCCAGGTTGTGGTTTTGGACTCCTTAGCTGAGAAGGATTACAATCAACAAGTAAGTGGTAATAACAACACTAAATCCCCAGATTGCATTAAAGCCAATGCTCAAATTAAGAATAAGGAAGTTGGGCAAAGCTCCAAAAAGAAACCTAAAGGAGGTCATTCTCCTATGTCTACTGAAGGAATTAAAACTAGAAGCCAAAAAAGTGATGTTGGGAAAGCTAAGGTTGGACCAGGAAGAAAACAAGCTAAAGTTGGTAGAGAACAAAAAAGTTGGAAAAATATTCCAAATGGTAAATAGAGGACTATACCGGAGGCCTTTTCTCCTAATAAATTATGAAGATAATATCTTGGAATATAAGGGGGTTGAATGCACCCCATAAACAAGACATTCTTAGAAATGTGGTCAGAGATTATAAACCTGATATCCTTCTTATTCAGGAAATGAAAAATGAGCAAGGAAAAAGTTGAAAAACTTAGGTTTTTTCAGAAGTCTGGTGTAAGTAGTTCTAGTTCGGTTGGGGCTTCTGGGGGCACTGCTATTTTCTAGAACCAAAAAACTATTAATGGGGTGATTGTTGCTGAAGATCCCAACTTGATATCTATCAGATTGATGAATACTAGAGATAATTTTAGCTTGATTATCACCAATATTTATGCCCCTAATGCTAAAGTTAACAGGGTAAATTTTTGGAAGAAAATCTCAGAAAAAAGGAATAACTTCAAGAATGAAAGTTGGCTTCTTATGGGGGACTTCAACACCCCTCTTATGGATAGTGAAAAGTATGGAGGTATCCTATCTCAAGATGATAGTAGAGTAGACTTGTTTAATTTTATTAATGGTGAAGGTTTGATTGACCTTGACCTCCAAGGTCTGAATTTTACTTGGTCTAATCAGCGTGCTAGCCTTCAAAATATCCAAAGCAAGCTGGACAGAGCTCTTATATCCCATGATTGGATATCTAAATATAGTTGTTCGTTGACCTCTTTCCCGAAAGTTGGTTCTAACCATCATCCTTTACTGCTAGAGATCAACCCGATTATTGCTCCTAAATGCTTTCATTTTTTATTTGAGAAGATGTGGTTAAGCCATCCTGATTTGGAGAAAAGTATTTTAGAATGGTGGAATATTTAGGTGGAAGGCACTGCTATGTTCAAAGCTACTAGAAAACTTAGAAATATAAAGCAAAAAGTTAAAATATGGAACAAAGAAGTTTTTGGAGACATCTTTAAACAAAAGAATAAGGCTAAATCTGACCTTGTTGTTATTCAGGACACTATTTAGACTAGTGGCCTCTCAGAGTCTCTTAAGGCAGAAGAACAAAAGGCTCTTGTCAACTACCACAATTTGATATCTAAAGAGGAGACTTACTGGTGTCAGAGATCTAGGGCAGTTTGGCTTAAGGAAGGGGATAGAAACACTAAGTTTTTCCACCTCACCACTCTCAAACATAGGGCTACTAACCGGATAGCTAAAATCACTATGGACAGGACTAAGATCCATAAAGAAGATGAAATTAAGATTGTTGCTGTTAACTTTTTTGCTACCCTTCTCACGGCTGATGGTACTCTGGATAGAGGTTGTCAAGATCAATTATTGGAAGCTATTACTAGAATTTTTAACACTGATCAAAATAGAGATCTTAGGGTGATTCCTTCTAATAAGGAGATCAGGGATGTTGTCTTTTCTTTTGAAGGAGACAAGGCTCCTGGCCCGGATGGCTTCCCTATGTTTTTCTTTCAAAAATTCTGGTGTATTGTGGAGAAGGATGTTTCTAATTCTGTGAAGGATTTTTTTGGTTGCAGGCATCTTCTCAAAGAAATCAATGGAAATTTCTTAGCCTTAGTTCCTAAGATTGCTGGGGCTCACTCTTTTGACCAGTTTTGACATATTAGCTTATGTAATTCCTTCTATAAGAACTTTTCTAAAATTCTGACTTCCAGGCTTTTGATTATTCTTCCTTTTCTGATTGCTCCTCAATAGACTGGTTTTGTTCTAGGAAGGTCGATTCTGGACTCGGTGGTGTTGGTGCATGAGAATATCCACTCGGCTATTAAAGGAAAAAAAAAAGGTTTTATCCTTAAACTTGATTTGGCTAAAGCCTACGACTGGGTTGACTAGAATTTTTTGTGCTTGATTCTAAAATAGTTTGGCTTTAGTTAAAGGGTCATCCAAATAATAAATCAATTTATATCTACTGCCACCTTTTCTACTCTTATCAATGAATCACCCACCAAGTTCTTCAAAAGCTCTAGAGGTTTCAGATAGGGAGATCCTATATCTCCTATCCTATTTACTTTGCTGGCTTAAAGCTTGGGAAGGTACTTTCAATGTTTGGTTTCTAAAGGTGTCATTCTGGGTCTCAAACCCTCTTCTAGACCCTTAATATTCTCTCATGCTTAGTTTTTGGATGATACCATCATGATGGGTACATCTATGATTAAGGAAGCCAAAGCCTTTAAATCTACTTTGAATCTCTACACTAAAGGTACTGGTCAACTTATTAATTGGTCTAAAAGTACTCTATTTTTCATAAACACCTTGGAGGATAGGCAACATAAGATTGTTGGTATCCTTGAATGCAGTATAAGCTATTTCCCCTCTTCCTACTTGGGACTACCCTTGGGCCTTAATGTCAGTGACTCTTTCTAGAATCAGATGGTGGAGAGATTTTTTAAAAAGATGGCTGGTTGGAAGGGTGTTGTTCTGTCTCATGCTGGGAAGATTACCATGATTAAATCCTCTCTTCAAAGTCTTATGGTGTATGCTATGAGTCTATTCAAGATGCCATCCAAATATGTGGATAAAATTGATAGTATCCTAAAATGATTCCTTTGGTCTGGGGTTGAGTAAAGAAACTGAATACCTCTTATTGCCTGGGAAAGGGTGCGTAAACCTAAGTCTATGGGGGTTTTGGGTCTTAGACCTATAAAGATTATGAATAAAAATCTTTTGGCTAAGAAACTCTGGTGTATTTATGAAGACCCTAAGGACTAGAATACTATATGTAAACATAAATACCTTTATGATAACCCCTCCATTGATCAGTTCCTTTCTAGACCGGAGAAAGTGGAGGGCTCTATTTTTTGGAGGAATATCAATGATGCCAGAAGTATAGCTAATAAAGGAAAGTTATGGAGGCTAGGAAATGGATCTAGTATTAACTTTTGGAAAGATCCTTTTTTTTTTAAAAAACCCCTAAATTGTATGTTTAATAATCCTCGGGATATCAACATATGCTCCTCAACTTTTGGTCCTAGAGTGAAAGATTATTGGAGAAATAATTGTTGGGTGAAGTTGGCTGTGATCAATCCTATCTTCCATGAAATTGATAAAGCCCTCCTGGCTCAATGCTACTATGCTGACAAGGAAGACACTCTTATATGGGGCCCCTCATCTAGTGGAAAATTTTCTATGGCATCTGCTAGTTCTATCCAATTCAATGTGCCTGAGGAAACCCCTTTTTGGGCAAAGATATGGAATAAGAATCTTACCCCCAAAGTTGAGATCTTCTATTTGATCTTTGTTCAAAACAAAGTTTTACAATTGATAATCTAAGAAATAGAGGATTTATTATGTCGAATAGGTGCTGCCATTGCCAGGAGGCTGAGGAAGATACTAACCACCTTTTGCATTGTCCTTTTTCTCAACAAGTTTGGTCTTTCTTTTTGAAGGATAGTTCCTTTTGATGGATTTTCCCCTCCACTATCTAGGACTTCTACCAGCAATGGTATTATCCAGGTGATCATGCTAGGAATAAAGAAAAATGGATGTTGGTTGCTCCTCATATTGCCTGGAGTATATGGAAAGAAAGAAACAACTACATTTTCCGGGACAAAACTTGTACTCCTACTTTGGTGTATGAGAAGGCTAATAGTGGGATGCTGGAAAACTTGAGCAGAATAACCTAACATATTGGGAGTAATAGTGTCTTTCAAAGTAAGAAGAATGATCATGATAATAGTGTTTGGATTGCTCCCCCTGATGGTTGGATAAAGATTAATTTTGATGGTGCGGCTAAGGGCAATCCTGGCCCGGCGGGGTGTGGTAGTGTTATCATGGATTGTAATGGTAACATTATCATGGCTAATTTTGTTCCTCTGGGAACTCAAAACAACCATTTAGTGAAGGCTTCAGGAGCTTACTATGGTTTACAGCTTGCCAGTAGATTCAATTTTAAAAACATATGGTTGGAGGGTGATTCTCTGAATATTATAAATTGCCTAAAAGGTAAGTTTCCTCCATCTTGGACAATAGCTAACATTATTTCCATTGTGAAAGACATTATTGCCAAGTGTACTGGTACTTACATAGCCCATGTGTACCACGAGAGTAACATGGTGGCAGACAACTTGGCTAACATTGGGGTTAATTCTATTGAGATCATCACTTGGGACAACGAGGCGGATATTAGAGAGGACACCAAATCTCACATTAATTATGATAAAATCAACCATAAGGAAGGAAAGATTGGAAATTATTAATAAGAATCACCTAAGCTCTACGGAGTCTGACTGCAATTATGGGAAAGTATGGAACGGGTTTTTAAGCAACATCATTACCAACAATTCACACATTTTCTGGGTTCTACATTCTACTAATTCTTTTAAGAGAGACAGCTATCTTGATCACCACGACTCTAATTTTACTGATAGCTCTATTTTTATGAAGTTATCTATCATGGGGGGGGGACCTAAAGTGTGAAGAACCAGATAACTATAACAAGCTTAAGGAACCTGATATGGCGATGGTCTGGCATAAGCTAAAAAAAGGTGGAGTGACCCCTTACTTGGAAAAATTACATGGCTTTGATAAGGAGATCACTCAAAGATTTGTTGATGGTTGGAAAGACAACATTGTTACCATTGAAGGGAGAACATTGGATATTACTATTGAGCCTATAGCTTATATTACGGGAATCCCCAATGATGGTCAGAAGTTTTATAGGAAATTCAAGATTTCGGATATGGCGGCTAAAAAGTTCCTGAAATCTGTGAAAGAAAAGGTTGATTTTGTGGAAGGCAAGGTTAATGGCTATATGGAACCTGTCATGATCAAGGAGATTTTGTGCCATGTTCTATAGGTTGTGATGGAGTATTTTACCCTTGACGGTCGATTCACTCATGCCAATTCCCATCACTTCATGTTCCTTAATCACTTCAGGTACAAGGACACCATTAACATACCCTTTTATCTTTATACCTCTCTGGTTAAAAGTATAAATGAGCATAAGGGGTCTCCTAAGAAGGTTGTTAAGCATGAGGGTTTGATTCTTTTGATTTATGAGCATATTAAGAGAACCATCCCTATACCTAATGCTACTCCCTCCTTCGGAAAGAGTAAAATGAGCCCTAAGAAGATAGGGTCTATAAAGAGTAAGGCAGAGGACAATAAGGGTAGTAGCTTGAAGAAAATTTTCTTGGAAGCTACTAAGGAGGAGGTTTACTCTGAGGGGTCTAAGACGGAGGATTCTAAGGATGAGGTTTCTAAAAATGCCCAGGAGATGGAAAGCCCTAACGAGGAGGAGGAAGAGACTGATGACTCTGAGGCTATGTCTGATCATGATGAGCATAAGGAGGAGATAAGCAACAAAAAATTGGAGGAGGAGAATAAGGAGAAGACTGGGGAGGGGGATAAGTTGAAAGATGCTATGGACATGCAGGGTACTAATGATTCCCAGTGATGGGGGATGAGACTGAACCTCTGTGCACTGAGGATAAGGATACTACCATGTGTAATGAGGAGAAAGACATTGTGGAAGCTAAGGACCCTAACAAAAATATTTAGGAGAGCACAGTTGAGGAGAAAGGAAAAGATGTGGAAGAGGCTAATTATGAAGGCACTATGGCACTTAATTCCTATAGCCTAGAAGACCTGGTTGACACTGCCATCTAGTATGCAGAGAAACAGAAGAATGATAGGGATTTTAATAAAGAGGAGGTTCCCATTCTGGATGATTTTGTAGAGGGTATGAGGCATGACATACCTATATCTCAAGATGATGAGGAAAACATTCAGGAGGGGAGTGATGATTCTAGTGAATGGAGGTCCAGATATTCCTCTATCAAGCTTATCTTTGAAGATTTTAATGATAGGGAAGAAGTGACTACTGGTGTTTTGCAAACTACCAAAGTAGAGGCCCTTTATTCTTTCAGATTTAGCAAGTGGTGCTTTCATGAAATCAAGAGGCTCCATTTGAAAAGAAGAAAGCTTGAAGCTAACAATGTCATCCTCCAGGAGAAAGTGGAGTCTCTTCTCAAGGAGAGATCTTCTATTTCCCATGCTATTGATCTGAAGGAAAGAATGGATAAATTTTATAATACTCTTATCAACATTCTCCAGCACAGTATGGATAGTATGAAGGCTTCTAGTACCAACCTCAAGTGTTTGGTTAACTTGTTGGATCATGCGTTAGAGGTTGATACTGAGGTTAGGAGTGCTCCTCTACTAGATAGTGGTGGCCCAAGCTCTTGGACCCGTGGAAAGAAAAATTCCCCTTTGATTAAGAAGAATATGGATGAGCTAAAAAGTGTTATCAGTAGGATAGATAACATTCAGCCCAAGATGGAGAAAATTCTAGATGAAAAAGTTGGGGTTATGTATGTGGATGCTTAGTCTGGTGTTCTTGTTGGCTTTCTTGTTTCTTTTGTTGTCTTTTTGGTTGGGTTTATGCCTTGTTCTAGCTAGCTTTGTAGCCCCTAATATGGGCAGTTCATTGTTGTATGTCTCTTCTTATGTTGTGTTAGAATAACTGAGAGGGGGGTGAATCAGTTATCCAGTGTCCCAAAACAAAATGTATAATTCAAAACAACTTCTCTAATTTTTGCTTGTTGGTAAACAATAATAACTCTTACTGTCTGTACTTTTACCAATTACCAGTCTGATACCATAACAGTTTACTGATCAAATCTAATATGTAACATGTAAAGAATGATAACAAACAAATATCACAATCAACACATAACACAAGAGATTTAACGTGGAAACCCTGTAAAGGGAAAAACCACCTGGGACTGGCAACCCAAAATTGTTCACTCTTTTGAAGTGAGGTCAATCAAGACCCAACCCTGTTAAAGGTTACAAACACACTGTCAGGTGTGACCTTGTTAGAGGATTGTAGACTAGAAGTTATCATCCAACCAACATTCACTATGGGGTTGACAGGATAACAATGTTCATTCTATGAATGATACATCATAAGACTTTCAGAGTCCACTCGGTTAAGATATTTTGACTATATACAAGGGTTAGATATGTAACAGTAAATGACTTGCCTTAATACAACTTCAATTACAGATTATAGATCAATATTTAGTCCATACAAATCCTTCTGATCAATAATTCACTTCAGATTCAATACTATATCAACTTACTGTCCATCGGTAACTGCTCTCTGTAGCTCAGTAATTGCTCTGTGGCTCAGTTCTTACTAACCAGTATGATCAAAATGCATGAAACCTTGTTCACGTGATATTCCTGTAGCTTCTTCTTCTTCTGGCATCTTTCATAAAGAAATTATGTTCTCTTATATAAATGAGTAAATCATTTTCTTCTCCACCATTAGATTTTGCTGCTTAACCTCATTCATAGATTTTTTCGCTTCAAACTTTCTCGATACTTTGTCAATAACACATTTCAATCTTCTCCGTTAGATCTTCCCTGAATTTTGTTAGCCGTCGATCTGTGTAACAAACATTATCTGTTACCTCAATGCTATAATCTTGCCATCTCATCAATCTTATCGGCTAAACTAATCATTTAATTCATTCTATTCCAGTCGGTTAACAAATAAATGCGTCGGTGAACATAGCTCAGTTAATACTGCGATCAGTATACACTACACTTCATCTGTGTATACTAGAAATGCTTCATTTACCGACAACACTGCTTTGTGTCTTTCAACTCTATACTTCATCATAGATGAATGCAACATAATAAAGTCAACATCATCAAGTCATAGACTCATCAGCAAGTTACTCAATGTGTTCCTTATCCTCATCTATCATATACATCTCTCCTCATGTAGATTTCTCTATTCTTCATCTTTTTCACCTTTCTTCAGATGTCACGGTATAGTAACTTACAAGGTAAGTGTTGTCAAACTAGTTGATATCAATGACAACATAATACTGATTTAATCATATTACATATCTAATTAGCAACTCCTCAGTGATCTTGCAATCATAAATTCTTCAATCAGATTCCAAATCAGTTGTAGTTCAACAATCTCTCCCTTTGGCATTGATGGCAACTCAAGTAATATGAAATGTACCATACACATACCAAACATACATTCTACAACTTTGTGAACAAATGTTGTAAGTCAAATGGACTTAATATGTTTAATCACTACATTACTAAACATCATTAAATAATACAGCTTTACCATTCTATAGTTGTGATCTTTTCAGTTCTCTTGTTCCTGCTTCTATTCTCTGTAACTGATCTTCAATACTCTATCTCATTCAGATTGTCTCTCCCTTAGATAATTCTCATCGATGCTTGTTCCTTTTCATATCTTGTTCCTTTTCATATTTTTTATCTCTCCCCTTTTCATTTCATATTGTTTATCTCTCCCTTTGACAGCAATGCCAAAGAAACAAATAAACAAACAATTTTGTCTTCCTCTGTATCTCTGAATACTGATATTCCAATCAGTTCAAGTTCTCAATCTTAATCACAACCTTGAACATGATTCAAAGTGTGAACTATGCTGCATCAACATGAATGATCTTTTAATAAAAGTAGGTTGATGCAACAACCAGATCACCTTACTGACCGATAGATAGGGGACATACCCCAAGTCTAGTCCTCAAGTATTCAAATGTGTCCTTCGGTAGGGGCTTTGTAAAAATATTTGCAAGTTGTTCTTTAGATGTAACAAATTCTAACTTCACTTGCTTCTCTTGCACATGCTCTCTTAAGTAATGATACTTAATAGATATATGCTTTATTTTAGAGTGCATCATAGGATTCTTTGAAATATTAATTGCACTAGTGTTGTCACAGTATATAATCACCGGGTCAATGATTACCTCATTCATTCCTTCCAACACTTGTTTCATATATGCAATGTTTGAATAGTTAGTAGCATCAACAACATACTCTGCTTCAGCTATAGATTGAGAAATACAAGCCTATTTTTTACTTGTCCATGTTACAAGTCTTTCACCAAAGAAAAATGCTCCTCCAGTGGTGCTTTTTCTATCATCCACATTTCCAGCCCAATCAGCATCGGTGTAAACTTTTAGTTCAAACTTCCCTTCCTTAGGATACCATAATCCATAATTCTCTATTTTCTTCAGGTCTCTTAAGATCCTTTTTGTAGCTATCATGTGTGATTCTCTAGGATTAGCAAAAAATCTTGCAACTATACCCACAACATGTGCTATATTTGGTCTACTGTGAACTACGTACATTAATTTACCAATAATGGATTGGTAAAGTGTCTAATTTACCTCAATAGTTTCATCCTCCTTTATCAATTTGCATCCAGTAGCCATCAGTGTTCCCGCAGGTTTAGCATCTTCCATGCCAAATGTTTTCAGTACTTCTTTTATGTATTTAGATTATGTCATCAACAAATATCTTCCATGACAAGATCTGAGCCTCCAAAGATAATGTCAATAACAAATATTCTAGCAATGATAATAGTATCATCAGTATCACCTTTCACATACAAATTGTTGTTTTCACTTGTTCTTACAAATCCAATACTTAACAAGTAAGTATGCACTCTTTCATACCATGCTCTCAGTGCTTGCTTCAATCCATATAAAGCTTTATGTAATCTACATACCATGTCTTTATTGTCAGGATCAACAAATCCTTCAAGTTGTTCAATATAGACCTCTTCTTCAAGTATACCATTCAAAAATGCTGACTTCACATCCATTTGATAGACTTTGAATTTCTTATGTGTAGCATATGCAAGTAGCATTCTGAATCCTTCTAATCTAGCAATAGGTGCAAATGTTTCACCATAGTCAATGCCTTCTTCCTGTGCATATCCCTTGCATACTAATCTAGCTTTATTTCTTGTGGCTTCACCATTTTCATTCAATTTATTCTTGTATATCCACTTAGTACCTATAACATTCTTATCTTTTGGTTGGGGTACGAAGGACCAGGTTTTGTTCTTCTCTATTTTCTCTATTTCCTCCTTCATTGCATTAACCCATTCTTCATTCTCTAATGCAACTTTCATAGTTTTAGGTTCAAATTCACAAATTAAACATGTATCTTGTCTTGTTTTGCTTCTAGTTTTCATTCGGGCATGTCTATCTCCAATGATTTGTGTCTCAGGATGATGTCTTCTAAAAAAACTAGCCAAAACTTGATTTCTCCTTTCTTGTTCATCCTACTCAGGGTCATTTTCTTGCTTGGTAGCTCCAACTTGTTCCTCGGTTTGTGTTGCCTATTGTCCTGCATTGTTTCCCTACTGACTGGTTGTCACAATTTGCGGTGTCGGTAGATACTATGGATGTTCAATGTAAGTGAATCTACCATAGTCTTCCAATTCCTTTATACTTTCTTCTATGTACTTGTCATCAAACTCATCAACACGAACATTAGTACTTTCAACTATCTTATTTGTAGTCTTATTCAAACATTTATATGCTTTACTTGTAGTGGAATATCCCAGAAATATTCCTTCATCTCTTTTAGAATCAAATTTTCCATTTCTCTCATCTTTCAAAATAAAACATTTACTTCCAAAAATTCTGAAATAACTTACAGTAGGTTTGTGTCCAAACCATAGCTCATAAGGTGTTCAGTTGGAGTCCTTCAGTTGTACTCGGTTAAGAAAATACATAACTGTACTGACAGCTTCCCTCCAATATGTCTAAGCAACATTCTTATGTATCATTAATGTTCTAGCACAGTCAATTATAGACCTATTTCTTCTTTTAGCAATGACATTTTGCTGAGGTGTCCTCGGTGCAGATACCTACCTTTTGATTCCATGCTCATTACAAAAATCAGTAAATTCATCATAGATAAATTCACCTCCTCTATCAGATCTTAAACATTTTATTTCCTTACCAGTTTCTTTCTCTACCTTAGCTTTATACCACTTAAACATTTTGAAAGCTTCAGATTTCTCTTTCAAGAACATAACAGTCATTAGTCTAGTGTAGTCATCAACAAAAAGAATAAAATATCTATCACCAAAATAGCTCTGAGTTCTCATAGGATGACATAGATCAGTATGAACCAACTCAAGTATCTTCTTTGTTGAATAGTCTTTGCTTTTAAAACTAGACTTAGTCATCTTACCTTTCTGACATTCATGGCACATGGCATGATCAGGTTTTTTCAAGTTAGGCAATCCTCTAACTCTTTTCTTTCTACTAATCTTGATCATGTTGTCAAAGTTCACATGGCATAACCTTTTGTGCCACAACCAAGCATCTTCATCCTTTATTAACAAACAAGAAGACTGATCCATATCAAGATAGAATAGATTACCTCTAGATTGTATACCAGTTCTGACAAGTCTTCCTCCATCATCATAGATCTTCACCTTTTTGCTCTCAAAAGCTAGTCGGTGGCCTGAATTATTCATCTGAGTCACACTTAACAAATTATAGTTCAGTCCATCTACCCAGTATGCATTTTCACATTGTAATCTACATTGATCATTAGTGAGCCTTTACCTCTTACCATACAAGGTGCATCATTTCCCATTCTCATAGATCCTCCATTATATTCAACAAGATGATCAAACTTTTCTACATCACCGGTCATATGATGTGTACAGCCACTGTCTATGATCCATGTATCATTTTTGCTTACTTTAGAGATCAGTGCTATCTCTTCATGTTTCTCTTCCTCTTTTGAGTCATCTTTCATAGAAACAAATACAACTTCTATATCATCATCAGAATTAGATTTAGTTTCAATATCTTCGGCTATGTAACATACCTTTTTTCCTTTTTCATCTCAGTTGTCTTTTTTGTAGTGTCGGTAGCCTCTGTTGACTCTTCTCCCATAGCTTCCATCAGATCGGTCTTTGGATCTATCATCATCTTTCTTCTAAGGACATATAGCAATGATGTGACCAACTTCTTTACAATTAAAATATGCCAAAGGTAGCTTACCTCTATACCTTCCTTTTCCTTTGGGCAATCTTCTAGCCATAAGTGCTTCAAGCTCATCAAGTTCATCATCGGTATTATCATCACTATCACAATTTTTACTATTCCTGCTAGACTTTCCAATCTTCAAAGAAGACATGAAAGTGGATTCAACAAAAGGAACAACATTGTTATCAAAGTTGTTTAATTTAAAGGTTGTAAATTTACCAATCAGAGTGTCAAGAGTAAGGTTGGCTGTAGCTCTTGTTTCATGAATTGCAGAAATCCTGATTGCATAAACTGGTAGCAAAGTTCTGAGAATCTTGCTTATCATTGTTTCATCATCAATCACTCCATTAGATGCTCTAATAGAATGTACCACCTCTTTTAGTCTATTTGAATATTGTACAATGTTCTCACCTTCTTTCATTCTCATATCATCAAATCTGCCTCTCAGACTTTCAGCTCGGGTTCTTTTGACATTCAGATCTCCACTGTATATTTGTGTTAATTTATCCCACATTCCTTTGGCATTCGTGCATGTCTTGATATCTTCAAATTCAGCATCGGTACAGGCAGTAGCAAGTTCCATCATAGTAACATTGTGTTCATGCTTGTCCTTCAACTGATCAATAGTTAAGGGACCAGTGGGTGGTTGTATGTAGCCATTTTCCATCAGATCTAGTGTTGTGTTCCCAATTCTAGATATGTGCAGCTTCAATTTTCTTAGTCATCACTAATACATTTGGGGTGAAATTGCGACGACAATTTGCGATGGCAGGCAAATGTCATGCGGTTTTGGCTTTTTTTTTTCAAATATAGCCTGACACCGTCGTAATTTGCGACGACAATACATTTGGCACTGTCGCAATTGCGACGTTGTCGGGATATAAGCTCAAAATTAAAAAGGAACATTGTCATTTGTGTTTTCAACAGCGCCGTAACCCTCTGCAAAATCACATCAGGATATAAGGGCAAAAAAAACAAGAACGTTGTTATTTGTGTTTTCAACAGCGCCGTAACCCTCCGCGAAATCACATCGGGATATAAGGGCAAAAAAAACAAGAACGTTGTCATTTGTGTTTTCAACAACACCGTAACCCTCCGCGAAATCACAGCTACAATTTCTGAGTACGTTGGGTTTATTTTTCTTTTGTCATTATTATGTAATCTGGTATTCAGCTGTTAGAGAGCTAAAATACCTAGAAATGAGGACATATCTATGTTGAATTTATTGTTAGCGGCTTTGGTTATTTAGAAGTTTAATTTTATTTGTTCATCTTTCAAGCACAAATGTTTTGTGGACCGTAACATCTTCATTGTTTCAGGTATGCAGTGAAATAGCCCTAACTTGCAATTGCGATGTTGTTGGGATATAAGGGCAAAAAAAAAAAGGAACGTTGTCATTTGTGTTTTCAACAGCACCGTAACCCTCCGCGAAATCACATCGGGATATAAGGGCAAAAAAAACAAGAACGTTGTCATTTGTGTTTTCAACAGCACCGAGAGAGATTCCCTCCATGAAATCACAGCTACAATTTCTGAGTACGTTGGGTTTATTTTTCTTTTGTCATTATTATGTAATCTAGTATTCAGCTGTTAGAGAGCTAAAATACCCAGAAATGAGGACATATCTGTGTTGAATTTATTGTTAGCGGCTTTGGTTATTTAGAAGTTTAATTTTATTTGTTCATCTTTCAAGCACAAACGTTTTGTGGACTGTAATGTCTTCATTGTTTCGGGTATGCAATGAAACAGCCCTAACTTGCGACTACCTTCATGGTACTTATGTACATTATCATGTTGTCTTTATAGTGACTGTCCTCATTCAAGTGGCAATTACACAAGGGACAGTCACTGTGAGATGTCCTCATTTGTGACAAGGACAGTCACACTTAGGACATCTCATAGTGATATTCCCTTGTGTAATTTCCACTTGAATGTATTTCTATTGAACCACATTAATGCTTTTCTTCTTCAACAAATGAGGATAGTCACTATAAAGACAACATGATAATGTACACAATTACCAAAAAATGATCTTGTTAATTGATGTAACACTTTGTCTTGCTCACTCCCTATCCTTCACTAGGGTCTCTTTAGGCCAATGTTTTGACTTGATAGGGTACTTAACTATCCCTACACTCTTTAGGTATCTCTACCCAAGATCCCACTCCTTCAACTAGTGCACACCAACAAGAAATACAACGAACTCTGCTCAATACCAATCTAGCTACTAGGACACTCCTAGTCTTGTCTTCACAAATTGAAATGCATTCAAGTAGAACTTTACTCCATGGAGAGGCTGGCCACTAGGACCTCTATTGGTTTCAATATTACTCCTTCACCTATACTTTTCATCAGTACTTCAATCCGGTTCATCAAACCATGCCAATTGCACCCAAAAATAGGCTGCTAGCAATTAGGCCTTTGTCAAGCCTTTTTGTTTATATTAAGCCACCTAAAGGGCTTAGGATTCAGATGCCCTTTATTGAGAACTCCAAGATATCTAAGGTCTTCTCCTCCTAGATTTTTTGTACACCAACTGCTACAGCCATGCCTGAAAACAAGTATTTTGACACAACTTGGACAGTCTGACTAAGAGTTTGTTTTCTTAGCAGCCAAAGAAACTCACCCAATCTTCTAATTTGACTTGGGGCTTCTTTAGATGTGTGTCTACCTCTCCATGAGATTTTAGTTAAAGCAACCAATGCATTCAACTTGTTGTAATCTTCTTGTAATGATTTGTCATCCCTAACTGTGCTCAACTGACTCACCTAGGACATCATTGCAAACATAGAAAATGAGCTTCCCAGGGCCCCTCCTTCCAAACATATAGTACATGGAGTCTCCTCACCCATTCCAAGAGCCCGTACAAAATTGACAATGGAATGATGAGCTAAGACTCCATTTGTTCAACATGCCTGGTTCAAACCAATGATAGGGTACTTAACAAAAGAATTAACAAACTAGTTGGAATGCTTCAAAACTCAAAAAAAACACAACACAGAATAAAAAAACTTGTACTAACTTTTCCAATAGACACTGTGAGCTATCTAATCCATTAATCAACTGAAAACAAAGAAACAAAAAAACTCAAGAATTCACTAAAACCGTGTTACTCTACAAATCTTCTTAATTCCAAATGTTTTTCCCCCCAACCTTTTGCACAGATCGATGGAGGCCTCTTATAGTTGATGTGATGCCTAATTCAATGGTTTCATATAGTTACATAACCATCTTACTCGAAAATGCTCCCTTGCACAAATGTTGTCAATGTTGTGAATGACAACATTGACAACTTGTTACAACCTTTGGGATTTTGGTTCAAAAATTATTGTTCAAACACCATAAGACCCTAACCATGACTTAGTTAGGCTATTTAGACCTCACATAGGCCACTTCTACACTTCTTTTCCCAATTTGACCCCTAAATGCTTCATTCCCACTTTTGCCACAATATTGGTAACTTGGGTACAAATTGGCACTTGCCTTCACAAAGGTCACACATGAGGACATCTCACAGTGATCGATTGTCCCTTGTGTAATTGCCACTTGAATGTATTTCTATTGAACCACATTAATGCTTTTCTTCTTCAAAAAATGAGGACAGTCACTCTAAAGACAATATGATAATGTACACTCACTGTAAGGACAGTCACAAATGAGGACATCTCACAGTGACTGTCCCTTGTGTAATTGCCGCTTGAATGTATTGCTATTGAACCACATTAATGCTTTTCTTCTTCAACAAATGAGGATAGTCACTCTAAAGACAACATGATAATGTACACTCACTGTAAGGATAGTCACAAATGAGGACATCTCACAGTGATTGTCCCTTGTGTAATTGCTGCTTGAATTACACAAGGGATAGTCATTGTGAGATGTCCTCATTTGTGACAAGGACAGTCACACATGAGGACATCTCACAGTGATTGTCCCTTGTGTAATTTCCACTTGAATGTATTGCTATTGAACCACATTAATGCTTTTCTTCTTCAACAAATGAGGACAGTCACTCTAAAGACAACATGATAATGTACACTCACTGTAAGGACAGTCACAAATGAGGACATCTCACAGTGACTGTCCCTTGTGTAATTTCCGCTTGAATTACATAAGGGACAGTCATTGTGAGATGTCCTCATTTGTGACAAGGATAGTCACACATGAGGACATCTCACAGTGATTGTCCCTTGTGTAATTGTCACTTGAATGTATTGCTATTGAACCACATTAATGCTTTTCTTCTTCAAAAAATGAGGACAGTCACTCTAAAGACAACATGATAATGTACACTCACTGTAAGGACAGTCACAAATGAGGACATCTCACAGTGACTGTCCCTTGTGTAATGGCCGCTTGAATTACACAAGGGACAGTCATTGTGAGATGTCCTCATTTGTGACAAGGACAGTCACACATGAGGACATCTCACAGTGATTGTCTGTAATGTCCCCTTTTTGGCTAACTTGGAAAATAGGAACAATTACTCCACTTCTCAGACTTACTCTATCAGATACTTACAATTAAACTAAGTAATGGAGGTTACTTAAGATATCAACCGCTATTTCAGATTCAATCACAATATGTGTGCAAGATGATATTGATACCAATATGTTTAATAGCACTGTCGGATATAATGATATGAAATATGCTATGAATATGATGTTTCCTATCACTTATAGTGATAGTATAATGATGGTATGTCTGATATAAACAATATCGATATACAATCAATAAGTATTGCTTACAGCAATGTATTTGCTGTGTCTGATATGATGATGTAATTATGCAAATGTGTAATATCGCTATGAGTGATATGTTGCTATTTCAAATTCTGAATTATATGCTTGCAACTTCAAATATTGATGCTGTTTCTGACTATCCTTTCTATCTATGCAATCATGGTGTTGTCTCTGATCTGCAATGATAAACTTGAAACCAAACTGCCAAAGGCAGATGCTCTATTGAGTATATCCAAATATGGATAAGTAAATAAAGTTCTAATGATGCCTTGAGTGACTGACGAGAATGCATTCTTATATTGTCTTTAAAAAATGAAGAGATGCTATGAATGAGACGAGTCTTGTTTCTTCCTCCATGTCCCTTTGTTAATCATACCTTTCCATAATCCGACAGTTCACATAATATTATTTCATTATTTTCTGATCATAGATAACTCCCAGATTGACTCAATATCAAATCTTTTTATGAAGGTAATCTTCCCTAATTGGTAGTGCAACCAGTAGTTAACATCCATTGTGTTTGTATTAGTTTGGTCTAACTATCATTAGTATTTAGTCAATCGATATTAACTCTTGCCTTATCCCATATTGTTATGATTATATCCAATCTTTCTACTCTGATATAAGTCGATATCATTTTCTGATAATTGTCCATTTATTGGTTGATTGCTGGTAATGGAGTTTGATCTTCAAATTGACTTCCATTCCTGTTAATACTTAAGGATACATTGTACTTATTATCCATGACTGATGCCTCATTCATCAATAGCTTGTGATATAATCACTGATGCTTTTGTGTTTCTACAAGATGTGGTTTATCTCAGACAATCGATAATCTTTCAATCCTTTAGTCGATATCCTCCTATGTGGTGTCTATTGATATAGATAGTAGAATTCAATCTAGTTTATGTTATTGTCATGATAACATAGGAAGTGATGGTGCATATTTGCTAGCGGGTCTTCATGTTTGATATTGCTTTATTGGATATGTCATTGTCTAAACTTGTGCAATTAATGATTATTTATAATATATGAATGGTTATCCTTCTTGCTTATCAATACATCTTCTGAAACACATAGCGACCTATCCCTTATTCATATCATGTTGATCTTGACTTCATAGTATTTGGTTCATTAATCATCCTCTCATGGTATCGACGTGTAATGACTAGTGATTGTTGTATCACTTCTTCATTCCTCATCGTGATAGATAATGCAGATGTTTAATGTAGATGTATATCGATTACAGATAGTCGATATTGCTTTAAACGTTATTATTATTATTATTATTATTATTATTATTAATGTTATTGTTATTATTAAATATTATAATTAATGATGTTAGTAATATTAATAATATTATAATAAATATTATTATAGTGATAACATATTGTTTTATATTGAGAGGTTTATTAATATTATTTATATATTAAAATTATTATATCAATAATTGATTTAATATTATTACTTAATATATTATTATAATATAATATATATAATTTATTAATAATTATTTATTATTAATTTATATTATAATTATAATCATAATTATATTATTTATTAATATTTTAATATTATTTAATTAACATATTACTTATTATGCTAACTATATATTATTATTATCTTTTGATAATAATTATATATTATTGTTATATACCATTAATAATAGATTATTATATATCATCTAATCATTTTATTATTATACTAAGTTCAATATGTCACGGCTCATGACATTGTCCCTTGTGTAATTGCCACTTGAATGTATTGCTATTGAACCACATTAATGCTTTTCTTCTTCAACAAATGAGGACAGTCACTCTAAAGACAACATGATAATGTACACTCATTGTAAGGACAGTCACAAATGAGGACATCTCACAGTGACTGTCCCTTATGTAATTGCCACTTGAATTACACAAGGGACAGTCATTGTGAGATGTCCTCATTTGTGACAAGGACAGTCACACATGAGGACATCTCACAGTGATTGTCCCTTGTGTAATTGCCACTTGAATGTATTGCTATTGAACCACATTAATGCTTTTCTTCTTCAACAAATGAGGACAGTCACTCTAAAGACACCATGATAATGTACACTCACTGTAAGGATAGTCACAAATGAGGACATCTCATAGTGACTGTCCCTTGTGTAATTGCCACTTGAATGTATTGCTATTCAGCCACATTAATGCTTTTCTTCTTCAACAAATGAGGATAGTCACTCTAAGGACAACATGATAATGTACACTCACTGTAAGTGTACATTATCATGTTGTATTACAAATGGACCTTATGTTGGTCGGGATATAAGTGCAAAAAAAAAAAGGAACGTTGTCATTTGTGTTTTCAACAGCGCCGAGAGAGATTCCCTCCGCGAAATCAAGCGGGTTATAATTTGTGTTTTGAACAAAGCGGGTTGTCATTTATGTTTTGAATAGCACCAAGAGAGATTCCCTCCACGAAATCAAGCAGGTTGTCATTTGTGTTTTCAACAGCGCCGAGAGAGTTCCCTCCGCAAAATCACAGCTACAATTTCTGAGTACGTTGGGTTTATTTTTCTTTTGTCATTATTATTTAATCTGGTATTCAGCTGTTAGAGAGCTAAAATACCCAGAAATGAGGACATATCTGTGTTGAATTTATTGTTAGCGGCTTTGGTTATTTAGAATGCTTCCCCACAATACTTAATTACACAAGGGACAGTCACTGTGAGATGTCCTCATTTGTGACAAGGACAGTCACACATGAGGACATCTCACAGTGACTGTCCCTTGTGTAATTGCCACTTGAATGTATTGCTATTCAACCACATTTATGGGCCCGTTTGGACCACGACACATAGTAGCACCTACAGAGAAGAATATCCCAGGTGTAACAAGTTGTAAGAATATACCAACAGTTCTAAGAAGTTCCCTAGCACGTAGTAGCATCTACAGAGAAGAATATGCAACATGAGGGCAGCCACTGTAAAGACAACATGATAATGTACACTCATTGTATGTGTACATTATCATGTTTTCTTTACAGTGACTGACCTCATTCAAGTGGCAATTACACAAGGGACAGTCACTGTGAGATGTCCTCATTTGTGACAAGGACAGTCACACATGAGGATATCTCACAGTGACTGTTCCTTGTGTAATTACCACTTGAATGTATTGCTATTCAACCACATTTATGGGCCCGTTTGGACCATGGCACACAGTAGCATCTACAGAGAAGAATATCCCAGGTGTAACAAGTTGTAAGAATATACCAACAGTTCTAAGAAGTTCCCTAGCACATAGTAGCATCTTCTAATTGTCTATACCACTTCACAAGGTATTGTTTGCACACATTGTTTTTGGTTCTTTTGATGACCCTTGTTTTGAAATTGCTATTAGGCCTTGTAGCTTATATGTTTTGATTGCTGGAGAGCTTCTAAAGCTAAGCAAGAAGACCATTGCACGAGTTATAGCCGCACGCTCAGGTTTGAAAATTGTATATTTTAACTAGACTTTTAGCTTATTTTTGCTGTATATTTTAATCTAAAGGGAATCATGGATGTGAACTTGAAAGAATTTTGTACTTAGTTCTTATGGAGAGAATAGTAGTAGTTTACGGTCTAATATCAAATAGAGTTTTCCAATTACAGAAAGTTAATGAATTCTAATAGCTTATATGTTTTGATTGCTGGAGAGCTTCTAGAGCTAAGAAAGAAGACCATTGCACGAGTTATAGCCGCGCGCTCAGGTTTGAAAATTGTATATATTTTAATCTAATGTATATTTTAATCCTTTTGCCATGTCATGTAATATGTCTTGCCTTGTAGCTTATATGTTTTGAAATTGCTGTTAGGCCTTGTAGCTTATATGTTTTGATTGCTAGAGAGCTTCTAGAGCTAAGCAAGAAGACCATTGCACTAGTCGTAGCCATGCGCTCAAGCATGAAAATTGTATATTTTTTAATCTAATGTATATTTTAACTAGACTTTTAAAATATTAAAGGATTTAACTAGGTCTAAGAAGATTTGTGTACTTTTGACAATTTTGCTTAGTCACTGAAAGTTGTAGACCGAAGTTTTCATAGCCCAATTTTTGCTTCCTGCGAAGAACGATCATGTCAGATAATATAAGTGAAGAACAAAATAGGGAGACAATCGCTAGATTGTGGTCTAACTTGAAAAGAAAAGGTGATGGAAAATGTTATTGTCCCTGCAAAATTTGTAAGGGCTTAAACCGTAGAAGACTGCTAATCAAAACAGTTAAGAGACATTGTAGGGAGAATGGTCACATTGAAGGGGGGCATGACTATCATCCACTGGTAAGCTGTTCATTATATCATTTTAACAATTTATATACATATGAAATCACTTGATGATGAGTTGAAGATCATGGTTTATTTATGTTAATCAATTTTATATAGGTTGATCTCCCCAGGGAAGTACATGATATGGAGGAACATGGGGGTGCGAATATCCAAGGTGAAGATAATGATCCCATGGAAGATGACGATCATGCGCCAGAAAACACAATTGAAGATGATGGTATAAATACATTGATCCATGACACATTTAGTCCAAGCGGATCTGATCATGATGATGATGATAGCCTCGATGTACCTCTACTTGAGAAGACATACGAGCCCCTATACAAAGACTCCCAAACAACTCTTCTCTCTACTGTATTGTTGTTGTTGAACTTGAAGGTTATGAATGGTTTATCCAACATAACAATGTCACGTATGTTAAGGTATGTCATATATGTCTTTATAGTTAACAAAGGGTGAATAATGTACCACTAATATTGTTTATATTAACAACTTATATTTTTTGCTGTAGATTGATAGGCGAGTTTTTGTTACCACCATCAAATATTCTACCTCGCTCATATCGAGAATTATCTGCTATTATGAAAGATATTGGAATGGAGTATCAAGCAATACATGCTTGTCCCAATGATCATATTATATATTATAAAGAACATGAATTTGCAATACAATGTCCTGTATGTCATACGAGTAGATATCGAACAGATTGAATAACAAAAAAGGTGCCTCACAAGGTTCTTCGTTACATCCCCATTATTCCACGGATGCGACAATTATTCAGGTGTACTAGCTTGGCACAATTTATGGATTACCATGCATGCAATAGAAGTCGAGATGACATTATTCGAATCCCTGCGGATGGTTCGGCATTTATGCACATAGAGGAAAAGTGGCAACACTTCAAAGAAGAACCTCGTAATCTCAGGCTTTCATTGGCAGCGGATGGTGTCAATCCATTTGGAGAGATGAGATCTGTTTGCTCGGTGTGGCCTGTTTTTGTTATCAACAATAACATTCCTCCGTGGATGTCAATAAAGAGGGAGCACATTATGTTGGCAATGATTGTTCCAGGTATTTTATCATTTGATAGTTATTAATTTACATGTACTTACAAATCTTACAGTAAAATGGTCACAATAATTATGTAATGTTACTGTTCATTCAAGTAGGTAAATATCAAGTTAAAGATATGAATGTATATATTGAGCCTCTTATTGACGAGTTGGTGGAGTTATGGAATGGTGTCACTATGTATGACGTGTCTAGACCAATAGGACAAAGACAATTTCAATTCCATGCAATACTTGTATGGAAAATACATGATGCCCCAGGGCTAACACATTTTTGTGGTATGTTATAGTGAATTCAAGTTGCGCATGATAATTCTAATTATAAAAATCAACATATTTAATAATCCAATTATATCATTATCTTGTAGGTCTTCAAACAAAGGGAAAATTTGCATGTCCAGTTTGTGGTCCAAAGATGAAATCTCGTCATTCAAAAAGTTTAGGAAAACATGTGTTTGATGAGTACAGACACTTCCTCCACAGGAATCATAAGTATCGAAGTATGGAAAAACATCTTTTCAATGGGAAAGAAGAGACTACATCAAAGCCACGAAGAATGACACCTCGCCTATGGAAGTTGGAATATAATAGAATTAATCGTCGAGGTAATGTCATTCCACTTAATGGTTTATGTTTGTAATTTATATATTTCTATTGTGATTTTTGTTTACTAATTATGTAATTGATGATCATGAAGGTCGTCAAGGCACTACTGAGAACCTTCCAAAGGGACTAAAAAGCTATCCCAGACAATTTAGTAGGTTGCCCTACTATGAGGACCTACAAATTGTGCATTTGTTTGATCTTATGCATATTGGAAAGAATATAACAGAGACATTGTGGAAAATACTGGATGGAAGGCGTGACAAAGAAAAAATTGTCAAAATTTGTAATGACATTCATGAATCCAATCATGCACTGAAGAATTTCATTCACTCAAATAGCAATAGAGATCAGATTAATATAAGTGCCCTTCCTTGGTTATTAACGGAGCAGCAAAGTGATGCCATAAAAGAAGTCATACGAAAAATTTGATTTCCCACAGGATTTGCTGGGAACATAAGCAATCTCATATCAAAGAAAAGTGAATTTGGGCCAGGGCTCAAAACGCATGATTGGCATACTTTCATCAAGGTAAGTTATGTTCTTCTGTATTTACAATATATTCATAAACTACGTGTACTATTCATTATGTTATGTTAGAAAATAATGAAATGATTGGTTTATAATTACTACAGTACGTGCTACCTCTATCTCTCCCAGAGCACTTCAACAATAACATCAAACAAGTGATATATGATCTTGGAAAATACATGAGGTAAGCAGTAATATCTGTTCAATTTATTGTATATATTTATTATATTCGCAATTTGTTTTTCTTGCTATGTAATCTATTGTATATTATTTTGTAAAGTCTCGTATTTATATATTTTTTGTGACTTGAATCTCTTAATGTAGGTGGTTTTCATCTAAAGAAATCCATAAAGAAGATATAAACTATTGGAAGAGAAGAATTCCTCATTTATTGTGTGAAATGCAAAAGTGTCTACCTCCAACTTTTTTCAATGCACAAGAACACTACCTCATACACCAAGTTGAGGAGATTGAATTGTGTGGACCTGCACACACTAGGTCAATGTGGATGGTTGAGAGGCACTTGAAATCTTTGAAGGCTTTGGTTCGACAAAGAGCACATCCTGAGGGTTCTATGGTAGAGGGATACATGGTATACCAGACTATGGTGTACATTACTGAATATCTTCCTAAGTTTGCTTCAAATATCCATGTAGATCGCATTTGGGATCTCGACCCTTTTAAAAAATTCAAAGGGGAGTACTTGATGGGGAAAGGTAGATCGAGGAAAGTGACAGGTAATAAATTATAAGATGTTATTGTAATAAATTATTTCTTAATCTTCAAAATAAATCGGTTGTAAGTCATCTATTTTTTTTTTGTACAGTTGCTCGAGAGTGGGATGCACTACATTTGTATATTGCAAACAATCTTGATTGGATGATGGTATGGATTGAACGATGTCAACATTCTGGTCACACATTAACATGGGAAGGTGTATCTTCATTGGTTAAAGAAGCTCATCGTAATGGAGATTCTAATGTTACGCAAAGGGAAATAGATTTAGCATATGGTTTAAGAGATTTCCAGGTACATACAAAATTATTAATCACCCGTATGTTTATCAACTCACGATATAATAATTTTGACATGTTTCACATATTATTGCAGGTTAAACACCACAAGGGTATGTTCTGTAATGGTCAAAAATTTCGCGTCAAAGTGTTGGATGACACGAAGAAAACTTGTGATTCTGGAATAACTGCAGTCTTTCAAGTGACTAATATTTCATCTAGAAATGACTTAGATCCTCAAGAGTCTAAAAATCAATACTATGGCATTTTGGATGATATACTTGAGTGCGACTTTAGTTCCTTCAAATTAGTACTCTTCATTGTCAAATGGTATAGGCTACGACTTAATCCAAATGATCCTAATAGAACTGTTATTGAACATGATAATGGATTTACAATGGTTAATACAAGGTCGTTTGAGCCAGTTGGGGATGAGCCCTATGTTCTTCCAAGCCAATGTGAGCAGGTATTTTACTCAGAGGTTTCACATAAACTGGGTTGGTCATTTTTTGTTAGACATGAACCGAGAGGAAGGCCGATAAAGTATAATGCGATGGAAGAAGAAGATACCGAAGAAGTAGAAGATGATGTAGATGATGATCACGATCGACAATTATTGGATGATGTTCCTGAGACAAATTTTCATGAAGAAGAAGAAGAAGATGATGACGATGATGCTGCTACTGATGATGATGATGAAGATGATGTTGATGTTGATGATGATGATGTTGATGATGATGACAACGATGACGATGACGATGATGATGACGATGACGATGATGAGGATGATGATGATGATGATGATGATGATGATGAGGATGATGATGATGAAATTTAAAGGTATGCCATCAATCCTTAATGTATTTAATATTCATTTCTTGATAGAAATATATTTGTCTTAAATGGTTACATAGTTTATTCATTATCTATTTAAAAGCTACAAGTTTCAACTACAAATAGAATACTGCTAATCTAAATTAACTATTAATCTAAATTAATTAAATAAAACTATTTAAAACACATATTAATGTGAGCCTGATTTAAGTGTTATAATGTGTATGTTTTAATGTTTTTAATTTTTATGTGATGCTTATGATGGATGTGATTATGATTATGATGTGATTATGCTCACGATAATTGAATTACATTTGCAGGAAGTTGAACCCCTTTCAAGAGCATCCCGCACAGTCTCATGGATCGACAGGTATAAGTCAATACACCTTATAGAAAGTCTATTTAATACACTTATCAATAGTAAGATTGATGTCTTCTAAGATCTCTCCCATTTGCAGGTACCAGCAAATAGGTATTTGTCAGAAGTGTCTTCCTCGAGTGAGGGAAATATAGGAATAGAAGAGGAAAGTGAGACATGCAGTTTATCTAGAATAGGGAGATTAACTAGAGGTCAAAGGACTAGAAGGAAATTCAATAAACACATGAAATTTTTCCTTGCTCAAGGGGGGTCATGTTCTTATGATGATGAGACGAAAGGCGACATCGAGGTGCCCTTAAGGTACCAACATCTACAGAAACATTGGGTACCCAAGGAACTTCCTCCAATAAACATTGATTTTTGTGTTAATGAGAGGATATATCGCATAGCACCATCATCATTACATGGTTTGGGCCTATTTTCTATGGATGGCATAAAGGTGTCTTACAACAAAGTTTCTGAATTGATGGAGTATGTTGGACCATGTTACGATTACAAAAGTTGGATGCATATTGTTCAATATAAAAAAAGTATGCGTAGGTATGCACTCTCGGCAAATTATATACAACAGCAAGACAATAATCAAAGTAAAAGTGTGGCTATATACATTGATGGAAGGCCAAAAGCAACAGGGAATATTGCGGGTTTTATAAATAGTACACGACCTGGGTCAACTATAAAGCAACCCAATTGCATATTTGAGGCGCGCGAGGGAAATCGTGTATTTATCTGTGCGATAAAATCAATACGTGCAGGGGAAGAGCTGCTTATTGATTACAATTTGAACCGCATAGATACAAACGAGGCTACTATCATGGGGGTGGTACATACTATTAAACCAACTTCTAATCAATGACTCCAACATACCATTTAGTTATTAAATTTTTGGTTAACATTTTTATACTTGATCTTTGACATAGGGGCACAATATGGAGCAACCGCCCGAAGGTGATGGTGATGATATTCCTAGCTCATCTACACATGAGCAGGTAAAACTCATTGTAATTGTGCAAACTAGATAGAAGCAAAATGTTATTTTTTTTAATGTTATTTTCTTCATTGTTTTGGAGTAATTTTGATAATACTAATACTATTGTTGTCACAGAGGGCCGGTGGTCGGAGAGAGGGAAAGCAACCTGCAGTCCCTTAGGAGTCCCCCCTTGTGGACCCTTTTTTTATTGATTTAGCAAAGACCAATGACCCGATCGGTTCCATTAAAAAGCTGCTAAAGAAAATTGGGAAAGAACTTCTACGTTTGGTATCCATACATCCTCAGACTCAGGAAATAAAAGACAGGGCAGCTGAGTTGTTGCGCACTTCTGAAAACTTTAAAGTAAGTATTAATGAAATTTTTAATTATTACAAGAGTTCAATAATGGTTTTTATGTTATGCTCTTTTATGACATTAATTAAAATATGGATGCATTGTCTTTACAGAGTTATTTGCGTAATTTTGAACCCCATTCCCATGATGAGGCCGGTATTGCAAGTGGTTCAGGTAGATCACATGTTCCATTCCCCACTTGTGTTTTCCACTGAATATATATAGGAATGATCATAATCATTGACAATACATGCTCGAACAATCTTTTTTTTTAATGCTCTAACAATCTTGTCCATGCTAGTCCATGCGTTCTATATTTATGCATGCTCTAACAATTTTATTCTTCAGCTCCTTTCCATGATGATATGACAATGCCGCCTCCATCCAGGACAGCCACAAATGTCTTGCCGACTGCCATGTCAACAACACACAGCCTAAATGCACCAACTGTTGCACCATCTACTGGTACACAAATCCCTCTTTTTCTCTCTTTTGTTATGTGTTTAAGTGTTATGTGTTTACGATGTAGATCCCTTGATTGTGTTTGTGCCATGGGTGCTTTGCACCAATTTATTTCCCTTGAAGTATTATTTCTTGGAGGCATTTGATAATGGTTTTCATTTTTTGCAATAGGAGATGCAACAAGTCCCGATGCAACATCATTTCCTGGATGTTCCCGTGTTCCTAGTACGGGAATGGTGAAGGATTGCGTATTGATCATTAGTGACAATGAAGGCATTCCCTTAAAAGTAGCCAAACTTCCAGGTACTTTAAAATTATTATTATTCTATAGTGATATAATAGTAATTTAGTTTTTGATCACTCTTCATCGACTAATGATCCCATGATTATTTTGTAGGGAATGATATTTTTTGGCGAAAACTTGGTGATGAGTGTTTGCGGATATTCGGGCCCACCATACGTACATGGTGGAACATCATATCCTAACTAAAACCCCAAACCACTATTTTGATTTCATATCATTGCTAGAATAGTTTTCCTTTTCATCAATTTCTTGAACTATATTAAAGGTAGCTTCTCTTCATTTATGAGTCTAACATGTTTTTTTTTACTTAAAAGGTGGAATAACCAAGATAAAAAGTTGAAGGATGATCTTGTACATAGTATGACCTAGCTTTTTGGACCTCGTGCATTCGAGAGAAACAAGCTCCTTGAAAGAGCTGGTTTATGTTTGAAGTATATTAGGGACCAGTATAGGAAATATTTAGAGGTTAACCCAAGGCACGAGCGTCCGCCCTGTGTTCTTGAGGCTGAGTGGCAGGGTTTGATTTTGGATGGAAAGTATAAAGCCGACATGAAAAAAGGAATTACGCCAGTAGAGAGTAGAGCAAGGTATGTGATACTTTTGAGAATGTAATTATGTACTAATTAACCTCTAAATTTTTCCTGTACTGGTCTCTAACATATTTCAAACTTTTCATAGATTGCCTGACACATCAAAGGAAACAAAGGCAAGATTAGAAAAGCACGGGACACACAAGCTCGGCTCTGGTGGTTTTTCCAAACTTCAAGCACAAGTTGTAAGTATTAGTAAATGAAAACTTGTATCAATTTTTTTATATATTGCAAGGAAATTTTTTTTGATCAAACAATGCAAGTAAAATTCACCATACCAAGAAAAAATGTAGGGGTCAGAGTTCAATAGATGCCTCATAGAAGAGGACAAGAGAATTGGCTTCCAACAAGGCTATAGAGCCGTGGCTGAATGGCTACGAGCTGAAATCAGTGTGCAAGGTTCAAATAATGATGCATCTGAGCCACAGGTAAATAAGCTAAATGAAATTTATTTCAAATTGAATACTTTACCAATTAGTCTATTTGATGTTAAGTTCTAATATAAAGTGAGTATATCTGTTTTAAGAAAGCAATGATAACAATGTGTAGGATATTGGAATGCAGCCTGACAATCCTTCTACACAATCTATGCATAATGAAGGTTCGCATGATGTGCATCCTAGTGGTGGAGGTATACATTTGCTATTAAAATTTTTATATGTAATTACAATTGGTGTTTGGATTAATGTAACATTTTTTATAGCAACTGTAGAGGATCAAGGGGTCGGTGCTCATGAGCATGTTGAGGTTGAGTCTAGACAAAATGACGTGGCCAGATCAGGTAATTAAAGAGCGCCACAGTTATGTTCTTTAAAATAATTAAATACTTGTAACAATTATAATTAAATATTTTAAATTTAACTCTTTTATTTGTTATTGTAGAGGACCCCCCTTTGCAGCAGCATAGGAATTTGAGATCATCAAGAACAGAGAACAAAACAACTGATGAGGGGGGTATTGATGATAACACTGATGCTCCTCTTAGAGCTTACATAGAAAAAAAAATTAGAAAGAGAAAAAAGAAATGATTGTCATCTAAATACCTTAATTGATAATGACTGAATTTTATGTCTCAATGAATTTAATTATGTGCTAATGAATGTTCATGAATTATGTGTTTATTTTCATATTGATGAATGTTGCGTGTTAACGAATCTAATGTGTTAATGAATGTTATCATGTGATATTGATTGAATGTTACATTTTATTAATAATTGAAAGAATGAATGAATGTTAGATGTTAACGGGGAATGTAGAGTGATGTTAGGGGGAGGGGGGTGGGGCCAAATGAGCTTCCACCTTCACGTGGTTGGCCCTGTTTAGTAGAGAATATTAAACTATATTCTCGAAACAAAGTGAAGCTCAATAAGATACTAAATGAGTCAAAATGGTTATCAAGGTCCTCTATCCATAAGATACTTGTAGTCAAAATGGTTATTAATAAGATACTTGTAGTCAAAATGGTTATCTAGGTCCTCTATCCATTCCATAAGTTCTTCACCATTCAAACTTCCTCCATAACAAGGAATGTGCTCTAGGTTAGTCATGAAGCCTAGCATGGACTCTCTGTCAGATAGAGCCACTATTTCAGAGCCTTTTCTGTACATTTCCTTCAAGCACTGTACAGTGTACGGATGTGAAAGGGAGGGCAGACCAGTGTGGAAGTTAGAGTATTTATATCTTATGCTTTGAGAGTTTATTTGGTAGATTCAAGACACCTTATATCAAAGTTATTCCTTTTTCTTATCTGTTGTTCTGTCAAACCCTCATTTTTTGGGTTATTGCATTCAAATGGCCTTAACTTGCAAATAAACCATAGGATATCCTCTGTTCTTTGTAAAATTCAAGTTAAGGGGGTTTATTTTCATATTTTAAAAGCTTTGGAACAGGATACTAAGCCAGAGAATTTCAAGAGCAAGCCCTAGGTCAAGAATCTCAATGTTCTTGACTAGGAGTTGATGGATTATGCAAGATTAGAGGGTAGCGGCAAGTAAAGGACCTCAAACCTTGTTGAATCTACATCTTTAGAGCATGGTGGACATCTTCAAACTTTGATCTTGGTTTCATGCACCCATTTTCAATGCCTTGTTTTGGAACCCACACCCAAAGGCATGCATTAGGTCTGCGGACTCAATAAGGACATTGATATGCTGGAGTGGAGTCAGGGTCTGGGAGTTGGAGGATTGTTAGAACATCAAAAAGGGTACTCAAAAAACATATAAGTTCATAAGATCCTTTGTCAAATTGAAGAGTTATTGCTACAGAATAGGTTTTGGAGACCTACTAGAGTCACTAGGTCTATTTGGACCCGTTTGGACCACGACACACAGTAGCATCTACAGAGAAGAAGTTTGGTATGCAATGGTCTTGAAACCTCCTGAGAAATTCTTGGTATGCATTTGTGTGGTGCAAAAGCTTCGTTGAAAGAGAAAAAGAAGAAAAGAATAGAAATGATTTTTTTTCTTTTTATGTCATATACTGTAACCAGCTACTTATAACTTGCAAAAATTATTATAACCATTAGAAATTGAAACTTAGTTTAATGTGAAACTGAGAACTGCTTTATTAGAGCTTTCTGTGATTTAGATTCAGACATCAAGAACATTGTTTGCCTAATATTGTGATTAATGTTTATTTATTAATATCTCATACTGACAAACAATTGATAATTGTAGGGAAAACATCATTGGGGGTCTTTGAGGATCCACCAGAAGCCAAGGAGAAAATGTATTCAAATGCTAAAGATGGTGTAACAGTCCTTACAGCTGTTGAACCTTGCTGTGTAGATCATCTCCGATTCTCCAAGTTCAACAGTACTGTGGTATTCCTTTGGATACTTCTAATGGTAAATTTCATACATCAAGTTCTTTTCGTATGAAACTACTACATTTGTAATCTGTAGTTTTAAACTTTTAGTTTATAAATGTTCATCAGCTTTAGTTCGTATGCTACCATTTCAAGTATGATTAATGAAGTTACCTTTATCACAGGATGAAAGTGAGCAGTCAGCATACTAGTACGGAGCTGGCAGCATTGATACGGTGACTAGGGCATCGTTTAATGGTGGTATTGTGTTTTCCCATATTTAGGGCATCGGCCTTTTGAAGCATTGCCTTCATCTTTCTTAAGTCTGAGTTTTAAGTTTGTTTATCTCTCTCGGCGCTGTTGAAAATACAAATGACAACGTTCCTGTTTGTTTTGCCCTTATATCCCGATGTGATTTCGCGGAGGGTTACGGCGCTGTTGAAAACACAAATGAAAACACAAATCCCTTGTGTAATTGCCACTTGAAGGAGGACAGTCACTGTAAAGACAACATGATAATGTACACTTACAGTGAGTGTACATTATCATGTTGTCTTTAGAGTGACTATCCTCATTTGTTGAAGAAGAAAAGCATTAATGTGGCTGAATAGCAATACATTCAAGTGGCAATCACACAAGGGACAGTCACTGTGAGATGTCCTCATTTGTGACTGTCCTTACAGTGAGTGTACATTATCATGTTGTCTTTAGAGTGACTGTCCTCATTTGTTGAAGAAGAAAAGCATTAATGTGGTTCAATAGCAATACATTCAAGTGGCAATTACACAAGGGACAATCGATCACTGTGAGATGTCCTCATGTGTGACTATCCTTGTCACAAATGAGGACATCTCACAATGACTGTCCCTTCTGTAATTGCCACTTGAATGAGGATAGTCACTGTAAAGACAACATGATAATGTACACATACAATGAGTGTACATTATCATGTTGTCTTTACAGTGGCTGCCCTCATGTTGTATATTCTTCTCTGTAGATGCTACTATGTGCTAGGAAACTTCTTAGAACTGTTGGTATATTCTTACAACTTGTTACACCTGGGATATTCTTCTCTGTAGATGCTATTGTGTGCCATGGTCCAAACAGGCCCATAAATGTGGTTGAATAGCAATACATTCAAGTGGCAATTACACAAGGGACAGTCACTGTGAGATGTCCTCATGTGTGACTGTCCTTGTCACAAATGAGGACATCTCACAGTGATTGTCCCTTGTGTAATTGCCACTTGAAGGAAAAAAGCATTAATGTGGTTCAATAGCAATGTATTCAAGTGGCAATTACACAAGGGATAATCACTCTGAGATTTCCTCATTTGTGACTATCCTTACAGTGAGTGTACATTATCATGTTGTCTTTACAGTGACTGTCCTCATTTGTTGAAGGAAAAAAGCATTAATGTGGTTCAATAGTGATGCAGAGTAGTCAGGGCTTTTAGAATATACAAATATACATCCTTAACTCTCATTCCACCAAGGAAGAAGGAATTCCAATGGTTGAAACGTGAGTTAAGGTCTTTACATCAGTCAAACCCTGAAAATGAGGGTTTGTAAACAATGCACAGAAAATTTGAAATAACTTAGATATAAAACAAAGAGAATCAATCAAACCAACTTCCAAAGCATCAAATGTCACTATTACAACTTCCAGGCAAATTTTATCATCCAACCACCATCCGTACAGCCGTACAGAGTTCATTTTTCACCAGAAATGCACTAAAACAGGGTTATTTTTATTTTTTATGAAAGCAAAATGATTACAATACTGGTTCTCTATCTGTCTTCAACCATTTGAAGCCTAAAATAGGCTCTCCAAACATTGGTTCAACCATCTAGGTGGTTAGAACAGTTTATCCAACAAATGTCAACTTTGCTAAGCAACTTTTAAAGTTGCATTACAACTTTGCAAACAACTTTGCCGAGAAGGTTAAAAATGTGTTGTGAAACTTTAGGAACCTTATTAAAGTTATTTTGGACCTTCAAACTTCTTAAAAACATCTAAAAGACACCTAATAAACACTTACTATGCTCATTTCATCCAAGGACTCAAAAGATGCCCAAGGTTTATAAGTCACCAAGGGGTCTTGTGTCCAACAAGTGGATGTTTATAAGGAGATAAAATCAATCCTTAATATTTATTACAAACCAAGAAAACATCTAAAACTCCTATTCTAATTTATTGTCATTCAAAAAGACTCTGATTTGTCATTCAAAAAGACTCTGATTTGTCAATCAAAAGGACCTTTCACCAGTCAATCCTTCAAAGCTCCAAGGTGAAAATCTTATGTTCCAATTGATAGGATTTGACTCCTTGGCTTCATGGAAACTTCCTTCAATCATGGTGTCTTTGGCTTGCATTAGGGATGCCCCTACATCAAATAGCAATGCATTCAAGTGGCAATTACACAAGGGACAGTACATGACCATTAAAGTTGGTGTTTTGTTATCCAGCATGACAATGGAGACAACATACTCTGTGTCAATTTTACTGATCAAATTTCCCTCCGCCAGGCAAAGCAACAATCTGGGTATGATAAGGTGAAATTTTTTAGTCCTTTTGGGTATGATAACAGTTCCAGTTTCCAATAAGATGGTTCATTTTTATAATCTAGCTTCAATTTCTCTTGTGAAAATCTTTTTTTCATTTTATGGGTGGTAAAATATAATTATTATGCTAGAGGTGTGTACTTATGGATGATAATGAAACAAAATGATAAGATTTAAGACTCTTGTTTTTTTTTTAAATAGCAATTTAAGTTTCCTTCTATTATAAATTACTGTTTTTCTATTTTTTAATGTATCTTTCCAGATCTTTTATATCAATTTTATTTATGAAATATAAATATATTAATAATGTTTTAGTGTTTTTAGGATTAGTTTATATCAATTCTATGTATCATCATTCGTCATTCAATTGTCAGTATTATTAATTTAGACTGTGCAATTGTAGAACTACTCGAATATGGGTTGGATGGATACTCAAGCAGGGGAACCCTCCTCAAATATCTCAAGCAGTGAACTTGGAAAAATGTGTCCTGAAGGAACCCTTTCCATCAGAGAGATAAAAGTACAAACAAGTAAAAGAAGCAGGCTCTGCAAATATGTTTTTGAGAAGAAAAATGATAGATTATTCGAGTATGGTTCATGAGGTATATCTAAAAAGACATTTTTTTTCTTATTATAATAAAAGAGGAATTTGTGAATGTCAAAGTTGAGTGAAACAAAAATTATTTTCATCAAATTTTGTTAGGCTTGCTTTTGGGAATAGTTTCTTACAATATTGCTATTAAGATTTTTATTGTGTAGTTTTTAGATTAGGTTTATAAAATTATATTTCATGAGTAGTGATTCATATTAATCAATTAACGATACTTTTGGAAGGTATTTTCAATGTGTCAAATTTTGATATTTTTACAAGAATTAGATTGTGTAATTTTTTTAATTAAAGTCATTGACACATATTTCATAAATAATAGTTCTCATGAATCCATCTCTTATAAGATTGAATAGTCTATTTAGGAAGTATTTCTGATAGTATGTCAAATTATGATATTACTATTACCATTAGATTGCATGGCTTTGAAGTCAACCTCGTTGACCCATATTCTTCTCTGTAGATGCTACTATGTGCTAGGGAACTTCTTAGAACTATTGGTATATTCTTACAACTTGTTACACCTGGGATATTCTTCTGTGTAGATGCTACTATGTACCACAGTCCAAACGGGCCCATAAATGTGGTTGAATAGCAATACATTCAAGTGGCAATTACACAAGGGATAGTCACTGTGAGATGTCCTCATGTGTGACTGTCCTTGTCACAAATGAGGACATCTCATAGTGACTGTCCCTTGTGTAATTTCCACTTGAATGAGGACAGTCACTGTAAAGACAACATGATAATGTACACATACAATGAGTGTACATTATCATGTTGTCTTTACAGTGGCTGCCCTCATGTTGTATATTCTTCTCTGTAGATGCTACTATGTGCTAGGGAACTTCTTAGAACTGTTGGTATATTCTTACAACTTGTTACACCTGGGATATTCTTCTCTGTAGATGCTACTGTGTGCTGTGGTCCAAACGGGCCCATAAATGTGGTTGAATAGCAATACATTCAAGTGGAAATTACACAAGGGACAGTCACTATGAGATGTCCTCATGTGTGACTGTCCTTGTCACAAATGAGGACATCTCACAGTGACTGTCCCTTGTGTAATTGCCACTTGAATGAGGACAGTCACTGTAAAGACAACATGATAATGTACACAAGTACCATGAAGGTAGTTGCAAGTTACGGCTGTTTCATTGCATACCCGAAACAATGAAGATGTTACGTTCCACAAAACGTTTGTGCTTGAAAGATGAACAAATAAAATTAAACTTCTAAATAACCAAAGCCGCTAACAATAAATTCAACATAGATATGTCCTCATTTCTGGGTATTTTAGCTCTGTAACAGCTGAATACCAGATTACATAATAATGAAAAAAGAAAAATAAACCCAACGTACTCAGAAATTGTAGCTGTGATTTCGCGGAGGGAATCTCTCTCGGCACTGTTGAAAATACAAATGACAACGTTTCTCTACATTATCATGTTGCCTTTACAGTGACTGTCCCTTGTGTAATTGCCACTTGAAGGAGGACAGTCACTGTAAAGACAACATGATAATGTACACTTACAGCCCGTGTACATTATCATGTTGTCTTTAGAGTGACTATCCTCATTTTTTGAAGAAGAAAAGCATTAATGTGGCTGAATAGCAATACATTCAAGTGGAAATTACACAAGGGACAGTCACTGTGAGATGTCCTCATTTGTGACTATCCTTACAGTGAGTGTACATTATCATGTTGTCTTTATAGTGACTGTCCTCATTTGTTGAAGGAAAAAAGCATTAATGTGGTTCATTAGCAATGTATTCCCAGCATCTGTACCTGCATCTCTCTTATATACTACAAGTTGCTTGCCATCAAAAATTGCAGTTCCCTCATGTGACATTGATGGTGAAGTGTTCTTTTCAAAACCATCATCTGTGGTTACCAATGCTCCTATTTTAGGCAATAAGTTTGTTGCATTCCATGAGCCATTGGTCAAGTTTCTTCTACGAGCTTCTGATGCCTCAAAATCTAAGCAGCGCCTACGCATGCCTCGTTGTGGTTGATTATCATTCTGTACATGAATTATAATGAGTAATCAATTTTGGGCCTTGGAATCTTGTATGTAACATGCACAGGCATTTCATGGCTAAATGAATCTATTTTAAAAGCATCAACTTTTCTTACATGATGCTGGATACATAAGTAGAACAAGCGTATATCAAATTGGAAGCAATCAGAACTCCACAATGACATATTATTTAGAGTACTCTTCAGTTTAAGTAATAATGCATATATTGACACTGTAAAGACAACATGATAATGTACACTCACTGTAAAGACAACATGATAATGTACACTCACTGTAAGGACAGTCACAAATGAGGACATCTCACAGTGACTGTCCCTAGTGTAATTGCCACTTGAATGTATTGCTATTCAGCCACATTAATGCTTTTCTTCTTCAACAAATGAGGATAGTCACTGTAAAGACAACATGATAATGTACACTCACTGTGAGTGTACATTATCATGTTGTCTTTAGAGTGACTATCCTCATTTGTTGAAGAAGAAAAGCATTAATGTGGCTGAATAGCAATACATTCAAGTGGCAATTACACAAGGGACAGTCACTGTGAGATGTCCTCATTTGTGACTGTCCTTACAGTGAGTGTACATTATCATGTTGTCTTTACAGTGGCTGTCCTCATTTGTTGAAAGAAAAAAGCATTAATGTGGTTCATTAGCAATGTATTAAATAAATTTATTTTTTTTAATCCACCCACGGGCGTCGCAATTGCGACGGGAACCCGTCGTAATGCGATGCAGGTGCCCGTCGCAATTGCTTGGGAGGCCCGTCGCGATTGCGACGGCCCTCCGAAGCCATGCGATGGGGGGGCGATGCCCATGCCGCTAACAAATCTTAGTCACATTGCGACGGGATATGTGTCGCAATTGTGACGGCTACCCATAGACGTCGCAATTTGCGACTAAAAAATAGCGACATCTATGGGTGTTGCTATTGCGACACATAGCCATCGCAATTGCAACACATAGCCATCGCAAAATGCCCCCAAATGTATTAGTGCATACTGCAAAGTTCTCTTTGTTTAGTTTTGGTACTTCCCTCTTATACATCTTGAGACCTTTATGCTTAAGTCCTTAAAAATCTTTTCCAAGCAACCACTGCTCTGATACCTATTGTTAGAATAACTGAGAGGGGGGTGAATTAGTTATCCAGTGTCCCAAAACAAAATGTATAATTCAAAACAACTTCTCTAATTTCTACTCATCAGTAAACAATAATAACTCTTATTGTCTGTGCTTTTACCGATTGCCAGTCTAATACCATAATAGTTTGCCAATCAAATCTAACATGTAACATGTAAAGAATGATAATAAACAAATATCACAATCAACACATAACACAAGAGATTTAACGTGGAAACCCTGTAAAGGGAAAAACCACCTGGGACTGGCAACCCAAAATTGTTCACTCTTCTGAAGTGAGGTTGGTTAAGACCCAACCCTATTAAAGGTTACAAACACACTGTCAGGTGTAACCTTGTTAGAGGATTTTAGACTAGAAGTTATCATCCAACCAGCATTCACTATGGGGTTGACAGGATAACTATGTTCATTCTATGAATGATACATCATAAGACTTTCAGAGTCCACTCGGTTAAGAGATTTTGACTGTATACAATGGTTAAATATGTAACAGTAAATGACCTGCCTTAATATAACTTCAATTGTAGATTATAGATCAATATTTAGTCCATACAAATCCTTCTGATCAATAATTCACTTCAGATTCAATATTGTATCAACTTACTGTCCATCGGTAACTGCTCTTTGTAGCTCGATAATTGCTCTGCAGCTTGGTTCTTACTAACTAGTATGATCAGAATGTATGAAACCTTGTTCACGCGATATTCCTGTAGCTTCTTCTTCTTCCAACATCTTTCATAAAGAAATTATGTTCTCTTATATAGATGAGTAAATCATTTTCTTCTCCACCATCAGATTTTGCTGCTTCAAACTTTCTCGGTACTTGTGTCAATAACACATTTCAATCTTCTCCATTAGATTTTCCCTGAATTTTGTCAGTCATCGATCTGTGTAACAAACATTATATGTTACCTCGATGTTATACTCTTGCCAGCTCATCAATCTTATCAGCTAAATTAATTATTTAATTCATTCTGTTCCGCTTGGTTAACAAAGAAATGCATCGGTGAACATAGCTCGGTTAATACTGTGATCGATATACACTACACTCTGTCGGTGTATACTAGAAATGCTTCATTTATCGACAACACTGCTTTGTGTCTTTCAGCTCTATACTTCATCATAGATGAATGCAACATAATAAAGTCAATATCATCAAGTCATAGACTCATCAACAAGTTACTCAATGTGTTCCTTATCCTCATCTGTCATATACATCTTTCCTCATGTAGATTTCTCTGTTCTTCATCTTTTTCACCTTTCTTCAGATGTCTCAGTATAGTAACTTACAAGATAAGTGTTGTCAAACTAGTTGACATTAATGACAACATAATACTAATTTAATCATATTACATATCTAATCAACAACTTGTCAGTGATCTTGCAAACACAAATTCTTCAATTAGATTCTAAATCAGTTGTAGTTCAACATGTTGATTATGCTATCTTTTTCCTATCTTTTGAAACTTAAGTTGTAAAGGGTTTTAGGTCCCTTCAAAACCTATTTTTTCCAGTAATCAAAACATTTTGAAATAGTGAATAACATAAAATAATGGAGATAAAGCATGGGCTAGGTCACGACACCAATAGATTAAAATTGAACCAATGGCATGTTTACAACAAAGAAATAGAATGATAATAATATGTTGAAAATTCTATTCTATTTAATACACACCAAAGGACCAGTCCCAACAATTCTTAAACAATGAAGTATGTTTAAGAATTTTTGGGAGTAGTTTTCAAACATTCATATTCACTTATTGAATGCTTTGGAGACTAGTGGTTTGACTATCCATGCGTTACCAGTGATTGAGATTCATTAAAGGATACAAAACCCTTCATTTTGGGTTATTGTGTGTGGATTCAAATGTAGGTTTGATTTGGTTAATGTTTAGAAGAGATCAATAAAGTATTTAAAGATAATATTACATGTTTGGAGAGGTTTTAGAGGCACTTATCATGACTGTACGCTCACAAACAATGGAATAGACTAGTTTTACTAAGTTTTTTACTCATTGCCAAAGTGCCCAAAGACTATGTTAGGCTGATAAAATATGGGGATTCTATTTACCACTGCAAATCTTTGAAGGTTGCTGCACTTGGATGGATGTGGATGTGCAACCTTATTCTTTTACTACTAAGTTTTTTTTTGTTGGGCACACTGATTATAAGTACTTGACATATATAAAAAATATTGATAATTAAGGTTGGCGGGATGATTACGCCTATCCTGAAAAAAGACTATCAAATCATTATGCTTAAAATCAACTACCTATCGGCATATTCATTGTGAGGGAGAGAATCCAAATACATAAAGAACATGCACCTAAACACAACAGCTAAAAAACTTAAATGGAATATGCCAAGAAGTACCAAATGATGAATGCTCAATTGTTGTAATGGAAAAGCACCAGAACCGTCCATTTCTAGAACTTGATTTTCTAGTCTAAATGATTTTTCTATAGTCGTAATGATTTTTCTAGAACTTGATTTTCTAGTCTTAATGATTTTTCTATAGTCTTAATGATTTTTCTTTCATCCTAATGTTTGTTGCTCTTGATAAATTAGGCCTTGAATTTGAATTTTTGTTCACTATTTTATTTTAGCTTGATATATATTTCATTCATTTTTCATATACACAGAGACTACACATGCTGATAAAAAAATGAGCTATTTGATTTAGGTTAACTATTCATGATTGTAAATGGTCGATATTTTTGATGGTACTCCTTGGTGTATTCCATTTTAAAACAATCATGTTTTTATGGCTATGATAAATGTCCCTTTGTGTTGAGAAAATTAGAGTTGTAAAAATGGTTGTTCAGTGTCTGTGTATCTGTAGGTTGCAAAAAAATCATCCTTCTTCCACCAACATTCTAGTCAATGTACAAGTAACAAGTCATTCCATTCAAAAAAGACCATGTCTGACAATATCAACCCAGAATAAAATAAGGAGTATGCAGAATTTTGTGATTGTATCTGCCATTAGAGCCACTTCATATGCATAGGTGATGAACATGCATATTTTCCTGAGTGCTACTGGGAGCTTACCGAGCAACACATGTAATATTGTGAATATCACCACAAATCTATTTTCTGTTGGGTCTAGCTCCCAGTATTGCTTGGTCAAATATGCATGTTTTTCACCTTTGCATATACCTTCTATGATCAACTCTTATATGCATAGGTGATGAACATTTAGATTGGCCTAAGCAGTACTGTGAGATTTCCTTCCAACACATGTACTATTGTGAAAATCATCACAAGTCCATTTATTGGAGGAAATCTCATAGTACACATGTTTGGAAGTCTGAAGGAAACAAGAGAATTTGAAGAGTCATGAGTCTTAAGATTGTGGTATATTTTGGAAAATGAAGAGTGGAAAGAAGATGATATTCCTGAGATCATGGATGGACACAATGTTGGAGACTTTATTGATCCCGATATCTTGCAGAGGCTTGAAGAATTAGAGAGGGAAGAAGGGCTTAGGATGGCAGCTGAGGGTGATGAGGATGATGAGATGGGGGAAGTGGAGTTGAATTTTGATGAAAAGGAAGCTCTGGCTACAATTAGGAAGAAGAAGAAGATGCTTATCATCGAACACAAGTTGAAGAAGAGTACTGCAAAGAGCATGCCTACCGTACCAAGGAAGTTTGACAAGAACAAGAAATATGGCTTAAACAGAATGGGAAGACATCTTTCTAGCCTGGGCTTGGATCCTTTGAAGTTTGGTCATTGTGGATAAAATATATAGATCTATCTAGTGATGCAAAATTAACTTCTTTAAGCCTTACCCTTGTTGTTTCAAATATATCATTTGAGTATGCATAGAGGGCACATGAATTGGGGAACACATAGTTCATTTCTGGGATTTTTCTTGGGAAGCTAATTACTCATATATCATCTACATTATTATAAAGCTAATTTCCAAAGGATCCAGGCCCAATTTAGAAAGATGTCTTCCCAAACACATAAAAACATGCACATAAACATGACAACTGAGAAACATAATTGTAGGCATCATGGTCACAATTTTTTGGAGACAACGTAATTGAGTTGTACACCCAAGCGATGGAGAGCAAATTCTACACCTATAATTCCAAATTGAATACATTTGTGTTGGAGGACCTTGTATTCATGAGCAACATATGTAGTCAACTTGGAATCGGAGGTGTGGGAGTTTCTCTCCATGATTTGGGTATACCACTCAATTATGTTGTCTCCAAAAAATTGTGACCATGATGCCTACATTTATGTTTCTTAGTTGTTGTGTCCCAGGACCCCTTATGACCCTTTATGACCCTTTATGACCCCTAGGAATACACATCTTAGAGGTCTTAAAATGTCATAAAGGGTCATAAGAGGCTCCTAGGAGGGGCCAGATGAGCTTCCACCTTCACGTGGTTGGCCTTGTTAAGTAGAGAATGTTAAACTATTGTCGAAACAAAGAGAAGCTCAATAGTTTAAGGTCTCAGTCCATGGAGATGGTGAAAAATGACGGGAATCAATGATGGAGAGTTTTTACATACTGAGAAGACGTATATGGAGTGGAGACTAGAAGGGATTTTTGTGGAGATTTGCTAGAGAGGGTTTCTAGATTGAGTAACAATGTAGAGATGATGATTCAGTACTATGTCTATAAAACCTTCACAAATATCCCTTTTTTGGTCTCCATTCATACCTCTTCTTAGAATCTAGAAACATTGGATATTGTTTCTCATCCATGCACGAAATGTGCTAGTGATCGTATAAAATTACTTTTGTGAGACTGGGATCAATTATGAGAAGGTAAACAACAAGATAATTTTATTTTATCTTTCATTTCTTTTATCCATTCATATTTTCTACCTCCTCTTATATTGGATACTGTGTAGTGTACATAAAAGCAAGGTGGTGATTATTCTCAACGATTGACAGGTATAAGTCTTCCAGCCCTTACCCAGTAGTTAGGACTAAAGATAGCAAAGCTCAAGAGACCATCATAGTTGGCCTCCATCCTTGGTCCATATACTCACAAAACATTTTACATTTCATTAGCTCATCAAATGTGGTGATTTGAAAGTATTTAATGGATGCTATTTTCATGTATAACATACATTATTTTAGTTTGATGCTAAATGAATTTATATACTTCACGCACTTGTAGACATCGAACACAGCCATAAAGAAGAATTCCCTCCCATGGCTTGAGTAATGTAGGCCATGGGAGGAGATGCTTCTTTATCATTGTGTTTGATGTCTACAAATACACGGAGTCGATAAACTCATACAATGTCAACTTAATAATATACGTTATCATGAAAATATTCTATTAAATTCTTTCAAATCCCCTCATTTGATGAGCTAACAAAATGTAAAATGTTTTGTCTGTATATGGACCAAATATAGAGACCATCTATGATGGTCTCTTGAGCTTTGTTTTTTTAATATGCTAATCCATTGCTTTTTCGACAATTAGTAAAGCATTTCCGACAGAGGCGCTATACGTTCGACGGGTTGGTCCATCGATAGTATATTACAGACCATCAAAATGTCAACCGGTCACCGTCGGATGGGACACCACTCTAACAGATATGTGTGACAGGACTGCTATACCTCTGATAGAATGTCCTGTCAGAATATACTGCCAATCCGTCGGAACGCTGACTGAAAAAATGTTGTAAAAATGATTTTTCGACTGACCAGTCACATAGTAAAATTGTTATTTATGTTCCCAATTCCAATAGGTGCTAATGTTAGAATACCAATGGTTGGAACTCCTGTCACCATTTCCAATGCAAAAATGGCAATGGACACATGTGTCGAAATGCTGACAAATAGGCATTGGAAATCCAACAAATGGCTGTCAGAATTTAGCCTCAAATGTACTAGTGAATTGGGAGGTGCCTTTATATTTTTTGAAAAAGCTATATTGTGAGTTTATCCTTAGGGAGAAGTGAAATTACTTTGACATTCAGAAGTTACAGGGTAGAGGGAGAAACTTTGTGTAGGATAGAGATGAGGCCCATAGGGTGGTTGAGCCACGACATAGGAGGTGTTTAGCTAAAAAACCTAGAGTTCATGTTGTGGTCCCAGTAGTAGTGAAGGAGTCTATTTATTTACAGACACTTTAGGAAGCTACATCATTGATTGATGTCATTATTGAGCATAGAACATAGTTATCCAATGTAGAGGGTGGATTAGCAGCTCCACCACCTCCATCATCATCAGATGCTCCATTTGGCTCAACCCAACACATTGAGTATATGTGCCTCAACTGCCAGGGTATATGTGCTAGGGTAGATATTGATGCGAATGAGGATGGTTCGACATCCAATTCATGTACAAATTGTGGGAGTAGATGCCAGGCATTTTCTAATGAGGATGTGGCCCTCATAAATGACCTATTGAAAGTGGTTTTTTCTACAAGATAGGTGTAGGTATGTCTATTTGTGTTTTGACATGTTATTAATTTTAATCACCTAAATCTTATTAAAGTAAATAAATATTTATTTAGAGAATAAATTAAAATGATATATGAATAATATGCATTGCAGGGTGTAGCATGTGATACATAGAGCACAACACAAAGTGCTCATTCGACTAGATGTGCACATGTAGCTTTAAAACCTAAGGTGTAGTTATTAAATATTCATAAAAATAGAATAATTTTTTGTGTCAAGATATATTTTCTTAATATGTATATTTATTTGATGTTTTATGGGGCTTGTATGGGGTTGAGATGTCCAAAGTTGATGATGTGATGCTTTTTGTGATTGACTTTGGCCTAAAGAGATTTGTAGTATCATATTTTTCACATCTCTTGTTGACGCAAGGCAGGGTTCAGGAGGGGCCAAACAATGGCACACCCTAATGATCCAAGCCTGCTCAACACATGTGGAAATAACAACACACAATAGTGAGAGAGAGAATGCAGGATCTTTCATATATTTCATCAAATAGAATCATACATGCCGTGCTGTAAGACCTTCTTAGTTACGGCCTACTATTACAATGAATTATAGAAGTCCTCAAACATGTGAGGATCTATCAAAATATCTAATTCTATCTTCTATCCAAAACTACCTTCCCAAACTCTAAACCAACAACTACATTTATACAAGAAGCTACCAAATTGAGTCGGCCTTTAGATCCATAATCAACAAAAGAAATGGTAAGATCTAGGACCACACGCTTCCCAATGATTTATATCAACATTAAATTTGTGATCCAACATAAATGCACAAGTCAGCCACAACAAAAACTAAAACTAAACCCATCGGTGAGAAAAGATAACCGAGGAGCAGACAAGCAACGTTGAGCACTAGAGAAACAACTGACTTCCCAAGAGATAACCGACCACACTCAGTAACCAAAGGAAATCAACCAACTACCAAACAACTCGGTCAAAGAAGGAACTGAGAAACGCAGACAAACGCCAAAATGTTTTTGGACATAGGATTGCCAAGGACTCGAGATGCTCTTGCATCAGACACCTGGGGTTATTTTGAAATTATTCTCCGAATAATTTGGTAGGTATGATCCGAGATGCATCCAAATCAGATTGTGAAATCCATGAACTATCTTCCATCAGTCTATTCTTCTATTTTACCAGATATTCCATATACTATTTTCCTCTTATACTCTTGCCAACTCTTTCCTTCAAAATCTGTTCAATTTCTTCATTCTGCTTCTTAGGACATTCTGTCGGTACTGTCATTTCTTCATCAGGTTCATGATACTCATACAAATCAACAATGTTGAAAATAGGTGATATGTCCATGTCGTCAGGTAACTCAATTTCATATGCATTACCATTGTCAAATTTCTTCAAAATCTTGCAATGTCCAAACTTCTTCATCTTCAGCTTCCCATGTGTTCCAACAGGAAATTCACCTTTCATCAAATGAACCATCACTTCATCACCAACATCAAAAGTCTTATGTCTCCTTGATCTATCAGCTCTATCTTTGTATTTTTTATTACTATCTTCTAGCTTCAGCTTCACATCTTCATGTAATGTCTTCATGTACTCAGCAAATTTTACTCCTTCAACACTTCTCTTACTTTCATTAGCAATGTCTCTCAAATCAGATATCCCTCTCGATTGTGTTCCATTCACAATCTCAAATGGTTTCTTTCCAGTACTCCTATTCAGTAAATTATTGTATGCAAACTCTTCTTGTGCCAATACAAAATCCCAATTACTCAGTGTGTCTCCAACTAAACATCTCAAAAGATTTCCCAAACTTTTGTTCACAACTTCAGTCTATCCATCAGTTTGTGGGTGAAATGTAGAACTATATTTCAATTTAGTGCCAAATTTCTTCCAAAGGATTTTCCAAAAGTATCCAACAAATTTACTATCTTGGTCAGAGATAATACTCCTCAGTAATCCATGCAATCTGATAATTTCCTTAAAGAAAAGATCTGCTACATGTACTGCATCTGTTGTCTTTCTACAAGGTATAAAATGTGCCATCTTAGAAAATGTATCCACAATAACAAATATAGAATCATTACCTCTTACTGTCTTCGGTAAGCCAAGAACAAAATCCATACTGATGTCAATCCAAGGTTTCTCAGGAACATCAATTGGTACATACAATCCAGTATTTTGACTTACTCCTTTTGTAACTTGACAAATTCCACAACTTTTCACAAATTTTTGAACATCTCTATACAACTACGTCCAATAGTATTTCTCTGTAAGAAAATTCCATGTTTTATCAATACCAAAATGTCCAGCCAAACCACTACTATGTTTCTCCTTTATCAAATTAGTTCTCATTACTCCTCTTGGTATACACAACTGAATACCTTTAAACAACATACCTTCCTAAATAAAATATTCATCCCATTTAGTATCTTGTTGATCTTGAATAGGTGGTCTGCACTTTCTTCACAACTCAGAAAAATCAAGGTCAAACTCATAAGAATCTCTCATCTCATCAAAACCAAGAAATTCAATTTTCATCTCGGTCATCAAAGATCTTCTTCTACTCAATGCATCAGCAACTCAGTTAGTGACTCCACTCTTATGCTTTATCACAAATGTGGAACTCTACAAATACTCAACCCATTTCATATTTCTCTGATTCAACTTATTCTGACTACCCAGATACTGTAAAGCCTTATGATCAATATACAACACAAATTCACTTGGTATCAAATAATGTCTCCATTTCTTCAGTGCTTGAACAATAGCATAGAATTCTTGATCATACATAGAATATTTCCTTCTAGCATCATTCAACTTTTCACTAAAGAAAGCAACAGGTTTACCTTCTTGACTCAACACATCTTGAATTGCACTTCCACTTGCATCACATTCTACTTGAAATATCTTACTAAAATTAGGTAATGCCAAAATAGGTAATTCAACAACCTTCTACTTCAAAGTCTCAAAACTTCTATCAACGCCATGTGTCCACTTGAATTCCCTTTTGTCTCCTCTCATAGTCTCAGTCATAGCATTACAAATTGAACTGAAATTCCTTATAAAATTTCGGTAAAAACTTTCCAAACCATGAAATGATCTTACCTCACTAGCATTCATAGGTGTAGGCCAATTCAAAATAGCTTCAACCTTTTCAGGATCCATCTTCAAACCATCAGCTAAGATCACAAATCCCAAATACACAATCTCTTCTTTCACGAATGAACACTTTTTCAAATTTATCAGCAACTTTTCTTCTTTCAATCTCTGCAAAACTTGTCTAACATGCAACAAATGTTCTTCTGTGGTCTTACTGAATATCAAAATATCATCAAGATATACAATCACAAACTTACCCAAGAATTTCTTCAAAACTTCATTTGTCAGCCTCATAAAAGTACTCTGTGCATTAGTTAAACCAAAAGGCATAACCAACCACTCATACAAACCTTCTTCTGTCTTGAAAGTAGTCTTCCATTCATCACCTTCTCTGATTCTGATCTGATGATACCCACTTTTCAAATCAATTTTGGTGAAATACTTTTCTCCAGTCAAACTATCTATTATATCATCCATTCTCGATATAGGAAACCTATACTTCACTATTATCTTATTGATTGCTCTGGAATCAATACACATTCTCCATTCTCCATTCTTCTTAGGTGCCAATACAATAGGTACTGCACAAGGACTCAAACTTTCTCTAATCAAACCTTTCTCCAGCAACTCTTGAATCTGTCGGTTCAATTCCTGATTCTCGGTAGGTGTTAACCGATGAGATGCCTTATTTAGTAAACTAGCTCCAGGGATTAGATCCATACAATGATCAATGCTTCTTTTCAGTGGAAAACCATTAGGTACATTATCAGAAATGATATCATTGTACTCGGTGAGTAACTTATCAATCTCCTCATGAACATTGTCCTGTATTTTCTTACTCAGTTTGTTAGGAATCACAGAAAAACATGCATCATTCCTTTTCAAAGAGTTAACAAAATTTCTTCCCTCCATCAAACAAAATTTCATAGATGTGCAAACATTACTAATAGGTTCTTCCATCAAAGGTAACAAGATTTGTTTCTTTCCATCAACCACAATAGTATACGTATGCAATCTTCCATCATATATAGGATGTCTATCATATTGCCAAGGTCTACCCAACAAAATATGACAACAATCCATAAGAATGATATCACATAACACCTTATCATAGTACTTTCTAATCTTCAAATTCACATAACATTGTTCACTTACTAGGAGTGTATGCTCATCTTTGATCCATGAAATCTGATAGGGCTTCAGATGTACCAACCTTTCCAACTATAATTTTGTGACCATCTCCTCAGATGCTAGATTCTCTGAGCTACCACTATTAATGATTACCTTCCAAACTTTGTCATAAAACCTACATCTGGTCTTGAATAAACTTTTCCTTACCGGATCTTCCTTCTTTCTTTCATTCCACAGTGCTCTCCTTACCATCAAGTTATTTTCTTTCCCAAGTTCATTCGGTGACTCTTCTTGCACCAAAGCATTTCTACTACTACCAACCTTCTTACTAGCATGTGTACATTCAAAATATCTATGTCCTTCTTCCCCACAATTGTAACAAGTTCCTTAGAAACTTCCTCTGCTATAACCACCTCGATAGTTACTGCCTCTACCTCTAGATGAACTTTCACCTTTCCACTCGGTCTTGCCTTTGTCCAGATTTGTCTTTTCTGGTTTGGATCTACCATTTTCACCATTGGATCTACCTCTTCCTCTAGGGAATCTACCACCTTGACCTCTTTGTCTTTGCTCATGTCTCTTGTTCAATTTCTCCTTGGCCTTCAATGAAAATTGATAAGCCTCTTCAATGTTCTCCAACTTGACCATACTAATTTCCTCTTGGATGGAAACTCTCAAACCATTTAGGTATCTACCAATTCTTTCCACATCATCTTCATCATGTCTAGATTTGATATCTAATCTATAGAATTCTTCAGTATACTCCTTTACTGAGCTGTCTTTTTGCCTCAAACTTTGCATTCACTGAACTAGGTTAATCTGATAATCACAAGGTAAGAACTTTCCTTTCAACTTATTCACCCTTTTATTCCATACCTTGATTTTGTCTTTGCCTTTCCTCTTCCTATCTAGCTGCAGATGTTCCCACCATAAGGATGCATGAATTTTCAATTTTGTGCTTTCAATCTTCACTTTCTTATCTTCAGGAATGTTTTCATACTCAAAATACTTTTCCATCTCGCTGATCCAGTCCACCAATTCATTAGAATCTAGATTTCCACCATACTTAGGAGGATTGAAGTGTGGTGTAGACTTCAGACTTGTCAAAGCCTTCAAAAATCTTTCTTCACCGTGATCCATAACAGGTGCAGGTTCAACATTCACCTGTTCTTTTTCAACTTCATCATCACTAACATCTTCAAGATGTTAGCCTCTTCTTTGGGCTATTTCAACAACATCTAACCTAGCAGCAATCTACCAATCTTGGATCTGCATCTCACCTCTCACGAACCATCTTGACAATGCTCTGCAATTGCAGGTTAGATCACAATCTGCTACCCCACAACAATCAACTAGGGCTTCAAGAGGAACCTGCAAACCTAGATCCGCAAACCTAGATCAAGATCTAACCTTGCTCTGATACCACCTGATGCAAGGCAAGGTTCAGGAGGGGAAAAAAAATGGCACACCCTAATGATCCAAGCCTACTCAACACATGCGGAAACAATAACACACAACAGTGAGAGATAGAGAATGTAGGATCTTTCATATATTTCATCAAATAGAATCATACATGCTGCGCTGTAAGACCTTCCCAGTTACATCCTGCTATTACAATGAATTACAAAAGTCCTCAAACATGGAGGGATCTATCAAAATCTCTAATTCTCTATTCTATCCAAAACTGCCTTCCCAAACTCTAAACTAACTACATTTATACAAGAAACTACCTAATTGAGTCGGCCTTTAGATCCACAATCAACAGAAGAAATGATCAGATCTGGGACCACACTCCTCCCAATGATTGATATCAACATTAAATCTATGATCCAACATAAATGCACAAGTCAGCCACAATAGAAACTAAAACTAAACCTGTCGGTGAGAAAAGCTAACCGAGAAGCAGACAAGCAACACCAAGTGCTAGAGAAACAACCGACCGCCCAGGACATAACCAACCACACTCGGTAACCAAAGGAAACTGACCAACTACCGACCAACTCAGTCAAAGCAGGAACCGAGCAACACAGACAAACTCCAAAATTTTTTTGGTGACACAGGATTGCCAAGGACTTGAGATGCTCCTGTATCACTTGTTTATAATTTTAAGTGAACCTATGTGTTATCATATTCATTTCTCTTATGTTAATTTTTTTCCTGCTAGGTTACCCCACATGGCTCGAAGACACTGGGATAAAAAAAGAAATCCTCAAGGACACCCAAAGTACAAAAGGTAATTTAGTAAAATTTAAGTTTTTTTTATTGAAATGTATTAGGATTAAAGATGTATATGTATATTGATTAATACACATATCTTATTTATTTTATATAAAAAAATTGGGTTTTACAGAATTAATGAATGCACCAGATGTTGCTGATGTTCAAGAGTGGGAAGAGGTAACATTTTTATATTCACTTTCAATTGCGTTCTTGTTTGTTCAAAATATCTTAGAAATCCTTCGTCTATGACTATGATATATGTTATTATTTTCATACAGGAAATGGTCATAGCAGCCTCATTAACGACTATCCCTCCTAAGTGTACAAGAGAGTTATCTGAGGCTCTGATATGCATTATATATATATATATATATATATATATATATATATATATATATATATATATATATATATATATATATATATATATATATATATATATATATATATATATATATATATATATATATATATATATATATATATATATATATATATATATATATATATATATATATATATAATGTTAAACATATGGATTTAGATGAGTACATGCATTTTTACTTTTGTAGTGTTTTTCATCAAATTTGGGTTATTAACTTGTGTTAATTATCTTTTACCTATTGCACCTCCCTTCATGACTTCCTACAGACCCTTTACCATTACATTTTGTTAGGAGTCCTCACCCACGAAGGAGCCCATCAACATTAATACACAACCCAAGTGCAAAAGAAAGAGATGAGGTAATAAAAAATTCAATTGCCAACAAATTACAATCTAGTATTTAGTTATTTAGATTATATTTGGAGATAAGATATTTGATTTAGCATTTGAATTGTTCTTGTGCAAACACCCAGCAAGCCACATACTTCTTCGAAGAGGCTCAATATTTTATGATCAACCACAGTCATAGATATTGATAGAGATATATAAATCTAGTTGTGGTCATTGAATGACCAATTTTTGTATATATTCAACATTTGCATTGTATATATCAACCTTGATATGGAACATGCCACATTTTTGTAACTATTATTGATCTGGCATATATAACATTTTTTGATATGTACATGATTATTGTTCATTTTTATATATATGAAACTTGATATTCGATCCAATTTGTTCATTGTGTGCATATCATTCTACTTCAAAACTTAATTTTTTACAATTAATCAAACATGTTTATATTCATTATTTAATATAATAGAATTGAAAAAATGTTTATTGAAGTCATTGTGGCATGAATAAAGTAATCAAAATCATAAGTGACTTAATTTGATGTAATAAGGCATGAAAAGCCAAAATATGTAATGATTTTGTCTATTGTGTCAAATTATCCTATTTGACCAAATAAGGGTCATATGAAGATGTATATTAATGGGTGGTTAATGTGGTTCCTATTTATTATGGATTGTGTTTTGGAACAAGTTGGTGAAAAGTGTGAAATACCTAATTTTACAAATATTGCTTAGTGACCCTTAGGGACACTCTGGTTTGGTGTACTCACGAACGTTCAAGGGACTCTATGGGAAAGATGGGTTTGTCACTAGCATTTAACCGGCCAACTAGAGCTAATGGAGAAGATGATTCAATACTGCAGCAAACAGATTGAACAATAGCCAATGTTGCTCATTTCAATTTAGCAACATTGCAACTTTTTACATAAACCGACATAGGGATGCCAAATTAAAATGAAGGAGAATCTCCCAAAAGTGAGATCAATAATTGTAGGCCTCCATAACATGGTCCTGTAGCACCTAAAAATTTGTCGATACCTCACATGAGCTTTGTGATATTCCCCAAGAAAGATCATTGCCCAATGTTTCTTAGTGACCCTTAGGGACACTCTGGTCTAGTGTGCTCGTGAACGTTCAAGGGACTCCATGTGCAAGATGAGGTTTTCACTAGTGTTTACCTGACAAACCAGAGCTAATGGAGAAGACTATTTGATCCCACAAAAAATGGATTGAAAGATATCCAATATTTATCATTTCAATTAAGCAGCATTGCAACTTTTGACATAAACCGAGATAGGGATGCCAAATTAAAATGAAAGGGAGTCTCCCAAAACTAAGATAGGTAACTTTAGGCCTCCATAACATGGTCCTATAGCACCTAACAATTTTTGATACCTTGCACGAGCTTTGACATATGTCCCAAGAAAGATCATTGCCCAATGTTTCTTAGTGACACTTAGGGACACTCTGGTCTTCTATGCTTACAGACATTCCAAGGACTTCGTGTGTGAGATGGGGTTGTCACTAGCATTTACCTAGCCAATTGGAGCTAACGGAGTAGAAGATTTGATCCCACAAGAAATGGATTGAAAGCTAGCCAATGTTTCTCATTTCAATTGAACAACATTGTAACTTTTAACATAAACTGAGATAGGGATGCCAAATGAAAATGAAGGGGAATCTCCCAAAAATGAGATAGGTAATTTTAGGCCTCTATAAAATGGTCTTGTAGCACCTGATGATTCATTGATACCTCACATGGGCTCTAAGATATGCCCCAAGAAAGATCATTTCCCAATGTTGCTTAGTGACCCTTAGGGACACTCTGGTCCTGTGTTCTCGTGAACGTTTGAGGGAATCCATGTGTGAGATGGGATTGTCACTAGAATTTACCTAGCAAAATGGAGCTAATGGAATATATGATTTGATCCCATGATGGACAGATTGAAAGATAGCCAATGTTACTCATTTCAATTGAGCAACATTGCAACTTTTGACATAAACTGAGATAGGGATTCCAAATTAAAATAAAGGGGAATCTCCTAAAATTGAGATACCTAATTGTAGGCCTTCATAACATGGTCCTATAGAACCTAACTATTTTTCTATACATCATATGAGCTTCGAGATATCCCCCAAGAAAGATTGCTACCCAATATTGCTTAGTGACCCTTAGGGATACTCTGGTCTGGTGTGCTCATGAATGTTTGAGGGACTCTGTGTGGAAGATGGGGTTGTTAGTAGAATTTACCAAGCTAACCAGAGCTAATGGAGTAGATGATTTGATCCCACGATGAACAGATTGAAATATAGCCAATGTTGCTCATTTTAATTGAGAAACATTGCTACTTTTGACATAAACTGAGATAGGGATGCCAAATTAAAATGAAGGGGGCTCTCCCAAAACTGAGATAAGTAATCATAGGCCTCCATAACATGGTCTTGTAGCACCTAACAATTTGTTGATACCTTTCATGAGCTTCGAGATATGCCACAAGAAAGATCACTGCCCAATGTTGCTTAGTGACCCTTCGGGACACTCTGGTCCAATCTGCTTGTAAATGTTTGAGGGATTCTATATGCATGATGGGGTTTTCACTAGTGTTTACCTGACCAATCAGAGATAATTGAGCAAATGATTCGATCCCATAGTGAACGAATTGAAAGATAGCTAATGTTGCTCATTTAAATTGAGCAACATTGCAACTTTTGACATAAACCGAGATAGGGATGCCAAATTAAAATGAAGGGAAATCTCCCAAAACTGAGATAGGTAACTATAGGCCTACATAACATGGTCCTATATCACCTAACAATTTTTTGATACCTCGCATGAGCTCCAAGATATGCCCCAAGAAATATCATTTCTCATTATTGCGTAGTGACCCTTAGGGACACTCTGGTTGAGTGTGCTCACGAATGTTCAAGGGAATCTATGTGTGAGACAAATTTATCACTAGCATTTACCTAGCCAACCGGAGCTAATGGATTAGATGGATCGATCTCATGATGAATAGATTGAAAGATAGCCAATGTTACTCATATGACATGAGATTTTGCAGTCACATCATTTTATGGTGTTTAAAGAATAGTTTTTTTAAAGATATGTTTGAACATGTTCTTAATGGTACCTTTTATTTACAAAATTTGGCATCTAACATGCACATGAGAGAGAGAGAGAGAGAGAGAGAGAGAGAGAGAGAGACCTTCCCCCCAAGTGGAAGAATGGGGTAAATGACCTATTATGTTGGTCAAAACTAACACCATATAAAACAAAAATTCCCTCAATGATGTAATCTATTTAGATTAAATGATGGAAAACATAATAATAGGAGAATGAGATGTTAGAGTATTACATTTATAGAACCAATATCTGTAAGCTCTTGGATTTATATGGTGACATTATGAGATGTGTTTTGTTTAAACAAGAAATAAGTGATGAAGTCCTGAAAAGGGTTAGGAATAACATTTTATCACTCGATCTAAATATAGTGGGTTGTTAAGGAGGAGGATCTATAGGGACTTGGTCCATCTTTCCAAGATGTTGTCCATTAATCATGTTATAGCCACTTTTATGATATGTGTTTGGTTTGGAAGGTGGAAGGATTTGATGAAAAGGTGTTATATAAGAATGTAAAGTAGGGGGATTTATCTCTATAGGGAGATTCTTATTCCCATCAACATTGTTCATATTCAATTTTGTAGGTTGATTAAAAGTTTTCTTATCTATGTTTTTTTCTGCACTGAATGGTATGTTAGGAAATAGATCATGAATGAAATGCATGACATCATCTTGTTTCCAAAGAGATTTATGTTTAATATAAGTAGGAGAAAAAGGAATATATAGAGATGGAACATGCTTAGTCTCTTGCACCAAGATACTTGATGCAGCCAAGGACCAAGAATCCATAATGGAGATGTCAAATCCTTATAGCAGGAAAAACCACAGTGGAATTGATCAACAAATAAATTGATAACATTAGACAATAAGGAAATATGATCTTCTTATATCGTGCCACAACAAAGGATTTATATCAAGTTGGCCTGCAAACATGCAATCTTACATTTTGGGCACACATACCTAATTATTTACAAAATAAGATACTATTCTACTAGCTATTTCCCATCCACTAGCATTGCCTCTAAAAAGAACTACTACCTAGCTTATATACAAGATCGCCAGCCACAAGTCATCTTATCCAATCATAATATTCAAGATAAATAAATAGTTTACAAATATATAGGCCAGGACCCAAATCCATAAGAACGTCCAAAAATAAGTATATCATGACATGCAATTATACAAGGAGGTCATCCATGAACATAAGAACATCAAAAAATGTGCCACGAGCAATGAAAAACTATGAATCTTCACTGCAAGTTGGATCTCGCCACCCTATTCGTTAGAACAGGAAATCAAAATAGGACCAGACCCAATCATAAGGTAACTTTATCTGGAAACATCAAATTAAGACATGTCAAATACATAATATCTTTATGATGTCAAAAATACATAATATCTTTATGATGTCAAGAACACATCATAGAAACCACATAAGATGGCATGCCAACTGGATTGACCACACCTAGAAACAAAAAAAACCACCCAACTGGAATACTAAACAAACAAAATGAAAGTAAATCTTTTTGGGTGGTGCAAGATTACCAACAACCCGATGATGCTCCTGCGTTAGATACCACTAGGTTAATAAAATATGTTCTATAAAGGAATTATGAACATATGATAGAATTCATAACATAAATCCTGTGCTCATTTCTTACCCACATATCCTCTTCATCAGAAGGAAAATGGCATCTCAGACTCTTCTCTTGACTACTCCTACTATTGTTGATGCAATTGTTAAACACCAACCTATCAAAATCCTCTACAACATCTGGTGTTACTCTTCTCTCACAATTTCTACTTTGATTAATGTCATTATACTAAATGCCTTTGTCTTCATTCTTACAGTCGGTAAATATTGTTTTCTTCCTTATCTATTGCTTGACTCCACCTCTGACATCTTGCAAGAACTTCCTAGTCTCTATCACTGATCTAATCACAAGATTATGTTTCTCATTTGATACCACTCCTCCAGTGCTCTATTTTAACATCATCTCATTATCACTAGACTTCAAATCTATTGGTTCAGGTTTATTAATTAAAATCATCATCAACTGTAACATCTCAAAAACTTTTTAAGCTACCTATTGTAAATGAAAGAACTTCTGATGCAGTCAAGGACTAAGAATCCACATAGGAGATGTCAAATCCTTTCAATAGGAAACACCACAATGTAAATGATTAACAAAGAAATAGACAAAACCAACCAATAGGTAAATATGACCTTCTATTATCACCGCAACAAAGGATTTATATCAAGTTGGCCTAAAAACATGCAGTCTTACATTCTGGGCATACATACCTGATTATTTACAAAATCAGATTTTATTCTACTAGCTATCTCCCATCTACTAGCACTGCCTCAAACAAGAACTAGTACCTACCTTATATACAAGATCACTAGCCACAAGTCTTCTTATTCTATCACAATCTCTAAGATAAAGAAATGATTTACAAATATATAGGTCAGGACCAAAATCTATAATAAAATCCATAAATAACTATACCATGTCATGGAATTGTACAAGGAGGTTGGACATAAACATAAGAACATCAAAAAATGTTCCACAAGCAACTACAAACCATGAATCTTCACCGCAAGTCATATCTCACCACCCTGGCCGTTAGAACAAGAAACAAAAATAGGACCAAACCCAATCATAAGATAACTTTATCTAGAAACATCATATCAAGACTTAGTCAAAGACATAAAATATTCATAATGTCAAGAACACATCATAGAAACCACATAATATGACATTCCAACAAGATTTACCACACCTAGAAACAACATAAACTACCCAACATGAATAGTAAACAAACAAAATTAAAGGAAATATTTTTGGGTGATGAAATATTTCTAACAACCCAAGGATGATCCTGCATCAGATACCCCAGGTAAATAAAATATGCTGCATAAGGGGATTATGAACATATGATAGGATTCAACAATAAATCTCATGCTCATTTCTGACCCACATATCCTCTTCATCAAAAGGAAAATGGCTTCTCTGACTCTTCTCATGACTACTCCTACTGTTATTGATGCAAGTGTTCAACACCAACCTATCAGAATCCTCTACAACATTTGGTGTTACTTTTCTCCCACAATTTATACTCTAATTAACCTCATTATACCAACTTCCTTTGTCTTCATTCTTATAGTCAGTAAACAATGTTTTCTTTCTTTTCTGTTGCTTGATTCCACCTTTGAAATCCTACAAAAAATTCTTAGTCTCTATCATTGATCTAATCACAAGATTATGTTTCTCATCTGATACCACTCTTCCATTTTTCTATTGTAACATCATCTGGTTGTCACCAGCCTTCAACTCTATCAGTTCAGGTCTATTCATTATCCTCATCATCAAGTGTAACATCTCAAAAAAATTATTAGCTACCTACTATAAATCCAACAATTTTTTATGCAATCAAGGACCAAGAATCCAAAAAGGATATGTCAAATCCTTGTAGCAGGAAATACCATAGCTTAAATGATCAACAAAGAAATAGACAACACTAGCCAATAAGGAAATATGACCTATTATCACCGCAACAAACGATTTATATCAACTTGGCCTACAAATATGCAGTCTTACATTCCGGATATACATACCCAATTATTTAAAAAATCAGATGCTATTATACTAGCTATCTCTGATCCAATAGCATTGCCTCAAATAAGAACTACTATCCAACTTATATACTAGATCTCCAACCACAAGTCAGCTTAATATCCGATCACAATCTCCAAGATAAAGAAATAGAACTTACAAATATATAGGTTAGGACCCAAATCTATAATAACATCCAAAAAAAGGTATATCATTTCATACAATTATACAAGGGGGCCATCCATGAGCATAAGAACATCAAAAAATATGCCGCGAGTAACTGTAAACCATGTATCTTCACCGCAAGTCGGATCTCGCCACCTTGGCCATTAGAACAAGAAACCAAAATAGGACCAGACCCAATCATAAGATAAATTTATCTAGAAAAATCATATGGATACACGGTCAAAGATATAAGATCTTCATGATGTCAATAACATGTCATAGAAACCATATAAGATGGCATGCCAACAAGATCAACCACACCTAGAAATAAAAAAATTGCCCAACTAAACTAGTAAACAAACAAACTGAAAAGAAATATTTTTGGGTGATGCAAGACTGCCAACAACCCAAGGATGCTCCTGCATCAGATATCCCGGGTGAATAAAAGATGTTCCATAAAGGAATTATTAATATCTGATAGGATTTTGTTTTGCACTTGGAAAAAAAAAGTGTGATGTATGTAATTAAATCCATTTTTAAAAATTCCCCTTAAAATCTCTAATACTTATCTCCTCTACAATATATTCTGACCTTTTGGATTCTTTCCCAAATTTTGTTTCATTGTTTACATATTTGTAACTCTTGCAATTAACCATCTTTGTCATATAAGTGTCTTCATTTTTCAAAGGGAAAAAAGTCAAATCACCACATGTTTCAAAAATTTCTTTTATACAATATATTTGACCATTTGCATCATCTCTTTTGTCACATAAAATGGTGATATTAACTCACTTCGTCTACTAGGAGGATCATTTTGAAAACCATAAGTGTCTTCTACAATCTTTCAAAAAACTTGATAGTGGAGATCAAATTCAATTTAATAACAAAAACAAAAAATTTCAGATAATTTTTTCCCAATCTTTATATTAGGATTTGAACTTCAAAATGACATATACATTTCATGTTGCATTGTGTCCAACCAATATTTTTTATGATATTCATATTCATTATCTCTAATCCTATGTCAGATAACGTCTCTATTATTTGATGAAGGACAAGTATTATCATTCCAAAATTATATGATCAAATTTCTAATTACACCCTCAATCCTATTATAATGAGGAGATCTATACATAATTTCCTAATTTCCTTCCAAGGTACTATCATCCATAAGCATTCTCATTTCACATATCATGATATTGTTTTCCTACTTAAACCAATCCTAGATGAAATTGAAGAGATTTATCTTTTTAGGGAATATTGTTACCTACAAGGGATGTTAACATCACTCTTATTGTGATGGACTTATATTTAGATTGATATCTCTTCCCTACAGAGCCCAAATCTTTCTTAACCTTTTCAATAATATCATTTGAAAGCGAGACAATTTTCTCTTTTTTGATGTTGTGTCTATACCCAATAATTTTAATGGCTCTTGCAACTTCTTTTGTAGAAGTAAAATTGAAAGCAATTGGGCATGTTAAAGTGTTTCAAGATTATCAAATTTAGCCATTATTTCCCTTTCTATCCTATTCATTGACCTCTTCTTAGTATAAAATGTTTGTTCAACAAGTGATTTCAATTTTTCCACATCCATTTCAAGTAAATGATACAACTTTCTATAATTACTTTTTTCTCTTTATAGTTTGAGCTATATTTATATGTTCATCCATACCAATAGGAGGAAGTGATCCTAACCCTTCTCCAACATCTATTTCTTGAGCTTCCATAGGAAGTGATCTTGACCCTTCTCCAACACACGTTTCTAAAACTTGGGGTGACCCTCTTGCCCGAGCTTCTCCATCATATTGTACTCCTTGATTGTAAGCTACATACACAAAAAAAAACAAATTATAACAAATTAGAGAAAACAAAAAATAGAGACATATAAAGTGGGCATGTGAATAGATTAAAAAGACCTCAATAGAATAAAAAGACTATATAGAGTAAATAGACCTACACACACACACACACACACACACACACACACACACAGAGAGAGAGAGAGGCCTTCCCCCCAAGTGTAAGAACGATGGAAAGGACCTATTATGTTGGTCAAAACTAACACCATATAAAACCAAAAATCCCTCAATGATGTAAGCTATTTAGATTACATGATGGAAAACATAATAATAGGAGAAAGAGATGTTAGAGTATTACATTTATAGAACCAGTATCTGTAAGCTCTTGGATTTATATGGTGACATTGTGAGATGTGTTTTGTTTAAACAAGAAATAAGTGATGAAGTCCTCAAAAGGGTTAGGAATAACATTTTCTCTAGGTCTAAATATAGTGGGTTGTGAAGGAGGAGGATATATAGGTACTTGGTCCATCTTTCCAAGATGTTGTCCACTAGTCATGTTATAGCCACTTTTATGATACGTGTTTGGTTTGGAAGGTGGAAGAATTTGATGAAAAGGTGTTATATAGGAATGTAAAGTAGGGGGATTTATCTCTATAGGGAGATTCTTAATCCCATCAACATTGTTCACATTCAATTTTGTAGGTTGACTAAAAGTTTTCTTATCTAGGTTTTTTTCTTCACTGAATGGTATGTTAGGAAATAGATCATGAATGAAATGCATAACATCATCTTGTTTCCAAAGAGATTTATGTTTAATATAAGTAGGAGAAAAAAGAATATATAGAGATGGAACATGGTTAATCTCTTGGACCAAGGTACTTGATGAAATGAAGGACAAGGAATCTATAATGGAGATGTCAAATCCTTGTAGTAGGAAACACCACAATGGAAATGATCAACAAATAAATTGATAACACTAGCCGATAAGGAAATATGATCTTCTTATATCGTCCCATAACAAAGGATTTATATCAAGTTAGCCTGAAAACATGCAGTCTTACATTTTGGGCATACATACCTGATTATTACAAGATAAGATACTATTATACTAGCTATCTCCCATCCACTAGCATTGCCTCAAACAAGAACTACTACCTAGCTTATATACAAGATCGCCAACCACAAGTCATCTTATCCAATCACAATATTCAAGATAAAGAAATAGTTTACAAATATAAAGGTCAGGACCCAAATCTATAAGAACATCGACAAATAAGTATATCATGACATGCAATTATACAAGAAGGTCATTAATGAACATAAGAACATCAAAAAATGTGCCTTGTGTAATGACAAACTATGAATCTTCACCGCAAGTTGGATCTCGCCACTCTGTCTGTTAGAATAGGAAACCAAAATAGGACTGAACCCAATCATAAGGTAACTTTATTTGGAAACATCAAATCAAGATGTGGTCAAATAAATAATATCTTCATGATGTCAAGAACACATCGTAGAAACCACATAAGATGGCATGCCAACTGGATCGACCACACCTAGAAATTAAAAAACCGCCCAACTGGAATACTAAACAAACAAACTGAAAGGAAATCTTTTTGGGTGGTGCAATATTACCAACAACCTGAGGATGCTCCTGCATTAGGTACCCTAGGTGAATAAAATATGTTCTATAAAGGAATTATGAACATCTGATAGAATTCATAACATAGATCCCATGCTCATTTCTTACCCACATATCCTCTTCATCAAAAGGAAAATGGTCTCTCCGACTCTTCTCATGACCACTCCTACTATTGTTGATGCAAGTGTTAAAAAAAAACCTGTTAGAATCCTCTACAACATCTGGTGTTACTCTTCTCTCATAATTTCAACTTTGATTAACCTTTTTATACCAACTGCCTTTGTCTTCATTCTTACAATAAGTAAATAATGTTTTCTTCCTTTTCTCTTACTTGACTCCACCTCTGACATCCTGCAAGAACTTCCCAATCTCTATCACTGATGTAATCACAAGATTATGTTTCTCATTTGATACCACTCTTCCAGTGCTCTATTTTAACATCATCTTATTATCACTAGCCTTTAACTCTATCGGTTCAAGTTTATTAATTAAAATCATCATCAACTATAACATGTCAAAAAACTTTCTCAGCTACCTATTGTAAATGCAACAACTTCTAATGTAGTCAAGGATGAAGAATCCACATAGGAGATGTCAAATCCTTGCAAAAGGAAAAACCATAGCGTAAATGATCAACAAAGAAATAGACAACACCAACCAATAAGGAAATATGTGTTAGGAATGAATGCAAAGTATTTTGGCAATCATTCTATAGCAGTTGTTGTTGCATTCATGACTTGGATTGTCATTGATGTCAACACAGTGATATTCTTAATATTAGCAGGAAAGTAGGTACAGTTTTGTTTTGTGCACATGTTGTATTGTAGATTGGCTTTTGTGTAGTTGATGGTATGTTCTTTGGTGTGTTATTAACCTATGGTTAACAGCACAAAAAGAAATTCATTCATTTGTGAGAGTTATGAGCATTTTGGTGAAAGCAGTGTTTAGACAGTGTTTCTGTGAAGCGATGTTCAAAAATCAGAGGATATCTCTTAGCTGGGATGGAATATAATTTTGCATAGTTAAAGGGATGTTGGAGACTCATTAATGATGATGTGGTTCATAGTGCAAACTTCGAGGATATGTTTGGAGAAAGTTATAGTATCTGGAAGCCGATAGTTTTATGTGAATTCTGTGTGTAGCATGTAGAATTTATTATTTTGTAATTGAGGACCGACTCATTTGTAATTATTTGAGTTTGGTATATAAGAAGGAATTTTTTCCTTTTTGTAATGTGTACTATGAAGATTGAGATGCGAATATATGCATGAAGTGAAGAAAAGAGCTAATTCAGTGATGAAGGAAGACTTGTGAGTACAGAGATCTAGAATTGTGATCTTGTGTAGTAGAGAGTGTGGTTTTGGCACAGTGTGAAGGAGGTAATATATTTTATATTATTCTATTGAATAATTCTAAGATTTTTTGGATAGTGGGTTCAGAGATCTTGCCTTGAAGCTATTTGGGCAGTGGGTCCTTCCGTCTTCCATAAACTCTTAACCGGGTTAGAATCTTTTAACAGGGATTCAAAATCTCCTAACAGGGATTTATATGTACTGAATGTATTTCATAAGACTCCTAACAGGGTCCATCCTCTAACAAGGAACTTTCATATTAGTGCATCATTTTGTGGGCATCATTCCCACCAGGGTTTACTCTTTTCAAGAGGTTCCCTAGTCAACATATCTTGTGTTATTGTGCAATTGTGTATGATTATCTTTCTATGGTTGATTAGTACATTGATTACATTGTTTAAAGTAGTTGAATGGATAAATTATCTGATAACTGATTCACCCCCCCCTCTCAGTTATCTTGGGGATCTTTACTTTCTAATAATTGGTATCAGAGCAACAGGTCCTTGAAAGAAAAGTTTAACAACTTAAGGAGATCCATGGCAAATTTTAGAAAAGAAAGCCCTAAGTTTGATGGAGTAAATTTTGACAGCTAGAAAGGAAAGATGAAGACACATCTATTGTGTTTAGGACCAAGTTATTGGTTGATTACAAAGAATGAGAAGACTATCATTGAGGAAGACAATCTAGAGGCAAGAACTAAAGATGAACTAGATCTATTCATGTGTAACATACTTGCAAGAGAAGCACTTTTGTTAGCACTACCAGAGAATGAATATAGTCAGGTAAGATGTTTGAAAACATCTCATGCAATTTGGAAAGCTTTACATTCTACTTTTCAAGGTGATGAACATGCAAAGAAGGCTAGATTACATAATTTGAAGATATCAGAATGATGGAAGATGAATCTATTAGAAGCTATATTGGTAGGATGTCTGAGATTGTAATAGGAATAAAGTCTTGTGGAGGTGATAAGACAGAGAATGAAGTGATATGGAAAATTTTGGGAACTTTGACACCAGTATTCAAGTAGACAATGCAGATAATTGAACAAGTGATACCTTGTACATCAAACTTTTCAAGAGAGACTCTTCTTGGAAGATTAGAAACAATAGAGATGAACTTGAGATTATCAGGAGAGCTACCTAGAATGGAAACAACATTCGGTGCTCTTAACATTAGACCTACAAGAAGTACTAGTGTGAATGGAGATTATGCTAGCAACAACAGATCTAAGGAAGATAAGAAGATTGAAGAAGGTATTGCATTAATTGTAAAAAGAGAACCAGATGGTAAGAAAATCTTTAAATGTTGGACTTATCAAGAATATGGTCATTTTGCATCTAAATGTCCTAAAAGAGTTAAGAAGTATAGAAGCAACTTTAAACCTAGAAGATCTAAAGAATGTTATTATGCAAATGATGAAGATCTTGAAGTAGGAATTGAAAAACATTTAAGTGACAGTGATAATGATAACTTTGAGGAAATAGGATTTGTAGCAATTAAAGAAGAAAGTTCTAAATCTGATAAAAGGGAAGAAAAAGCATTAGTTTCACAAGTTGAAAAGAAATCTAATTGGATTATAGACAGTGGTTGTTCACATCATATGACTGGAGATAAAAGAAAGTTTGTTAAGTTAGATAATTATGATGGAGGAATTGTTAGGGTAGGTAACAATGCACCTTGTTTGATTAAGGGTATAGAATCTATTACTCTTGATGGAAAGACTAACACTGATGATGTTTACTTTGTTGATGGACTGAGACATAATCTACTAAGCATTGGACAATTGGCTGATAAGGGTTATCAAGTTTGGTTTTCTGAGAAAACTTGTGTGATAAAAGATAAAGATGGAAATCTGATTGGAAAAGGATCCAGAACTAGAGGTAATGTATTTTAGTTGAATCCTACTGAGATGACATGTTTGATAACTAGGATTGATGACAGTTGGTTATGGCATAAAAGGTTTTGTCATATAAACTTTGATAATATTGTCAAGGTGAGCACTACACCTACGGTAAGAGATTTACCTAGAATTATGAAACCTACTAACATGACTTGCAAAAAATGTATGATGGCAAAGCAGAAAAGGAGTTCATTTCCCAACAAAAAGTTCACATCAACAGAGAAGCTGGAGATTGTTCATACAGACTTGAGTGGTCCTACTAGGACTAGAGGATTCTATGGAGAAAGGTATTTTATGATTCTTGTTGATGATTTTACAAGAATGATGTGGATTGCATTTTTGAAAGAAAAATCTGAAGCATTTGATAAATTTAAGATCATGAAAAGAAAAATTGAGAATGAATCTAGAATGAAGATTAAGTGTCTAAGATTTGTAGAGGTGGTGAATTTACATCTAGAGAGTTTAACACCTTTTTTGAAATGAATGGTATTAAGAGACAACTTTCAGCCCCTAGAACACCAGAACAAAATGGTATTGCAGAAAGAAGGAACAGGTCAATAACTGAAGCAGCAAGAGCTATGTTGTTTGAAAATGATTTGGCTAAGACTTTTTGGAGAGAAGCAGTGAACACAACAGTATACACTATGAACAAAGTACAAATCAGAGTAGATAGAAACAAGACACCTTATGAATTATGGTTTGGACATACACCCTCAGTTAAGTATTTTAGAAGTTTTGGAAGTAAATGTTATATAAAGAGAGATGATGATATAGGAAAGTTTGATCCTAGAAGTGATGAAGGAATATTTCCTGGATATTCTTTAAAAAGAAAAACATATAGATGTTATAACAAAAGAACTAAGACTATTGTTGAAAGTGCAAATGTAAAAGTTGATGAGAAGTTTAAAATTCAGGAAAGAATGCTTGATTATGAATCTGATGGAGAAGCACAACCTCAGCCTAATATTGAAAATGCAGAATTATTTTTTGAAACTAACAGTGATTTGCTGAATGAAAGTCATACTGAAGAAAATAGAGAAGAAAACAGAGAAGAAAGCAGAGAAGAATCTACAGTCGGAACAAGATCAGTAACTATGACACCTAACATGTATACTTCAAGACATCACCCTGTTGAGCAAGTTATTGGAAGTTTAGATAGAGGAGTTTTGACTCGAAATAAGGTACACTTATGTTTTGACTAGAGCAGATTGAAAAAAATAAGACATGGGAATTGGTCCCTAGACCTAAAGACAAGAATGTGATTGGAACAAAGTGGGTATTCAGAAACAAGATGAATGAACAAGGAGAAGTGATAAGAAACAAAGAAAGATTGGTATGTAAAGGATATTCACAACAAGAAGGAATTGACTATGAAGAAACTTTTGCACCTGTGGCCAGACTTGAAGCAGTGAGACTGTTTCTAACATATGCAACTTACAAGAAATTCAGAGTGTATCAGATGGATGTGAAGTCAGTATTTTTGAATGGTGAATTGGAAGAAGAAGTCTACATTGAGCAGCCTGAAGGTTTTCCTTTGACACAAGAAGGAGATATGGTATGTAAGTTAAAGAAAGCTTTATATGGATTAAAACAAGCACCTAGAACCTGGTATGCAAGACTGGATAAGTATTTATTGAAATTGGGATTTATAAAAGGAACAACAGATAGTAACTTATACACAAAAGAAATTGAGAATGATTTGTTGGTTATAGTTATATTTTTTGATGATATTATCTTTGGAGGAGAAGATGAAGCTAGTGACAAATTTGCAGATGAAATGAAGACTAAATTTGAGATGAGCATGATTGGAGAAATGAAATATTTTTTGGGATTACAGATAACACAAAGCAAGGAAGGTATATTTGTAAGTCAGACTAAGTATTTGAATGACTTATTGAAAAGATTTGGAATGGAAGATTCTAAACCTGTTGGAACACCTATGGTAACCGGACATAAGTTATCTAGCAAAGATGAGACACCAGCAGTTGAGCAGAAAAAGTACAGATCTATGATTGGTGGATTATAGTACTTGACACATACAAGACCTGATATAGCACATTCAGTGGGGATTGTAGCAAGATTTCAAGCAGAACCTAGAGAATCACATTATGCAGTAGTAAAGAGGATACTAAGATATCTGAAAGGAACAATGGATTATGGATTATGGTATGAGAATTCTGATGATTTTACCTTATGTGCCTATACTAATGTAGATTGGGGAGGCAGCATTGATGACAAGAAAAGCACCAATGGTGAAGCCTTTTTTCTTGGAGGAAAATTGGTCTCTTGGCTAAGTAAGAAGCAGAATTGTACTTCACAAAGCACAGCAGAAGCAAAATATGTTGCAGCAGCAAATAATTGTAATCAGATTATTTGGATGAAGCAGATGTTGAAGGCTATCGGAATAAAGTTTGATGAGCCTATTGTTATACATTGTGATAACACCAGTACAGTGAGTATGTCAAAAAATCCTATTTTACATTCTAAGACTAAACATATTGAGATCAAGTATCATGTTGTAAGAGAGAAAGTTGTAGAAAAAGAAGTAAGATTGGAGTACATAAGTACAAAGGAGCAGATAGCAGATATATTTACAAAGCCTTTACCTAAGGATACATTTGTGTATCTGAGAGGTATGCTTGGGGTTATGCCCCAACCTATTTTTGAGAATTGATACAGATGATTGCATCCATCCAGTGGTATATGAGCCCTATCTTTCTTCTGGATTGGATGTTGGAACTTCCTCTATGGGGGAGTTTATGAGCTGAGTCATGAGGACTCTTGTTATTGTATTTTTCTGAAAAGTGTCTTTTGACATTAAGTTGTTGTTGACTTAGTGATGGAATTTCTATCATTGATGTCAATGGGGGAGAGATATACATGAAAAACATTATGGATTGTATGAGAGAGCTAAATAGGAAAATGAAGCAAGATTTAATTTGATATTTTGCAGTGATGTTGCAGTATTGGATTTTTGGAACATTGGATGTTTTTCATCAATGCTGCCATCAATTTCAATGGGGGAGATTGTTAGGAATAAATGAAAAGTATTTTGGCAGTCATTCTATAGCAGTTGTTATTGCATTCATGACTTGGATTGTCATTGATGTCAACACAGTGATATTCTGGATATTAGCAGGAAAGCAGGTATAGTTTTGTTTTGTGCACATGTTGTATTGTAGATTGTCTTTTGCACAGTTGATGGTATGTTCTTTGGTGTGTTATTAACCTATGGTTAACAACGCAAAAATAAATTCATTCATTTGTGAGAGTTATGAGCATTTTGGTGAAAGCAGTGTTTAGACAGTGTTTCTGTGTAGCGATGTTCAGAAATCGGAGGATATCTCTTAGCTGGGATGGAATCTTATTTTGCATAGTTAAAGGGATGTTGGAGACTCATTAATGATGATGTGGTTCATAGTGAAAAATTTGAGGATATGTTTGGAGAAAGTTACAGTATTTGGAAGCCGACAGTTTTATGTGAATTTTGTGTGTAGCGTGTAGAATTTATTATTTTGTAATTGAGGATCAACTCATTTGTAATTATTTGAGTTTGGTATATAAGAAGGAATTTTTTCCTTTTTTTAATGTGTACTATGAAGATTAAGATGTGAATATATGCATGAAGTGAAGAAAAGAGCTAATTCAGTGATGAAGGAAGACTTGTGAGTACAGAGATCTGGAATTGTGATATTGTGTAGCAGAGAGTGTAGTTTTGGCACAATGTGAAGGAGGTAATATATTTCATATTATTCTATTGAATAATTCTAAGATCTTTTGGATAGTGGGTTCAGAGATCTTGCCTTGAAGCTGTTTGGGCAGTGGGTCCTTCTGTCTTCCATAAACTCTTAACCGGGTTAGAATCTTTTAACAGGGATTCAAAATCTCCTAACAAGGATTTATATGTACTAAATGTATTTCATAAGACTCCTAACAGGGTCCATCCTCTAACAAGGAACTTTCATATTAGTGCATCATTTTGTGGGCATCATTCCCACCGGGGTTTACTCTTTTCAAGAGGTTCCCTAGTCAACATATCTTGTGTTATTGTGCAATTGTGTATGATTATCTTTCTATGGTTGATCAGTACATTGATTACATTGTTTAAAGTAGTTGAATGGATAAATTATCTGATCACTGATTCACCCCCCCCCCCTCTTAGTTATCTTGGGGATCTTTACTTTCTAACAATATGATCTTCTATTATCACCACAACAAAGGATTTATATCAAGTTCTAACCTACAAACATGTAGTCTTACATTCCAGGCATACATACCTGATTATTTACAAAAAAAGACTTTATTCTACTAGGTATCTCCTATCCATGAGCACTACCTCAAACAAGAACTACTACCTACCTTATATACAAGATCACTAGCTACAAGTCTTCTTATTCGATCACAATCTCTAAGATAAAGAAATGGTTTACAAATATATAGGTCAAGACCAAAATCTATAATAAAATCCATAAATAAGTATATCATGTGATGGGATTGTACAAGGAGGTAAACCATAAACATAAGAACATCAAAAATTGTTCCATGAGAAACTACAAACCGTGAATCTTCACCGCAAGTTAGATCTCACCATCCTAGCCATTAGAATAGGAAACCAAAACATGACCAAACCCAATCATAAGATAAATTTATCTGGAAACATCATATTGAGATGCGGTCAAAGATATAGAATCTTCATAATGTCAAGAACACATCATAGAAACCACATAATATGACGTTCCAACAAGATCGAGTGCACCTAGAAACAACAAAAACTGCTCAACAAGAATAGTAAAAAAACAAAATGAAAGGAAATATTTTTAGGTGATGAAAGATTTCCAAAAACCCAAGGATGCTCCTGCATCAGATACCCCAGGTAAATAAAAGATGTTTCATAAAGGAATTATGAACATATGATAGGATTCAATAATAAATCCCATGCTCATTTCTGACCCACATATCCTCTTCATCAGAATGAAAATGGCTTCTCTAAATCTTCTCATGACTACTCCTACTGTTATTGATGCAAGTGTTCAACACCAACCAATCAGAATCCTCTATAGCATAGGGTTTTACTCTTCTCCCACAATTTATACTCTGATTAACCTCATTATACCAACTACCTCTGTCTTCATTCTTACAGTCAGTAAACACCATTTTTTTCCTTTTCTATTGCTTGACTCCACCTTTGAAATCCTACAAAAAATTCTGAGTCTCTATCACTGTTCTAATCACAAGATTATGTTTCTCATCTGATACCACTATTTCATTTCTCTATTGTAACATCATCTGGTTGTCACCAACCTTCAAATCTATCTATTCAGGTTTATTCATTAGACTCATCATCAAGTGTAACATCTCAAAAACTTTCTTAGCTACCTGCTATAAATACAACTTCTGATGCAATGAAGGACCAAGAATCCACAAAGGATATGTGAAATCCTTATAGAGGGAAAAACCACAACTTAAATGATCAAAAAATAAATAGATAACACCATCCAATAAGGAAATATGACCAATTATTGATCACCACAACAAAGGATTTATATCAAGTTGACCTGCAAACATGCAATTTTACATTCCAAATATACATATCTGATTATTTACAAAATCAGATGCTATTATACTAGCTATCTCTCATCCACTAGCACTTCCTCAAACAAGAACCACTATCCAACTTATATAAAAGATCTCCAACCACAAGTCAACTTAATATCCGATCACAATCTCCAAGAAAGAAATGGTTTATAAATATATAGGTTAGGACCCAAATCTATAATAACATCCAAAAAAAGGTATATCATTTCATGCAATTATACAAGGGGGTCATCCATGAGCATAAGAACATCAAAAAATGTGCCATGAGTAACTGCAAACCATGAATCTTCACCACAAGTCAAATCTCACCACCCTAGCCATTAGAATAGGAAACCAAAATAGGACTAGACCCAATCATAAGATAAATTTATCTGGAAAAAACATATTGATACACGGTCAAAGATATAATATCTTCATGATGTCAAGAACACGTCATAGAAACCACATAAGATGATGTGCCAACAAGATTGACCGCACCTAAAAACAAAAAAAACTACCCAACTAGAATAGTAAACAAATAAACTGAAAATAAATATTTTTGGGTGATGCAAGACTACCAACAACCCAAGGATTCTCCTGCATTAGATACCCCGGGTGAATAAAATATGTTCTATAAAGGAATAATTAATATCTGATAGGAATTTGTTTTCCACTTGGCAAAAAAAGTGTGATGTATGTAGTTGAATCAACTTTTAAAAATTCCTCTTAAACTCTCTAATAGTTATCTCCTCTAATATATTCTGACCTTTTGGATTCTTTCCCAAATTTTATTTCATTCTTTACATATTTGTAACTCTTATAATTTACCATCTTTGTCACATAAGTGTCTTCATTTTTCAAAGGGAAAAAATCCAAATCACCACATGTTTCAAAAATTCCTTTTATGAAATTCATTTGACCATTTACACCATCTCATTTGTCACATAAAATGGTGATGTGAACTCACTTCATCTACTAGGAGGATCATTTTGAAAACCATAAGTGTCTTCTACAATCTTTCAAAAAACCTGATAGTGGAGATCAAATTCAATTTAATAACGAAAACAAAAAATTACAGATAATGTTTTCCCAATCTTTATATTAGGATTTGAACTTCAAAATAACATATACATTTCATTTTGCATTGTGTCCACCCAATATTTTTTATGATATTCATATTCATTATCTCTAATCCTATGTCGGATAACATCTCTATTATTTGATGAAGGATGGGTATTATCATTCCAAAATTATGTGATCAAAGTTTTAATTACACCCTCAATCCTATTAGAATGAGGAGATCTATACATAATTTCCCAATTTCCTTCCAAGGTACTATCATCCATAAGAATTCTCCTTTTAACATATCGTGATATTGTTTTCCTACTTAAACCAATCCTAGATGAAACTAAAGAGATTTATCTTTTAGGGCATATTGTTACCTACAAGGGATGTCAACATCACTCTTATTATAATGGACTTATATTTAGATTGATATCGCTTCCCTATAGAGCCCAAATCTTTCTTAACCTTTTCAATAATATCATTTTGCATGCTAGAAAATTTTCTCTTTTTTGATGTTGTGTCTATACCCAACAATTTTAATGTCTCTTGCAACTTCTTTTATAGAAGTACAATTGAAAGAAATCAGGATTGTTAAAGTGTTTCAAGATTATCAAATTTAGCCATTATTTCCCTTTCTATCCTATTCAATGACCTCTTCTTATTGTAAAATGGTTGTTCAACAAGTGATCTCAATTTTTCCACATCTACTTCAAGTAAATGATACAACTTTCTATAATTACCTTTTTCTCTTTACAGTTTGAGCTATATTTATATGTTCATCCATACCAGTAGGAGGAAGTGATCCTAACCTTTCTCCAACATCTATTTCTTGAGATTCCATAGGAAGTGATCTTGACCCTTCTCCAACAAGTGTTTCTTCAACTTGGGGTGACCCTCTTGCTTGAGCTTCTCCATCATATTGTACTTGTTGATTGCAAGCTACACAAAAAAAAATAAAAAAATTAGAGAAAACCAAAAATATAGAGGTCCATATAAAGTGGGCATGTGAATAGAGTAAAAAGATGATATATATAGTAAATAGACCTACACACACACACACACACACACACACACACACACACACACACAGAGAGAGAGAGAGAGAGAGAGAGAGTTAAGGGTAGATATATCTATAGAGAGAGAGAGAGAGGGTGTTAAGAGGACATGAATAGAGTAAAAATACCTAAATAGAGTAAAAAGAGTATTAAGATACTTCAATAGAGTAAAAAGATCTAAAAAGACAAAATAAACTAAATCAACATATAAAGAGCCTAAAGGGCTAGAGAGAGACATAAATAGCATAAAAAGATAATGGAGAGATCTAAATAGATTAAAATGAAAATAAAGTAAATAGACAAATATTATTTGTCTTGCATGGTCCTAAAGGGTGCTAGAGAGAGAGAGAGAGATCTATATATAGAGAGAGGTAGGGTGTAAAGAGGACATATGAATAGAGTAAAAATACCTAAATAGAGTAAAAAGAGTATTAAGATACTTCAATAGAGTAAAAAGATCTAAAAAGACAAAATCAACTAAATCAACATATAAAGAGCCTAAAGGGCTAGAGAGAGACAAATATCATAAAAAGATAATGGAGAGATCTAAATAGATTAAAAAGACAATAAAGTAAATAGACAAATATTATTTGTCTTGCATGGTCCTAAAGGGTCCTAGAGAGAGAGAGAGAGAGAGAGAGAGAGAGAGACTTTATGTCAAATAATAGAGAGTGCTAAGTGCCTTAGGTGGTCCTATAAAGGGGTTATCATATGTATTAATGGGTCATGTAAGATGTATTAATGGGTCCTATGAGATCCAAAAATACATTAATCATTTTGAATGAGTCCTAGGACACATAGTTATATTTATTTGTCCTAGATTGTCTTAAGGGGCATTAGGTGTCTTAACTAGTCCTAAAGGGTCCTATGATAATATTAATGGGTCCTACGATGTCTTAAAATATCTTGAGCATCTTAAGAGGTCTTAAAGGGTCCTCGTATGTATTAATAGGTCCTAGGATACATTGATGGGTGGTAACTAGTCCTACAGTACATTAATTGGCATTATGGTATGTATTGATGGATCTCATGACATCTGAGGGTAGACTAATGGGTTATGGGGGTCCTGATGGGTCATAGTTGTCTTAAGAGGTCTTAATGGGTCCTAAGATCTCTTAAGTGGTCATAAAAGAGAGAGATAAAAAAGAATAGAGAGAGAGATAAACATAGAGAGAGAGGGAGGAAAAATAGAGAGATGGATTCTAAGGAGATTGAATCAAAGATGCACACCTTCTTTAGTAACATGCCAATCTAGATTCGTAATTTTTTTGTTCTCTACTAAGTGACCACTTTCTTGCAAATAAAAAGATCATGTAATGAATCCATACAATAATCTTATAATAATACTTGATCTTCTATCTCTTCAATGATTTTAAGTTGAGTGTCAAGCAAGTATTTTTGCGCAAACTCTTCCTAAAATTGAGTCGAGAAATGATTGCTAGAGACCATTTGAGGTCTCTATTCTTATCTTATGTTTCCATTTGACCTTTTTTTGTCTAGATTTGATTGAATTTCACCGACCTTTAATTTCACACCTTTGAATGCTCCCCATTCACTATCACTATGCAAAAAACTTATAGATACCTGATGCTTTCCTTCTTTGATAGATTTATGCTGAAATTTTTGGATTTTTGTGTTTGTCTTGTACAATAAATTAGCCTTGATATAATTCAAAATACCAAAACCTTTTCCCATGATAGTCCCTTGAGACTTTCCATTCATTAGATAATAACCACTCTTACTCCCATAATAGTAATGAATCTTCTAAAATAAGCCATAAGAACCAAAGGATATTTAAGCTTGAAGAAGATGACTCTTTGGAATTTTCTTCAAATGGGTGATTATCTAAACTTACATTAGTTTCTACTTCTAGAAATAGATGGGTTATATTTCTAGAAATAGGGTTGCAATGCTGACATCTCTGATCCTGATCAATAACAAAATCCTCTATCCCCCTCTTATATGAATGAGTTGAAGCTTCAAACAATATCATCTCTTCCTTGATTAAATATTTACTCTCATTATTTTTATAAAGAATCCTTTGAGTCTATTCCCCATATTTCGTTATGATTTTGAGTGAGGCAGGTAATTCTTTCTCCATATCCATTAACAAACAAATCCTCACAAGAAGGAAAAATTCTTCCAAAGTGAGAAGATCAAGTTTCAGAAAACTGCCCAACTTGTTACCAATGATTTCTAAAATCGATGAATCTCTATACTCTAGAGATAAATTATGAAATTCAACCCAGAAAGGAATGAACTTAATTTTACTCTGATTAGGATTAGAGTTGGGGGTCCAGACTTGCATATGGATACCTAAACTCTTATAAAACTAGCCTTTGTGTTTAAAAATCTTATCTCTCAATTGTTTGATTTGAAAAGGACTATGCAAAACCCTTGAGAATAATATAAGTAAGACACCTAGGTATGTGCAGGATCATGGTATGCCAAAAAGTGGCGATGTGAAAAAGAAGTCCTGATTGATAGATTCTTTGAAAAACAACTATAACTTTCAAACAATATAACATTTTTGAAATCTGAAATATACATCACATTCTATGCTACACCTAAAACAATAATAATAAACAATTCTTTCAATTTGATGAAGTTTTGACTAAGCTAAGGTGGTCAGACACGAGAGTTTTTATATTCAAGAACATTTCTAGCAGAAAAATCATAATTAATTATTTACTTGGAAAAAAAAATTTAAAAAATATACATCACATCCAGACATGAGTCTACTAATTTTATCTAGAATCTTATAAATAAATATTACCATTTGATTTTGTTTATTGTGGTTAGACATACACCTACTTCTTATCTTTCTAGTCCTGATTGATAGCCTGATAAAAAAAATAGCTATAACTTTCAAACTGTATAACTTATTTGAAATCCAAAATATGTGTCACATTCTATGCCTTTCCTACTACAATAAAAATAAAAAAAGTTATCAATTTGATAAAGTTTAGACCAACTTAACGTGGTTAGACATGAGAGTTTTTGTATTTTGGAAAAGTTGTAGAAGAAAATTCATAATTAATTATTTACTTAGAAAAAAATTATAAAAAAATATGTGTCACATCCAGACATGAGTCTACTACTTATATATAGAATCTTGTAAATAAATATTACCATTTTCAATTGTGTTTAAGGTGGTTAGACATACACCTACTTCTTATCTTTTTCCTGAAATTTTTGTACTACTACATTGAAATTTGAAATTTTTAACATATAGAATATTTATTTTTCAAAAAAGGCCTAGTATCTTAGAAACTAAATTCAATTTTCTACAGATTCTGTTCTTATATATTTTTTATATAATATTTATAACTTGTTTAAATTGTTATGTCAACTTGCCTAAACCTGATTTTTTAAATTTTTCATTACCACTTAAGGGCCTAGTTTGGCATACCATGATCCTGCACATACCCACCTCTTCAAAATCCTTCCATACCTCTATAATCTAGTTTAGCAAATTATTAAAGGGAATAAATACATGTTCGAGAACTTACAAATTAGGCTACGACTCTATAAATCAACTATTCTGGATTGTAACATGTGATCTAGAAATTTGATTATGAGATCCTTACTTGTCATTAGATGGATGAATCCTTCCATCTGGAATTGCCAAACTTCTTGGAATTTCCTCCTTAGCTAGTTTGTTTGAGGAGACATATGTAGGTGATTTCTCACAAATTTCTTGCCCCATAGAAGGTGTTTTGAGACTGTTACTAGCTTTTTCTTCCACCCCATTTTTTATTTTCTTCCTAGATCCTTTTCTTTGGTCCTTTCGATACTACTTATCTCTATGGAAGTAAGCCCTCTTGTTATTACTGATTTTGGTGTTACTCCTTAGAATTGTTTTACCCTACCTATTGTATATGTTGTTTGACCAGTTCCTCTCCTGCAAGAAAGGGTATCTCCAAAATTCCCCAGCTCTCCTATTGGAAAAGTTATTTCCTTTAAAGCATAAAAGTGGGTATACTTTGGTTCTCTGTAAGAGTGGATATACTTTAGATCCTTCCCCTAACTAACAAATTATCTGGATTTAGAAAATGTCCTCTTGGAGAAAGACCATATATATTCTTGTAGTTGGAGGGAAGTCAAGAAATGTTGTTGATATTTGTAGAGTTCTTTGATGGGGCAGAGAACTCCACCTCCGCTCCTTCTCCTGCCTACTCAGATGAAGGCCTTCAATATCAACATGTCTGTGAGATTGACTAGCCCTAACATACTTATCCTCCTTCCCTGGATCCCATATGCTACCACCTATAAAAGGGTTTGATCTAAAGGATCCCTTTTTCCATGTTTCACTCCTCGATCTAGCCGCAAAACAATTACCTCTACAACCTTGTAACAATTGACTCCTCCAAGGAATTCTCCCTCTCAACCATTGCCTTTCCATATTTTCTTTAAACCATCAATAATGTGACCTTTTTAATAATAAGATTATTGTTACGAAATACGTTTCCATAAAATTATGATAACCACTTCAATTCTTACATATTCAAATAAATCTATATTTAAGTGTCCTTCCACAAATTCCTCTTCCTCGCTATCTTTCAACATTCCCATACGTCTAAGTCTAGAACCAGCAATCATCGTGCTAGAACAACTTTTCACATTATAATAAAAAATCTAAATATTCTCTCTCCCTTAATAAGATTGACATTAGCTACATGTCATAGTCTAGAAGATTCTCACCAAATAATAAATGTGTGCACAGATGGCATTTTCACATTAAAACAAATGATATAATAAGTCTTACTTATGTATCAAGGAGTTTTTCTTTCTTTATCATTTTGGTCGACATAATCTATTTAACAACCCCATTAAAGCAAATGATAATCCAACTTCAACAACTAGACAGAGACAAATGTGTCTATCTCAAATTGCTATCATCTTTGAAATAGTGGAAAAAAGTTGGCCTTTCTGCCATCTAAAAGCTAGACATGGTACTTTTATGTTTTACAGTATCATTTTATGTAGTCAAATATTCACAGCCTCCAATGGGATTACCTTTTGCTTTAAAAAATGTATGGACTGTATTATCCAAACTTCCTAATTTCCAGGGCAAATGACTGGTTCTCAATTCTATTAAAACCATTCTAGTATTGAAGGGCCAAATTATGTTCCTGTGTAATGAATGCAGGTCAACACAGTAGGCGCTAAAAATATTTTTCAATGTCAATCACAGGTTCTAACTTGTGGTTCAGAAAACTAAGAACGAGTCAATTTCTACCTCAAGTCAGCTTTTTATTGTTTTTAATATGTATCCTATTGACTTTCATTCTATAAGTTCTATAATGTTTTTAATTTGTTTTCCTTAGTTTAAACTGTATAAATAATTTAATTTCTTTTGGTTTAGCGTTTAAAATTGGAGGCTGTTGGGTGGAATACTTAAAAAAATATAACACTGTATCGTCTTCACTAATTTATTTGATCAATTAGATAATATTTCTACAACTTTTTACTTAACATTTGAAGATATTGGAGCTTGATAGTATACATGTTAGTAAATTAGATTTTTTTAAAAGTTTGATAGTAATTTTAGGTCGTTTTTTGTTGGTATTCAGTCTGTAAGTTTAAATTATGTGAATAACTGACATGAAACATCATGATGTTAACCAATCTAGAATGTAGATGCAATTATCGTACAATTATCTGGATTTCATTCTTTATTTTTTACATCTCAAAAATATTTAAATTTAGTAAACCACATCATCAAAAAAACATATTATGATCTTAACGAAAATTATATGCAACACCTTCCACTGATTTAAGACTTCAAAATATTAGCACATATTGATTTGTCCTAAGTACCATATGACCCTCATTCTTTCTATTTAACACCTCTAAAAATTATTGAAATATTGAAATAAATAAATGACATCATCAGTCATCATTAAGAATGTTAAGAATGTACAAGTCAATTAGAGTCTGCAATTACTGACTTAAAACTTTAAAAATGATGCATCTCATTGACTTTGGATTTATTAAAAAATAGAGTTTGTGGGCATCCAAAGTTTTGTAGGTATTCAATTGTTAGATAACATCAATTAAGTATCCGAGGAGTTTTTCAACTCTGAAATCTGTTTTTCAATGGAATATCGCTACAAATCCGGATAGTGTATTTATTGCACATCTGACTACTTAAAATGTCGTTGAGAATCAAGATTATGTTAGAAGGGAGAACAAGCAAATTGTATTGAAGTATGAGCCAAATACGGAGCTTGGTTGAAAATTTGTATATCCATGTTTTGTAACTTATGTTTTGTTTAATTGTATTAATAAGTCTGCAAAATTATATATATATAGAATGATTTAAATTATGTTATTTATTGATTTAGGTAGAAACAATTCAATTTGTATTCAAATATTAAATCAAATATTAGCAACATATCTTAGGATCATTGCAAGTCTGCTCATTGTTATCAATCTTTTAACTTTGATTTTTAGGAGTTTTGCAAAGAAGAATATGGTCCTATCAATTTTAAAATTTTCTCAAAGGTGATTGTAAACATTACCTATTTTTACTTAATTATATATTATATAACAACGTGAGATATGTTGTGATTTGTGAAGATTCATCAAATCATCTCCATGAGTTACAATTTCACATCTATGCATACAATTCAGGTCCTCACATGCATGTTTAAACACTAATAAGACACAATTAGAGTTACATGTTAGAGGACAAGAAAAAACTTCGAAACCTCAACAATGTGTGGATTCAAGACAATTAGATAAAAAATTCTACAATAAACTCAAAGTTAGGTATGCATACAATTAATTTATTTAATTGAAGTTGTATTTATAATTTTTTATAATTTTACTTGATTAGTCCCAACACATTCAAAAGTTACATCAATTGATTATTGTTTTATATTATTAAGTAACAAACTAGGATGTTGACCCTATAGAAACAAAATTCTTGCAAGGTAGACAAAATAATTAGCATGCCACTAACAACAATTTTGTAATGCAAAAGAAACAAAGCACGTTAATAGCACATAAGTATCAAAGTTTATAACATATATAGTATAGAAAAAGCTAAACAAAAGTTTTTTTTAAAAAAAGCTATCCAAATAACTATCCCCATTTTGTAATGAGTAATGTGAAAAGATCCTTATGATTTGTTGAACTTGTACCATTTTCATCACCATTAATTTGAATTCCTTCCAATCCAATGTGCAAAGATCCAAAATTCTTTTATTAAAATGTCACCCCCTTGGAGAAATGATTTAAAGATTCATCTCTTTTTTATGTGATATCTTTATTCTCTTACAAGTTCATTACGAGTGGTGTTATAATTATTTACAAGGCTATTTTTTACATCAAATTTCTAATATTAGAACTTTTTATGGTTATCTATCATATTGTCTCACCTCACCCTCTCAAGATATTCATGATCTTAAACATGATACAAAAGTTATTAGTATGCTTTGTGTTCTCATTGATGCCAACCTCTAGTGTGACATTGATGTCATCTTTCTAATGGAGAAGAAATTCTAAGGTTGTCACACCAATTGATGAAGAAGATTTGAAGACTTACTGCTAAGGCTATGCCATTAATTGATGAAGAAGATTTGAAGCATAATGACTAAGATTTGAAAACTTGTTGCTAAGGATGACATTGATTGAAAAAGAAGATTCAAAGTATTATGATTGGTAGATGTTCAATAATGGTACTGAGACAGTTTGTAGTATATTTGGAAGATATAAGTATGATACCTAGGAAAGAATAGTTGAAGAGCTTCTGATGCAGGAGCATCTTGGGTTAATGGAAATCTTGTATCTCGGTAGCTTGTTTGATGTGCTTGATAATTGCTTTGGAGTTCTTGGTGGAGTGTTCCTATTTGTTCATCGACGAGCTCAGTTACCTGTCTCTGCTCGGTGGTGCCTTTCACCAAGTGGATTTTCTATGTTTTATTTATACTCGATGGTGTTCTTCACCTAGTGGGCTTGGTGTGTTTGTGTTTCTAGGTGGCTTTGTTCACCGACAGTTTTTTATTTATTTTTGGCTAGCTAACATGTGTATTTAATTTTGGTCATAATCTTAATGATTGAGATCACTCATTCGAAAGTGTGTGGACCTAAATCTTCCCATCGTTTCTTTCTCCAATGTTGGATCTTGAGGATTCTTTTGGGCCGATTTGTTCGGTAGCCTTATGTATAAATGTAATGATCTGTTCTAGGTTTTAGGAGGGTAGTTAGAAGTGAGGAAGTAGTGAAGGTCAAGAAACTAGAGATCATGGATTTCACATGCATGGGAATTATTCTATTTCTGCAATTGATTTTTGTTGCATTGGTCATAACTGGGAAGGCCTCATAGCCTGCCATGTATCAAGTTTGAATGAATAAATTAATATATAATCTTCTTCCTTCTCTCCTTTTCTGTGTTATTGCTTCCGTGTTGTGAATCTGCAAGGTGGTCTAGTAATTGGGTGAGCCTTTGGCCCCAAGTATCTTTGATCGAGGTTCCTTCTTTTAAACCCTATTTGGTTATTTTTTGTGAGGTAGAAGATTGCGATCTGACCTACAATTACAGAGGGTTTCAAGATGGTTCAGGGAAGAAGAGATGCATATCCAGGTTTAGCCGATATGCTAAGACATAATGCTGCTAGACTGGAAGTTATTGAGACAGCCCAATGGCACTGAGGGAGACATCTTGATGATGTTAGTGATGATGAACCCAAAAAAATATAAGAGGAAGCTGCACCTACAGCTATAATGGATCAAGGAGAAGAAATATTCTTGAAAGCATTGAAAATTTTGAAGGCCACACCATAGTTTAACCCTCCTAAGTATAGTGGAAAGCTAGATTTAGATGAATTGATGGAATAGATCACCAAGATGGAGAAATACTTTGAGTATGAGAACATATTAGAAGAGAAGTAGGTGAAAATTGCAAGTACAAAATTGAAAGGTCATGCATCTTTATGGTGGGAGAATATGTAATTAGACCAAAAGAAGAAAGGTAAAATCAAAATCAATGTATGGGATACGATGGTAAATAAGTTGAAGGGAAAGTTTCTACCTTGTGATTATCAAAATAACTTAGTTAGGAGAATACAAAGTTTGAAGCAGAGAGATAGCTCGGTAAAGGATTACACCGATGAATTATATAGGTTAGATATCAGATCTAGACATATTGAAGATGAGGTGGAAAGGATTGCAAGGTACTTGAATGGGTTAAGGACTTCTATTCAAGAAGAGATCAATTTGGTCAAAATGGAGAGTATTGAGGAGGCTTATCATTTCCCTAAAAGTTGAGGATAAATTGAATAAAAGGCATGAGAAAAGACAAAGAGGAAGAGGTGGTAGATTCCCTAGAGGAAGAGGTAGATCCTATGGTGAAAATAATATATCCAATCAGGACGAGATGAATCAAGACAAAGGAAAGACTGAGTGGAAAGGTGAAAGTTCATCCCGAGGAAGAGGAAATTACTCCCGAGGTGGATATGGCAGAGGAAGATTCTGAGGAACTTGTTACAATTGTGGGGAAGAGGGACATAGATCATTTGAGTGTACACATGCAAGCAAGAAGGTCGGTAGAAGTATAAATGCTTTGGTGCATGAAGATTCACTGAATGAACCTGAAAAGGAAGGAAACCTGATGGTGAGAAGAGCATTATGGAGTGAAAAGACTAAGGAAGATTTGGTAAGAAAGAGTTTTTTCAAGACCAGATGCATAGTTGCAAACAAAGTTTGGAAAGTGATTATTGATAGTGGAAGTTTAGAGAATCTGGCATCATAGGAAATGGTTACAAAGTTATAGTTGGAAAGGTTGAAGCACCCAAAGCCCTATCATATTTCATGGATCAAGGACCACCTTACACTTATGGTAAGTGAACAATGTTGTGTAAATCTGAAAAATTGGAAAGTATTATGATAAGGTGTTGTGTGACATTATGCCTATGGATTGTTGTCATATTTTGTTGGGTAGACCTTGGAAATATGAGACATGCTATATATGATGGAAGATTGCACAAATATACTATTTGGGGTAGTGGAAAAAGATAAATCTTGTTACCTTTGATTCAAGAATTTTTCGGTGAGATATGTACATTTGTGAAAGTTTGTTTGATGGAAGGTAGATAGTTTGTTAAGAATTTGAAGAGTAATGATATCTATTATGTTGTGATTCCTAAGAAGTCGAGTAAGAAAATAGAAGATAAATTTTCTGAAGAGGTTGAGAAGTTTCTCACCAAGTACAAGGAAATCATTTCAGATAATGTACCTGATGGTTTTCCACCGATGAGAAGTATTAGTCATTGCATGGATCTAATTCCTAGAGCTAGTTTGTCGAACAAGGCACCACATCGACTGACACCAACCGAGAATGAGGAACTCAACCAACAAGTACAAGAGTTGTTGTAGAAAATTTTGATCAAAGAAATTTTGAGTCCTTGTGCAATACCAATTATGTTGGCACCCAAGAAGAATGGAGAATGGTGAATGTACACTAATTCGAGAGCAATCAACAAGATAATAGTTAAGTATCTGTTTCCTATACTGAGAATGGATAATATAATAGATTGTTTGAGTTGAGAAAAATATTTTACAAAGATTGATTTGAAGAGGGGATATCATCAGATTAGAATCAGAGAAGGTGATGAATGGAAGACTACTTTCAAGACAAAAGAAGGTTTGTATGAATGGTTAGTTATGCCTTTTAGTTTAACTGATGCATTAAGTACTTTTATGAGGTTAATGAATGAGGTTCTGAAGAAATTCTTGGGTAAATTTTTTATTGTGTACTTGGATGAAATTATGATATTCAGTAAAACTAGAGAAGATCATTTGTTTCACATTAGATAGATATTGCAGAGATTGAAAGAGGAAAAGTTGCCGATTAATTTGAAAAAGTGTTCCTTCATGAAAGAAGAAATTGTGTATTTGGGATTTGTGATTTCAGCTCATGGTTTGAAGTTGGACCTAGAGAAGGTTAAAACTATTCTTAAGTGGCATACACCTAAGAATGCTAGTGAGCTAAGATCATTCCATGGTTTAGCAAGTTTTTACCGAAAGTTCATCATAAATTTGAATTTTCAATGTTATGACCGAGACAATGAGATGAGATAAAAGAGAATTCAAGTGGACACATGGAGTTGATAAGAGTTTTGAGACTTTAAAATAGAAGGTTTTTGAATTGCTTGTGTTAGCTTAGTTGATTTCAATAAGGTATTCCAAGTTGAATGTGATGCAAGTGGCTGTGCAATAGGAGCTATGTTGAGTCAAGAAGGTAAACCTGTTGTGTTATTTAGTGAGATGTTTAATGATGCTAAAAGGAAATATTTTGTGTATGATCAAGAACTCTATGCTATTGTTCAAGCCCCAAAGAAATGGAGGCATTATTTGATGCCAAAGGAATTTGTGTTGTATACTGATCATAAGGATTTACAATATTTGGGTAGTCAGAATAAGTTGAATCATAGACATATGAAATGGGTTGAGTATTTGAAATTTTTTACATTTGTGATAACACATAAGAGTGGAGAATCTAACCAAGTTACTAATTCATTGAGTAGAAGGAGATCTTTTCTAATTGAAATGAGAATTGAGGTTCTTGGTTTTGATTATATGAAGAATTTGTATGAAACTGACCCTGATTTTTCTGAGCTGTGGGGAATGTGCAGAGCACCTATATTAGATCAACCAAGTAAGTGGGAAGACTATTTCATTTAAGAAGGTATTTTTTCAAAGGAATTCAATTATGTACACCAAGAGGATAACTGAGAACTAATTTGATAAAGGAGAAGCATAGTAGTTGTTTGGCTGACACTTTGGCATTAATAAAACATTGAGTTTTCTTAAGGTATTTTTGGTCGCAGTTGTATAAGGATGTTCAAAAATTTGTGAAGAGTTGTGGATTTTGTCAAGTTGCAAAAAGAGTAAGTCAGAATACTAGATTGTATACATCAATTTTTGTTCCTGAGAAACCTTGGAGCGATACCAACATGGATTTTTTTCTTGGCTTATTGAGGATGACAAGAGGTAATGATTCCATATTTGTTGTTGTGGACAAATTTCTCAAGATGGCACATTTCATACCATGTAGAAAAACATCAGATGCAGTGTATATTGAAAATCTTTTCTTCAAAGAGATTTTTAGATTGTGTGCATTACTGAGTATCATCTCCGACTGAGATGGTAAGTTTATTGGCTAATTTTGGAAGGCTCTTTAGAAGAATTTGGACACTGAGTTGAAGTATATTTCTACATTTCATCCATAGACTGATGGACAAATAGAGGTTGTAAATAGAATTTTGGGTAACCTATTGAGATGCTTAGTTGGAGACAAACTGAGTAATTGGGATTTAATGTTAGCACAAGAAGAGTTTGCATAGAATAATTCAGTGAATAGGACTACTGGAAAGACACCTTTTCAGATTATTACTGACATACAACCGAGGGGTATATCAGACTTGAAAGATATTATTGGAGAAGATAAGAGACATGTTGAAGGAGAATAATTTTTTGAATTCATGAAGTCATTACATGAGGAAGTGAAACATAAGTTGGAGTAGAGTAATCATTAATACAAGGATAGTGTAGATAGGTCAAGAAGACATAAGATTTTTGAAGTTGGTGATGAGGTAATTGTTCATTTGAAGAAATGAATATTTCCTGTTGGAACCTATAGTAAGTTGAAGATGAAGAAATTTGGTCCCTACAAGATACTAAAGAAGTTTGATAGTGGAAATGCTTATGAAGTAGAGTTACCTAGTGACATGGACATATCACCAATATTCAACATTAAAAATTTGTATGAGTATCATGGGCATTATGAAGAAGTGATGTAATATCGAGTGATTATCCTAAGAAGCAGGCATAAGAAGTTGAACAGATTTTGGAATGAAGAGATGGAAGAAGTACAAGAGGAAGGAACTACATCGAATGCTTGGTAAAGTAGAAGAACAAACCAATTGAAGAATCTACATGGATTTATCAATCTAAGTTGGATTCATCTCAGGTTGTACCACACTCATGATTTGGAGAATCATTTATTTTCAACCCTGGGCATTTGATGCAAGAGCATCTTGGGTTTATGACAATCCTATGTCTCGCACTGCTACATTTGGGGCCAAATTTTGACAGACACTTCCAATGAGTAATTTTTTTTTTAATGAATTTGTTATTTTTTAAAAAAATAGGCCTCGATGATGTTGGTATTCCAATGGGTTTTAAATTGACCATCAAAATTCTGACAGTTTCGGGTATACATAAAAAAAAAGTGAAGTGCCAAATCATTTTTATTTTGATTGGAATAGAAAAGGAGCGGGAGAAAATGAGTTGGGCGCGTGTGAGAGAAGGTATGTGATGTCTTCATCTTTTGAGCCTCTGGGATCATATTCGATTGCAAATTTCATATGCATTAAATTTTATTTGATCATGAATGCTCTCTGAAATGACCGCATTCTACTGGTGTCATGCCCTAACCGGTGCTTTATCTCTATTATTTGATGTTATTGGTGTCGTTCCCTAGACCATGATTTAACTCCATTATTTGATGTTATTGGTGCTTGTGCTCAAGGATATCCATTTTTTTGAAATGTTGACTGTGGTTATCAAATGGACAGCCCATGAGCTTCTAGCTAGGTGCCATTTGTATTGATAGCTTAGGGTATCAAATGTATTGTATCATTGATAGTTGAGATTTTGTTAAAAGGAAATAGGACGAAGAACAATTTTGATTTAGTGCTTTAACTCCATTATTTGATGTTATTGGTGCTTGTGCTTAAGGATATCCATTTTTTTGAAATGTTGATTGTTGTTATCAAATGGATAGCCCGTGAGCTTCTAGCTAGGCGCCATTTGTATTGATAGCTTAGGGCATCAAATGTATTGTTATATCATTGATAGTTGAGACTTTGTTAAAAGGAAATAGGACAAAGAATGATTTTGAGTTAGTTTATCTATTTTGATCCCTAAGTGGCTTACAACTCTAGAGAAGTATATGCAGATTTACGGATGTAGTTGCAAGATACATAGTAGTCGATAATTCCAAAGAAATCCATGCATCCAATTTGAATACAAATTAATACAAAGAAATAGGGTCCTCGAATGGCCCAGTCATCTGGACCTTGAATGTCCCCTCAACCAGTGACCCTTCAAAACTGGGTTATTATGCAATCAGTGAGTGATCCTTCATTCTCCTAGTCTGCCCTGGATCCAAATATATTGGAAATACATAATACAATGATAAAAAACCTTTCACAATCCCCCTTCCCTCAAGGAACACTATCAACATCCAGATCTTGATTGTCCCCTCAACCAATGACCCTTCAAAATTGGGTTATCATGCAATCAGTGAGTGATCCTTCATTCTCACATATTGGACATATAAAATACAATGATAAAAAGTCTTTCACAGTCCCCCTTCACTCAAGGAACACTATCAACATCTGGACCTTGACTGTCCCCTCAATTAGTGACCCTTCAAAATTGGGTTATCATGCAATCAGTGAGTGATCCTTCATTCTCTTATTCTGCCCTACATCCAAACATATTAGAAATACACAATACAATGATAACAAGTCTTTTACAATCCCCCTTCCCTCAATGAACACTATCAACATCTAGACCTTGACTGTCCCCTCAACCAGTGACCCTTCAAAACTGGGTTATCATGTAATCAGTGAGTGATCCTTCATTTTCCTGGTCTTCCCTGCATCCAAACATATTGGAAATACACAATACAATGATAATAAGTCTTTCACAATCCCCCTTCCCTCAATGAACACTATCAACATCTGGACCTTGACTGTCCCCTCAACTAATGACCCTTCAAAACTGGGTTATCATGCAATCGGTGAGTGATCCTTCATTCTCCTGGTTTGCCCTACATCCAAACATATTGGAAATACACAATACAATGATAACAAGTCTTTAAAAATCCCCCTTCCCTCAAGAAAAACTATCAACATCCAGACCTTGAATGTCCCCTCAACCAGTGACCCTTCAAAACTGGGTTATCATGCAATCAGTGAGTGATCCTTCATTCTCCTGTTCTGCCCTGCATCCAAAAATATTGGAAATACACAATACAATGATAACAAGTCTTTTACAATCCCCCTTCCCTCAATGAACACTATCAACATCTGGACCTTGATTGTCCCCTCAACCAGTGATCCTTCAAAACTAGGTTATCATGCAATCAGTGAGTGATCCTTCATTCTCCTAGTCTGCCTTGCATCCAAACATATTGGAAATACAAAATACAATGATAAAAAGTCTTTCAAAATCCTCCTTCCCTCAAGAAACACTATCAACATCCAGACCTTGACTGTCCCCTCAACCAGTGACCCTTCAAAACTAGGTTATCATGCAATCAGTGAGTGATCCTTCATTCTCTTGTTCTGTCCTACATCCAAAAATATTGGAAATACACAATACAATGATAAAAATTCTTTTACAATCCCCCTTCCCTCAACAAACACTATCAACATCCAGACCTTGATTGTCCCCTCAACTAGTGATCCTTCAAAACTGGTTTATCATGCAATCGGTGAGTGATCCTTCATTCTCCTGGTCTGCCTTGCATCCAAACATATTGGAAATACACAATACAATGATAATGCATGGAAATTCTTTAATGAATCTCAGTCACTGGTAATGCATGGACAGTCAAACCAGTAGTCTCCAAAGCATTCAATAAGTGAATATGAATGTTTGAAAACTTTCCTCTCAACTTCCCCAACCACTCCTAATCAGTTAGATGGATATTTCTAGAATCTCCACTATTCCTATCCTTACCAACAATTATTAAACATACTTTATCTGATATGATAATAACATGCTAAACTGAACTAATGGCATATTCTTCATGTGGTACAAGGAAGATTTGGCTATCAAATCTTCCTTCGTGCAAGCTGAGTGCGAGAGAAGGTATGTGATTTCTTCATCTTTGATTGGTATCTTTGATGGGAAACATCTTTCAAGCCTCTGGCATCATATTCAACCACAAATTTCAAAAGCATTGCATTTTATTTGATCATGAATTCTCACTGAAATTATCGCATTCTATTGGTGTTGTGCCCTAGCCCATGCTTTATCTCCATTGTTTGATGTTATTGGTGCTTGTGCTCAAGGATATCGATTCACTATTTTGAAATGTTTGGATTCACGTTTGTTTATATTACAATTCATCATATCAGATAAAGTATGTTTAAGAAGTTTTAGTGTCTAAACACTCAACTAATCCTTTTAACCAATTAGGAGTGGTTGGGGAAGTTGAGAGGAAAGTTTTCAAACATTCATATTCACTTATTGAATGCTTTGTGAGACTACTGGTTTGATTGTCCATGCGTTAATGTTTAGAAGAGATCAATAAAGTATTTAAAGACATTCTTACATGTTTGGAGAGGTTTGAGAGGCACTTATCATGATTGTACCCTCACAACCAGTGGCATAGACTAGTTTTACTAAGTTTCCTTTCTCTATTTTGAGGTTCCTTTCTCTGCCACAGGGGTACAGTCAGAGGGTTCATTGACAAAATGATCCTTTGAATGGTTACTATAAATATGAATGATTTGATATAGCATATTTCTCATTTTACTTGAAGTTTGGAATAGCTTGTGCAAGGGTGAAAGTACTTTTGATCATTTTGGTCATGATTGTTCCTCTACACAGTCAGGAAATGTAACTGTTTAATGATTATATGTAATGTTGAATGGATTAAATGCTTTATTCTTGTTAGAAGTGAATGGAAGGAATAGTGTTGGTGTTAGGTTTAATTTATTATTTAATTCAATGGTTTCCAAGATGTGTTGAGGATTTTTCTCCTTGTTTAATGTTAACTGTTCCTACACAATCCACTCATACACAATGAAATGCTATGTGATTGACAATTTCATACAACTGGTCCTTTAGCGTGTATTAAACAGAATAGAATTTTCAGCATATTATTATCATTTTATTTCTTTGTTGTAAACATGCCATTGATTCAATTTTGTAAAAAAAAAAATTGTGTTAAATTTTTTTACAAAATAGATTACAAAATACTCTTCAAAACAAAGGAAAAACTTAGCAAATTCAGTCTAACTTGTTCTAGATGAAGGAATAGTCATGCTAATAGTTCCTCTAAGTCTTCCAAAACCTTTATTGAACTCCCCTAAAGTCCTATTGGATCCCCAAATTACTTAATCCAATCAACTTACGTCAGGATCATGAGAAACTTCAAAGGATTAAAAACATTACTTGGAACAGTCACTGGTTTTACCAGTCAAAATGTAAGGAACAAAATTTTAAAGTGCTCACAATACATTCAATGATGAAATGAATTCTTGGAGATTTCTTACTATTCCATCCTTGAATTTAGAAACCAAAAAGATAAGTAAAGAATCCTTTCAACAATGCATAACACAATGGACTTGCAGATTTAAACTTCTATTTTTATTGAATCTTTGTTCCTATCGTACACTCTAGGCTTAAGTCTATCATACAATGACTTCCAAAAGTTGCATATAAATCCACCACAACTTCCCCAACCATGAAGAACATAGCTGAAGAACTTGATGGTTTCATGCTTTAATCTTTAAGAACTTGATCAAGAACATAGGTTTTAATGAAATATCAATTTGATTTGCAAAGTTTGTGTTCTTTACAAATTTGAAAGGCTCTAATACTTACTAGGGTGAATGTGGATGTGCAATCTTATTCTTTTACTACTAAGTCTCTATTTTTTGGGCATACTGATTATAAGTACTTGACATATATCACAAATGTTGCTAATTAAGGTTGGCGGGATGATTACGCCTATCCTGAAAAAAGATTGTCAAATCATTATGCTTTCAAATCAATTACCTATCGACATATCCCTTGTGAGGGAGAGAAGCCAAACACATAAAGAACATGCACATAAACATGACAGCTGAAAAACTTAAATGGAATACACCAAGAAGTACCAAATGATGAATGCCCAATTGTTGTAATGGAAAAGCATCAGAACCATCCATTTCTAGAATTTGATTTTCTAGTCGAAATGATTTTTCTATAGTCCTAATGATTTTTCTAGAACTTGATTTTCTAGTCTTGATAAATTAGGCCTTGAATTTGAATTTTTGTTCACTGTTTTATTTTAGCTTGATATTTCATTCATTTTTCATATACATAGAGACTACAAATGCTGATAAAAAAATGAGCTATTTGATTAAGGTTAACTATTCATGACTGTAAATAGTCAATATTTCTGACGGTACTCCTTGGTGTATTCCATTTTAAAATAATCATGTTTCTATGGCTATGATAAATGTCCCTTTGTGTTGAGAAAATTAGAGTTGAAAAAATGGTTGCAAACAAATCATCCTTCTTCCACCAACATTCTAGTCAATGTACAAGTAACGAGTCATTCCATTCAAGAAAGACCATGTTTGACAATATCAACCTAGAACAAAATAAGGAGTATGAAAAATTTAGTGATTGTATCTTCCATTAGAGCCACTTCATATGCACAAGTGATGAACATGCATATTTGCCTGAGCACTATTGGGAGCTTACCTAGCAACACATGTACTATTGTGAAAATCACCACAAATCTACTTGCTGCTGGGTTTAGCTCCCAGTATTGATTGGTCAAATATGCATGTTTTTCACCTGTGCATATACCTTCTATGATCAACTCTTATATGCACAGGTGATGAACATTCATATTTGCCTAACCAGTACTTTGAGTAGTCCTCCAACACATGTACTATTGTGAAAATCATCACAAGTCCATTTGTTGGAGGAAATCTCATAGTGCACATGTTTGGAGGTTTGAAGGAAACAAGAGAATTTAAAGAGTCACGAGTCTTAAGATTGTACTTAATATAGCCAAGCTTCATTCAATGGTACATTCAAACATGAAACAAACCATTCTTAAACCAGATTAAACTAGTAAACCAAAGGACATACTGATTATAAGTAAACTAGTAAACCAAAAGACATGCTCTTAATACTAAGTCTCTGTTTGTTGGGCATACTGATTATAAGTACTTGACATATATCCAAAATGTTGCTAATTAAGGTTGGCAGAATGATTACGCCTATCCTGAAAAAGGACTGTCAAATCATTATCCTTTGAATGGTTACTATGAATATGAATGATTTGATATAGCATATTTCTCATTTTACTTGAAGTTTGGAATAGCTTGTGCAAGGGTGAAAGTACTTTTGATCATTTTGGTCATGAATGTTACTCTACACAGTCAGCAAATGTAACTGTCTAATGATTATATATAATGCTGAATGGATTAAATGCTTTATTCTTGGTAGAAGTGAATGGAAGGAATAGTGTTGGTGTTAGGTTTAATTTATTATTGAATTCAATGGTTTTCAAGATGTGTTGAGGAGTTTGCTCCTTTTCTAATGTTAACTGTTCCTGCACAATCCACTCATACAACAGTGAAATGCTATGTGATTGACAATTTCATACAACTGGTCCTTTGGCGTGTATTAAACATAATAGAATTTTTAGTATATTATTATCATTCTATTTCTTTGTTGTAAACATGCCATTGGTTCGGTTTTGTAAATTTCTTTTCGTGTTAAATTTTTTTTTCTATTTTTTCCATTTGATAACCACAGTCAACATTTCAAAATAGTGAAGAACATCAAATAATGGAGATAAAGCATGGGCTAGGGCATGACACCAATAGATTAAAATTGAACCAATGGCATGTTTACAACAAAGAAATAGAATGATAATAATATGCTGAAAATTCTATTATGTTTAATGCATGCCAAAGGACCAGTCCCAACAATTCTTAAACAATAAAGTATGTTTAAGAATTGTTGGGAGTAGTTTTCAAACATTCATATTCACTTATTGAATGCTTGGAGACTAGTGGTTTGTCTATCCATGCGTTACCAGTGACTGAGATTCATTAAAGTATACAAAACCCTTCATTTTGGGTTATTGTGTGTGGATTCAAATATAGGTTTGATTTGGTTAATGTTTAGAAGAGATCAATAAACTATTTAAAGATAATCTTACATGTTTGGAGAGGTTTGAGAGGCACTTATCATGATTGTACCCTCACAAACAATGACATAGACTGGTTTTACTAAGTTTCTTTTCTCTATTTTGAGGTTCTCATTGCCAAAGTGGCCAAAGACCATGTTAGGATGATAAAATATGGGGATTCTCTTTATCGTTGAAAATCTTTGAAGGTTGCTGCACTTGGATGGATGTGGATGTGCAATCTTATTATTTTACTACTAAGTCTCTATTTGTTGGGCATACTAATTATAAGTACTTGACATATATCACAAATGTTGATAATTAAGGTTGGTGGGATGATTACAGATATCCTAAAAAAAGACTATCAAATCATTATGCTTTCAAATCAATTACCTATCAGTGTATCCCTTGTGAGGGAGAGAAGCCAAAAATATAAAGAACATGCGCATAAATACGACAGCTGAAAAACTTAAATGGAATACGCCAAGAAGTACCAAATGATGAATGCTCAATTGTTGTAATGGAAAAGCACCAGAACCATCCATTTGTAGAACTTAATTTTCTAGTCTAAATGATTTTTCTATAGTCTAAATGATTTTTCTAGAACTTGATTTTCTAGTCTTAATGATTTTTCTATAGTCTTAATGATTTTTCTTTCATCCTAATGTTTGTTGCTCTTGATAAATTAGGCCTTGAATTTGAATTTTTGTTCACTGTTTTATTTCAGCTTGATATATATTTCATTCATTTTTCATATACATAGAGACTACACATGCTGATAAAAAAATGAGCTATTTGATTTAGGTTAACTATTCATGATTGTAAATGGTCAATATTTCTGATGGTACTCCTTGGTGTATTCCATTTTAAAACAATCATGTTTTTATGGCTATGATAAATGTCCCTTTGTGTTGAGAAAATTAGAGTTGTAAAAATGGTTGTTTATTGTCTGTGTATCTATAGGTTGCAAACAAATCATCCTTCTTCCACCAACATTCTAGTCAATGTACAAGTAACGAGTCGTTCCATTGAAAAAAGACCATGTCTAACAATATCAACCTAGAATAAAATAAGGAGTATGCATAATTTTGTGATTGTATCTGCCATTAGAGCCACTTCATATGCACAGGTGATGAACATGCATATTTGCCTGAGTGCTATTGGGAGCTTACCTAGCAACACATGTACTATTGTGAAAATCACCACAAATCTATTTATTTTTGGGTCTAGCTCCCAGTATTGCTTAGTCAAATATGCATTTTTTACCTGTGCATATACCTTCTATGATCAACTCTTATATGCACGGGTGATGAACATTCAGATTGGCCTAAGCAGTAGTATGAGTTTTCCTTCCAACACATGTACTATTGTGAAAATCATCACAAGTCCATTTGTTGGAGGAAATCTCATAGTACATATGTTTGGAGGTCTGAAGGAAACAAGAGAATTTGAAGAGTCACGAGTCTTAAGATTGTGGTATATTTTGGCAAATGAAGAGTGGAAAGAATATGATATTCCTGAGATCATGGATGGACACAATGTTGAATACTTTATTGATCTAGATATCTTGTAGAGGCTTGAAGAACTAAATAGGGAAGAAGGGCTTCGGATGGCAGCTAAGGGTGACAAGGATGATGAGATGGGGGAAGTGGAGTTGAATCCCGATGAAAAGGAAGCTCTGGCTACAATTAGGAAGAAGAAGAAGATGCTTATCGTTGAACACAAGTTGAAGAAGAGTATTGCAAAGAGAACACCTACCGTACCAAGGAAGTTTGACAAGAATAAGGAATATGGCTTAAACAGAATGGGAAGACATATTTCTAGCCCAGGCTTGGATCCTTTGAAGTTTTTTCATTGTGGATAAAATATACAGATCTGTCTAGTGATGCAAAATTAACTTCTTTCAGCCTTACCCTTATTTCAAATATATCTGTTGGTACCCATATAGACCCCGAAAATAAAATTTCAAGTTTAGGGTCTTGAACCTCTTTGAACTACTTCGAACCAAGGTTCAAAGAGGTTTGAAGTGGTTCAGTGTGCATAAGAATTGTAATAGGTTCAAAGGTGCAGCTCACGAGGTTCCACAGGCTCGATGGAAAAATCTAAAACTGTGAATTGCAAGGTTTTATGGTTAGTTTGGTTCAGCATGGTTCCAAGAAGTTTGACTCTATTCAAATGTTAAGATTAAATATAGTTAATTCTTTATTGGAAAGGTATAATAGGGTTCATCCACTTCAGCCAAGGTCAAAATATGTGCAGTAGGTTCAATGGTTCAACAACATTAACACAGTAAGTGAATTGTTCTGTCAGTTTTATATACCTCTACTCAAATCTCAATAACTTTTTTCTCAGATAGAATTTTCTTGATTGCTCCAGTCAAGTTGTGTATAACTAGGATTGTAACAAAATATCCAAATCTTAAGGAAATCCAACAGTGGAATAAATAGTTATGGCCCCTGTACCGAGACCCAATTTGACTGTCATAAAAAATCCGTCCAGCAACAAATTTTTATTATTATTTTGGACTAATGTATTCATTTCCCACTTGTCCAAATATGCTAAAATGACATTTGATTAAGTGAAAAACTTTTAAAATTTGAATGTCATAAAACTCAATGAAATAAAGCTATCAAGAAAATATGAAAGGAAAGAATCGGACAATTAAGTTTCAAGAATCAGTTATTCTAATAACTGAAAAAGATCAACGACAGTGGAGAAGATAAATAGACCATAGAAACATTTGAAAGGGGTTCCAGTTTTCTTTAGATTTTGCAGGGAAGACTTTGAGCTTTAGCAAAATGAGAGCTATTAATATAGGTAGGAGGGGAGACTTTTCTTTTCTACAGACTTTGTGTTGCGGGACGGGGAGTTTTTGCCCTTGTTTTCATTTGTATTTGTAAGGGACAGAGAGCAAATTTTTCTTTCTATGCATATGTAATGTACAACTCATCTTGGATATTGAAATAATGGAGAAATAGTTTATGAATCTTTGAATTCATTATTGTTCTTTCAGATTTCATTGAGCTTTGTCTCATTAAAATCTTTTTCAGCATCATATTTTACTTATTCAGCTATGCATGTGCTTGATTTTGGAACTTTGTTTTCAGAATTAGGCTATGTTTGGAAAGAATACATGTTTGTGGATTTAATGAGTTATGATTTGTGGGTGTGAGAGAAGTGGGCTTTGTATCAGCCTCTCATATTCATTTTGTTTATATCTTTAAAATCTCTATACATCTACATCATGTTTATGGGTAGATGTTGATGCCTTTGATGTTTTCTGGTGAAAAGCATACTAGCGATATAAATTCATTGCATATCAGACGAAGGGAGTTGTACCTTCATACCAAAATTCAGAGGGCATTTGCATATTTTAATTACAAATGACCCAACTATTGGTTGCTGATTGTGTCTTCTTGTTTGGGCATTCAAGAGTCATTTGAAAGATTTTTGTTGAAAGACAAATCTGTTCACCAATAGTATCATTTGGGTATGCATAGAGGGCACATGAATTGGGGTACGCATAGTTCATTTATGGCATTTTTCTTGGGAATCTAATTGCTCATTCGTCATCTACATTATTATGAAGCTAATTCCCAAAGGATCTAGGCCCAGGCTAGAAAGATGTCTTCCCAAACACATAAAAACATGCACATAAACACAACAACTGAGAAACATAAATGTAGATTTCACAATAGCTGAGAAACATAATTGTAGGCATCATGGTCACAATTTTTTGGAGACAACATAATTGAGTTGTATACCCAAGCGATGGAGAGCAACTTCTACACCTCCAATTCCAAATTGAATACATTTGTGTTGGAGGACCTTGTATTCATGAGCAATAGATGTAGTCAACTTGGAATTGGAGGTGCAGGAGTTTCTCTCCATCATCTAGGTATACAACATAATTGAGTTGTATACCCAGATGATGCAAAACAACAACTACTCTTCTGGTTCCAGAGGAGTAGTGGTTTCTTTGCATCATCTGGGTATACCACTCAATTATGTTGTCTCAAAAAAATTGTGACCATGATGCCTACATTTATGTTTCTCAGCTGTTGTGTCCCAGGACCCCTTATGACCCTTTATGACTCCTAAGAATACACATCTTAGAGGTCTTAAAATGTCATAAAGGGTCATAAGAGGCTCCTAGGAGGGGTCAGATGAGCTTCCACCTTCATGTGGTTGGCCTTGTTAAGTAGAGAATATTAAACTATTCTCGAAACAAAGAGAAGCTCAATAATTTAAGGCCTCAGTCCATGAAGATGGTGAAAAATGATGGGAATCAATGATGGAGAGTTTCTAGATACTGAGAAGACGAATATGCAGTGGAGGCCATAAGGGATTTTTGTGGAGATTTGCTAGATGTGGAGATTTTCTAGAGAGGGTTTCCAGATTGAGTACTAGTGTAGAGATGATGATTCAGTACCATGTCTATAAAATCTTCACAAATATCCCTTTTTTGGCCTCCACTCATACCTCTTCTCAGAATCTAGAAACTTTGGATATTGTTTCTCATCCATGCATGAAATGTGCTAGTGATTGTATAAAATTACTTTTGCGAGATTGGGATCAATTATGAGAAGGTAAAAAACAAGATAATTTTATTGTATCTTTCATTTCTTTTATCCATTCATATTTTCTGCCTCCTCTTATATTGGATACTGTGCATTGTACATAAAGGTAAGGCGGTGATTATTCTCAACGATCGACAGGTATACGTCTTCCAATCCTTACCCAGTAGCTAGGACTAAAGATCGCAAAGCTCAAGAGACCATCATAGTTGATCTAAGTCCTTGGTCCATATACTCAAAAAACATTTTACATTTTGTTATCTCATCAAATGCGGTGATTTGAAATAATTTAAAGGATGATATTTTCATGTATAACATACATTATTTGTTAGAAATAGGGAATACTGAGAGGGGGGGTGAATCAATATTCTACAAAATTTATCTTTTGCCCAATTATGGATATAACAGATTATCTTTATACATGCATAACATAAGAAACTAAACAATATGCATAACAATAAAGAACTCATAACACATGATATGTTCTCAAGGAAACCCTGGCCAAGGGAAAACCCCAGTGGGGATGGTACCCACAAAGATCCACTAATCAAAAGTATCCTATTAAGGATGTTGACCCTATTAGGAGTCTATTACATATGTATAGTGTATCAGTCCTGATTAAGGGACTATAGGCCTTGTTAGAAGCCTCAACCCTGTTAGGAGTTGTAGATACAAAATCTGATTACAAGATGAGCCCACTGCCCAAACAAGTAATATACAATGTATATTGATTACAAAAATGGATTAAGGTACATAACCTTATACTTCTTGCATTAATTTCTTCTTTTCTGCTCTTACATTCTCATCATATCATATCATAACCATATTACACTTCTCATTCATGCTTCTTCTTGTAATTACAATTACATATATACAAGTTATTAAGGCTAATAAATTTACATGGTCGGCTTCCATATATCATTATCTAAAGGTAAAAATCTAGGATGTCATCCCTTTATATTGTTAAGTCATTATTTTGGTAAACAAAATAATCCCTTAACTCTTTACCAATTCTATCTTCTTATTCTATCTTGTCGGCTTCACACTGTCTTCGGTAAAACTGCCATAACTAATTCCGTACATTCCATACTAACTTGCACTCTAAGATGGGTCATTAGTAGCCATCATAGCATCTATGTTCAAGTGTGCAAGCACTGAACTTGCTCTAGTAAATGTCGTAAACCAAAACTATATCCTGGTACACTGTGAAAACATTGTCTCACACTTAGACAAATTTGCATTGTGATCTACCATACTTGCTCTCTGACCTATGTGCTCTTAATGTGGATCATATTTTTCCATAATGACAACATCTATGTACTCACTTTAGCCAAATTTCCAACAATCTCCCCCTTTGTCATTGGTGGCAACATATGAGAAAATTGGCTAAGTGTACAAGTCAAAATCTCAAAATGTATAACAAAATTCTGGCCATAGTATAGAATATGTATACTATCCTTATAACTCCTCAAAATATACTTTCTAATACAAAAATTCATACAATACTCCCCCTAAGAGTATCAATCCTCATATACATAACAATTTTTTGCTCTACTACAATCACTTCCCCTTTGACAACAATGACAAAAATAAAGTAGGGAGGATTACAAAATTGTAACCCAAAAAAAAGATTATACCTTCATTTAGTTATTGCAAAGCCAGTAGGTTTGCAACACAATCTGCAAAATTTACTTTCATGGCTTTAAACTCTTTCTCCCATGACTTTCTGATAGAATCTACCACATTCAGAAGTGTGCTTAATCCATAAGCTGCTATCTAACAAGCTTGAAGGTTCTCAAAATTAAATTTTTGAAATGATGTCTTAGCAGTAAGACATTCTTCTAACTGTTCCTCAATAATGCTCAACTTCATAGATGTGTGCTCTCTCAGAAGTTCAAGTCTTCTCAATTTCCTATTATTTTCATCTTGCAATGATCTTATTTCATCATAACACTTCCTAACTTTCTTCTCAACATCACTTACTTTTACATTGGGTCCAGAAAGAAGATTAGATTCATTCTGAATCTCAACTTCCTTCACCTTGATTTTCTACTCCTCTGCTGCTGTCAAAATCTTAGGTTTTGTACACTGTATGTACAAAGATTTTCCAATCTCCAAATGTTTCCTCAAGTTCTTGATACAAACATCAAGACTAATAATATCATTTCTGATATTCTGACTCATACTTAAAAGCATTTCAGCTTCATAAGCTACTTGAGCTCTTACTTTAGCAATGTCTGATAAATTGGTAAACTCATCATCAAAAGTACTTAGTAACTTTTTGGCTCTCTCCAAAGGATCTGCTTCTAAAGTATGTGTAGTTACAATACTTTTCAACTTCTATGTCAGTTCCTTTAGACTTCCTTCTAGATTCTTTACTTTCTTATTCTTTCCAATAATCTTATTCAAAGAACTAATTAGCTCTAGCTGATCATCATCATCAACTTCTTTACCTAAGTCTTCAAACAAAGTTCCAATTTCTTTATTCTTTGCCTCAGAAGTGGGTGCATGAATTTCTATCTCTTTAGGTTCATCACTCACCAATTCAGTCTGCACTGCTTCTTCAGTCCTATCCGGTTCATCAAGAGCCAAATTGTCAACAATGTTATCTAAATTCTTAAATACATTATCTTCAATGTCCAAGGTCACCTTAGTACCTTAAATGTCCATTGTATCATCTTCAATGTTAACAGTTGAAAGAGAGGGAATATCCTCTTGTTCAGCATCAACTACATGTCCTGCTACAACTGAAGTTTCTCCAACAATTTCTATCATTACTTTAATTATTGCTTGCTTTGTTTCTGTTCTCACTTGTTCATACTATCCTGCCATGATCTAAATGGTTCTCCTCTTAGTCCTCAAAAGAGTGTCAAGGGGCTTCAAAATCTGATTCAAATGATCATCATCTTTCACTTCACAAAGCTTTCTCACAAGATTCTCTCTTATAGTTTTGTCTTCCTCAGATGCTCTCTATTTTCTATTAATAAGTTTAGTAAACAATTCATCAGGTATTTGACCTTGAATAGAGTCAAATTTCTTATCTGCCAAAATCATATTCTTCACAATAGCATTCTCCAAATTAAGTCTATCAGTATAATCATAAAGATCATAATATTTATTCATTCTTGCAAAATCTCCAGTCTCAATAATCTGCTCATTTAGCTTTTCAACATTTGGTTTCCAAGCTTTCTTCTTAGTATCATCTTTAACTACTGCAAACTTTCTTGGTACTGGTTGAACTATAGTCTTCTGTCTCTTTCCTAGTCTAGTAGCAATTTCTTTCTTTCTCTTGCTCGGTGTTACTTGTTCCTTTTCTGGCTCTTCTACTTTCACTTTAACTGGTGTAGGCTCTCTCTGTACTACACTGGATAAAGGTGGTACACTCAAGACTTCTCCCTGTCCAACATCTCTCAATGTTGTTGCTATTTGTTTAGCTACCAAAAATTTTCTTTCTGTCATCCCTGTGTCTTTCAATATTCTCTTTATGGTACTGTCAACTCTTTTCTTAGACTGTTTCTCTTCAATTTTAGCTTTAACAAAATTAAAGTTGTCTTCATAAGTTCCAAACCTACTGCATTGGGTGTCCAATTTACTTTTTAGCAATCTTCCAACATACTCTTCTATTTCAATCTCATAAATCTCATAGTCAAGAGGGTCTATGAATTCAACTCTGGGTTCTACTGCTTCAATGTAAGTAAAGTCAGTGTCAATCATGAAACAAATATCATTCTTATATTTCTCCACAAGTGACTGTGGAATCCTTGATCTTCTAGTTACCAAATTCTGAAATGTCTTCAAAACTAACACAACACTCTCATTAACTTTATCAATAACATGATTTCTATAAAGTTTGTTTATTCTTTCCATCGTAGACTATCCATCATTCCAATCATTTCCAATTGTGTATGGAAATCTTCTCAAAAGGTGGAAAAACATATATGTAATCAAAGATGAGAATCTAAATTGTGCATATTTAGACTTCTTAATCTTCTCCAAATTCTCAAACAATTGAATTCTCAAAATCTCACACATATCAATAGAAACTTTTTCTACACACATCAAATAGGCAATGTGAACCATGCCAACTACCATGTCATCTTCTCTGGAATTAGCACAAAACTTTGTAGTCAAAATCTTACATAGATATCTTACATCATGTTGTCTAATCTTGCTGATAACAATACCTCTACCATTATAGGATGATCCAGTGTTGTCAATGACAATCTTCCTCATGTTTTTCTCATTTAAAGGGATAGCACCAAGTTTGGATAAATCAGTGACTTCATGAATTAGGTCAGATGTGATGTCAATCACTCTATCTTCTAACCAAAATTTCCCATTGTGAATTCTACTTAAAATGATCTTTGTGCACTCTTCATTATCGAATTCATACTGCAAACCATACGTGACAATTTCATTATTTTTCAAATGTTCATAACCTTTCTTTAATGACATATCCTGGTTATATATATTTTGATACTCACTTGAAAAAATCATTGTCATTTACTATTTCCAATTTACATCCAAGATAACTCTTTACATTTTCCAAATGCAAAACTCCATTTGGTACAGATGATAAAGAAAACTCAGGGTCTACTTCTAAAGCTTCTACTAGTTCTTTCTTCAATTTAGGTCTGTTCTTGTCTCTAATGTTGTGAATCAAAGATGTATCCATGTTTCCTTCCAATTCTTTATACCGATTCGAATATTTGTCAAGATAAATACCTCAAATTCATGATTCTAGGGTTTGCGAAGATTCGGCACTTAAATCCTTCACAAAATCTTTGCAAAACACTTCCAATCTCTGCTTTTGATCTCCTTGATACTTCAATTTACTTTGACAATCAAATAACATCGATCATAACCTTTTATGACTTCAATCATACTTAATTCTGACATCGCATTCAATTCTTTTGCCGCTTCTTTTCAAAAGTTATTCATGTTAACCTGCAAAGCTCAAAACTTCTTGCGATCTTGAAAAACATAATATTTTCTTTTGTGCTCTTAACCATAGCATTAGTACATCATAATATACCTTCTATTAACTGCACAAGACTTAGTTCATCATAAATCTACTTCTACACTAAATCTAAGTTCCTAATCTACTATAATTTACATAAATTAAGTGCTTAAAGATAGGTTAGGTAAGGATTCATTCTTACCACTCAATACTTCACCTGTCTGATTACCTTCCGTGTTGATTATGCCTTCTTGATCTATTCCTTTAACATTCTTCACTTCATCTATATTGCTACAGCAATCTTTCTGTCTGTTACTTGTATCTTCATTCCTTCTTGCAATGTTTCTAGGGTTAGGGTTCAGATGATAAGTTTCATTGTTCATTCTGCAACTTGTTGTATTTCCAATCCTGTTGCATATCTGACAAACAATTCCATTGTTCCCATATCTCTATCCTTGCTAATTAATCTGTGACCTGCAATTTCTAGCAATGTGTCCAACTTTGTTGCATCTATAACACACTACTTCATTTCTTATGTTCATGTCTTCAATAGATCTCTTATCTACATTGTTAGTATTCCTAAACATTCTATTACCATAATTATTCTCAATAACTTTGGGTCTTCTACATTCAATAGCTCTATGTCCAAAACCATGACAATTATAACAATAACCATTAAGAGGTTTAAACCGTTTACCTGTGCAATCTCTTTTCATATGACCAATAGTATTACAAGAAAAACATCTACCTTTGAATTCTCTCTACATACCTTTGGGTGATTCCTCTTGCTTTGATGATTCTCCTTCTTCTTTAGGTGTATCTTTAGATTTTTTGATCTCATCAGGCTTCTTCTCATCTATGCTTTCAGATGTCTTCAGATCTGGTTTCTTGCTTTCATCATTTGTTCTAAATATATTAAATCCAAGTCCAGTCTTATCATAGGATGGTTTCCCTAAAGAAACTTGTTCATCGATCTTCTCACTATTTGAATATAGCCTTTCAAGTTGTTTTTTGGATTGAGTCAATTCACCTTTCACAATCTTATTGTACTTCTCAAGTTCTGCATATTGCACATTTACTTTCTCAAATTCGGATGTCACTTTTTCAAGTTTAGATTTCAGTTCTTCATTTTCAGTCTTTAGACTTTCATTCTCAAATTTCAAATTTACTTCATTTTTTCTATTTTCATCTTTCAAACTAAGCTTCAAATTCACTATCTTCAATTCATGCTTAAGGATCTCATTTTCCTTTTCCAAGTTGCTATCACAATCTTCAATAAGAATTTCAAATTCCTTTTTAGATCTCAGATCTTCTATCTTGTTTTTCAATTTCTCAATAAGGTTCTTTGCATCATCATATTTCCTTTTCAGAGTGTTTCTTTCATCAATAAGCATATCAATCTACTCAAGAGCTTCATCAAGATTCTTCTGTAGTTGATCCATATCTATAGAGATCTTACTCAAGCTGCTAGGCTTTCCTTGAATGATTCTTTTCCGAGTAACTAAGCTCTGATACCAATTGTTAGAAATAGGGAATACTGAGAGGGGGGGTGAATCAGTATTCTACAAACTTTATCTTTTGCCCAATTATGGATATAACAGATTATCTTTAGACATGCATAACATAAGAAACTAAACAATATGCATAACAATAAAGAACTCATAACACATGATATGTTCTCGAGGAAACCCTGGCCAAGGGAAAACCCCGGTGGGGATGGTACCCACAAAGATCCACTAATCAAAATTATCCTATTAAGGATGTTGACCCTGTTAGGAGTCTATTACATATGTATAGTGTATTAGTCTTGATTAAGGGACTATAGGCCTTGTTAGAAGCCTCAACCCTGTTAGGAGTTGTAGATACAAAATTTGATTACAAGATGAGCCCACTGCCCAAACAAGTAATATACAATGTATACTGATTAAAAAAATGGATTAAGGTACATAACCTTATACTTCTTGCATCAATGTCCTCTTCACTGCTCTTACATTCGCATCATATCATATCATCACCATAGTACACTTCTCATTCATGCTTCTTCTTGCAATTACAATTACATATATACAAGTTATTAAGGCTAATAACTTTACATGGTCGGTTTCCATATATCATTATCTAAAGGTAAACATCTAGGATGTCATCCCTTTATATTGTTAAGTCATTATTTTGGTAAACAAAATAATCCCTTAACTCTTTACCAATTCTGTCTTCTTATTCTATCTTGTTGGCTTCACACTGTCTTTGATAAAACTGCCATAACTAATTCCGTACATTCCGTACTAACTTGCACTCTAAGATGGGTCATCAGTAGCCATCATAGCATCTATTTTCAAGTGTGCAAGCACTAAACTTGCTCCAGTCAATGTCACAAACCAAAACTGTATCCTAGTACACTGTGAAAACATTGTCTCACACTTAGAAAATTTTGCATTGCGATCTGCCATACTTGCTCTCTAACCTGTGCGCTCTTAATGTGGATCATATGTTTCCATAATGACAACATCTATGTACTCACTTCAGCCAAATTGCCAACATTATTTTAGTTTGACGATGAATGCATTTATCTAATTCACACACTTGTAGACATCGAACGTAGCCATAAAGAAGCATCCCCTCTTGTGGCTTGAGTAATGTATTCCATGGGAGGAGATGCTTCTTTATAGTTGTGTTTGATGTCTACAAATGCACGGAGTCAATAAATTCATGCAATGTCAACTTTATAGTTGTGTTTGATGTCTACAAATGCACGGAGTCGATAAATTCATGCAATGTCAACTTAATAATATACGTTATCATGAAAATATCCTATTAAATTCTTTCAAATCCCCTCATTTGATAATCTAATGAAATGTAAAATGTTTTTTCGGTATATGGACCAAATCCAGAGACCAACTATGATGGTCTCTTGAGCTTTGTTTTTTTTAATATGCTAATCTGTCACTTTTTTGACAATTAGTAAAGCATTTTCGACAGACGCGCTATACGTCCGATGGGTTGGTCCATCGATAGTATATTATAGACTGTTGGAATGCCCACCAGTCACCATTGGACAGGACACCACTCCGACAGATATGTGTGATAGGACAACTATACCTCCGACAAAATGTCCTGTTAGAAGATACTGCCAATCTGTCGGAATGTCGACTAAAAAAATATCTTAAAAATGATTTTTTGATAGACCGGTCACATAGTAAAATTGTTATTTATGTGCCCAATTCCAACAGGTACTAATTTCAGAATACTGACGATGGTCACTCCCATTACCATTTCCAACGCAAAAATGGAGATGGACACATGTACGTGTTGAAATGCTGACAAATGGGCATTGGAAATCCAACAAATGGTCGTCAGAATTTGGCCTCAAATGTACTAGTGTCGGTAGATTAATAGATATGCTCAATAACTGCTTTGGAGTTCTTAGTAGAATTCCATTGTTTGTTCACTGACGAGCTCAGTTACTACTACTGTAGTTTGTTTTCTCTAGTCGATGGTGTTATTCATTGAGTGGGTTCAATGTATTCTGTGTTTCTCGGTGGCCTAGTTCAATGACAGGTTTATTTTTTATTTTTTGGGCTAGCTGACATGTGTATTTAATTTTGGTCATGATCTTAATGATTGGGATCTCTCATTGGGAAGCATGTGGACCTAAATCTGGGTTGTTTCTTTCTCCAATGCTAGATCTTGAGGATTCTTTTGGGCTGACATGTTCGGTAACCTTGTGTATAGATGTAATGATCTGTTCTAGGTTTTAGGAGATGTAGCGAAGGTTAGGAACTTAGAGATTGTGGGTCTCGCATGCATGAGGATTGTTATATTTCTATAATTTATTTATGTTGTATTGGTCGTAACCGAGAAGACCTCATAGCTCAACATGTATCAAGTTTGAATGAATAAATTAATATATAATTTTATTCCTTCTCTCCTTTTCTTTGTTATTTCTTCCATGTTGTGATTCTATAAGGTGGTCTAGTAATTGGGTGAGCCTTTGGCCCCAAGTATCTTTCCCCCCTTGCGTCATAATTTTTAACATGTTATTTCTTGTTGTCCTATTATATAATTTTGGTAATGTATTATATTTTTGAGGCACTATGTGTGGTGCGGTCCAGTTTTCATTTCTCTCCATAGTGTGAATATTTATTCTGGACCTATTTAGACATATTTTTTATGGCCGACTTGGTGATTTCACATTTTTAAGATCAAAATAAATAAGAAGATGTTTGCAATTTTGGAAAGGAGGTTTATTGAGGATAAGATATGTTTGATATAGTGAAAAGTCTTTTTATAAGTGTGAAGTGGGGTTTTGAGTAGAGCATGCATTTTTTTTGTTAGGCACCAGAGGTAGTGAGCCAAGGGTTTCTTTTAGCAGTTACACTATAGTGGTTTATTTCCTTTTTATCTCTTCTTTCTCAAGGTAGTGTTGTCTTTTGGATAGTGATCCCACCTAGAGTGAGCATTCTAGTAGTGAGACATTCTTTGTAAAAATTACCTTAACTAATTTTTAATTCATGAGAATTAACATTCTCTATGGTTTTTATTATATTGAGTTTTCCACATTAAAATATGGTTTTCATTGTGTATGATTCATGTGTTTACTCTTGTATGTTTACATTTGATTTGATTAAGTGGACAAAGTATTAATTTTATGATTTTAAGATCTGTTAAAGTGATAAATAAAATTATTTAACAATTGATTCACCCTCCCCCTCTTAGTTGTCCAGGACATTAAAAAATATCCAATTCAAAATGGACGCACGTCTTGTAGCAAGTATAGCACTAGTAAAAGAAATAATTATCAAGTCAAAGAGTTAGAACTCCATGGAAAAGGAACAATTATAGAACCATTTCATGTCAAATAAAATCCTAAAGATCATGGCCTTGGTTACATAGCTCATTCTCATGACATTGGTATCCCTACAGATCCAAATCTAAACATACATCTTCCCCTTCATCTCTTCCATCCATCTTAGGTCCATATATTCCTCCATCCATTAGCTCATAATCCACTTATCATTCTTATCCATCAATGAATCCCATTCCTTTTCCAATAAATATGGATGCCAAGCATAAAGTCCATAAGCCCATGAATCCTCATGTTGTCAATGATAAATATGTCCAGTCTATTTGACATATAAAAATAAAGCAAAAATATGATTCAAAAAGAAAAAGAAATGTCCAAAATACCACAAAGGCCAATTAAGGAAAATGAAAAGTAAAAATTCATATGGGTTCCTGTATCCCTTACACAAGAAATATGTTCGAAGGAATCATGAAATAATAAAAAATAAAAAACCATGTGGATTGCCAAGCAGTTCCTTGAAGCACAAAGTCCTAAATAAAAATCAAAGTTTGCATCCAAAATTTCTACTTCTCCATATAAATACGTTCAACCTTCCAAGTCCATTTCATGTCCTTATATCCCAAAATTCATATCCATTCATCTGTCAAATCCAAAATCTCATTTTTCTTCATTACTCCACCACCCATGAAGGTGTGTGTCAATGTTGATATTGACCATATTCCAATACACTCAAAATAAAGTCTACCTACAGTCCCTCTATTATCCAACACCTATTTTCTAGTCTTTCATCAAACCTATCTAATCCCTTTTGTAAATCCTTGTTCCACTTCATCTAATCATCCATGTTATCTCCCTTTGTCATTACCTTAACGTATTTGAGTATACTTGTAATCAGCCAAAATTGGTCTCCTAAACCATGGGCCCCTAATCTCAATTATTGATCATAATCATTAAAGGTCTAACCCAAAAGACAATTTAATTTCTTTCAATGTGATCTAGTCATCAAAGTTCCAAAATCATTTAAATCAATTAATTCTTAAACATCAATATTATTCAGTAATTAAATCAATTCTAATCAATTAATTTAATTAAATGTCCTAGAACATTAATTAAATTGAACCCATTTTCCATTTACACATTCAAAAGGAATTAATTTGATTTAAAAATCTATTAATTGAGATAAATCCTCAAAATTGACAAAAAACATGGATTATCTTCAAAATTGATAAAAACAAGGAAAATGATTGATAAAAAACAAAGTTGATAAAACAAGGCAAGTTTGAGTTAAAAAGTTGAGTTGCATAATTTATTAAATTAAAAAAAAAAGTTGTTAACTTGAGCATAAAAGATTAAATCAATCTATTTTATCTATTATTTCCTCAAATCAATTAAAAAAATGTGCTTTAACACATCTTTAACTTAACTTTGGATTAATCTTGATCATTCATCTGAATCAATCTCTACCGTCAATTTTTATTAGGGTTTAAATATAAAAGGAAGGCTCCTCTTCTCATTCCATAGGCATAATTTTGATAAAATTGTTATTTTGTAGGTTTTGAGAAGGAGCTATTGCACATCAATTCCACAATTTGAGAGTTTGCATATTCTTGCTTAGTTATTTGCATATCATTATAGCATAGATTTTATTTTATTTTATTATTTTTTCATATATTATTTGCATCATAAAAATACAAAAACATAGGCTAATCTTGCATTCATATAGAAAACCTCCATATCAGTGTAGTCAAGTCACTGATATTGCTTGAAAAATTTGAGAGCACTTATACTCACATTATTTAGGAGCAATAGATCGCTTTGCTATGGTTTTATGCATTCATTTATCTAATATTATGTGACTAACCATGCATCTAATGATCTATTGAACTATTTGTGATTGCAGCTTGTAGGATCAAATTTCACATACATATTTTTTGGCACCCACCGTGGGGCTGAACATTGATTTTTGGCCTCAAATCCTTAACTTTTTAGATCACTAAGTTTTTCTTTGTTGATTTGTTTTTGCATGTAGGTTTTCAAATATTTTTCCATATATCCTAAAAGATAAGAAATTTTTCAATAAAATTTTTACTGGAGGTTTGGGTTTATGTTAGGAGAATACAATAAAAAAAATTAGATTTTTCTGATCACTTTTTGACAATTTAAAATATTTTTATGATTTTTCATAGAAACCTAATTTTGGGCACAAGTCATTGAATTGTCTAATAATTTTTTTTATTGAAAGTTAAAGATGATGTCAGGAGTCTATAGTAAAAAATTTAGATTTTTTTTATCATTTTAAAATGATTTAGAATTTTTTTTATGATTTTTCATAAAAACTTAATTCTAGGCACAAATCAATTAATTGTCTAATAAAAGTTTAATGAAAGATTTTTAATTTTGTCAAGAGTGTACCTTAAAAAATTCATATTTTTTAGATTACTTTTATGTGATTTATAATATTTTTATGATTTTTCATAAAAAATTAATTTTGGGCACAAAACAATGAATTGTTTGATAAAATTGGTATTGTAAGTTGGGGTTGATGTCAGGAGTCTACTATAAAGAATTTAGATTTTTTACAAGTTGGTGTTGATATCAAGAGTCTACAGTAAAACACTTGGATTTTTCTGATTGATTTTTTGTGATTTATAAATTTTTTTTATGTTTTTTCATAAAAAAAAATCTAGATTTAAATAATTGAATTTTTATAAAAATTTTACATTTATGGAAAGCTCTTGAAATTCTAATGGGGGTTTATTGTCTATGATTTTAATTTGGATGACAATTAATGGCCAAAACAATTAGATTTTTCAAAACTAGTCTATCGGGTCCCTATTTGTTGATTGGTTTTAATCGTTGCTAATGCTGACCCTTGCTTGTCCTCTATTTTTCCTTATCTTTTGAATATCATAACCCAATTTTTGCAGAATATTTGTCCAAGATATGCTTTAAAAGACTACTAATAAATCAATTTTGGAGGTTGCCTAAGGAGATCCATTGTGTGTTCTCCAATGGGCATATTCTTATTATCTATTAGGTGTGTACCTAAGTTTGCAACCAAAGGTTTTCTTCCTATGCCAACTTCCTTAGGTTACCTTGTGTTTGGATTCCCCTTTTTCATGTATACTATGCTTGTTTTAATTATTGAATCACTTGATAAATAGATCGAAGATAATTGAAACCAACACAACATTTTAAAAATGGAAACTTGCAAAAAAAAAATAATAAAAATAGTTCAAAACCTAGTGGTAAAACCCTCCTATCTTGCACCTCTTGATTATTTCTAACATCTTGTCATATGAGTTACTACCCACATTGATCTTTCTAGCACTTTTTCATACAAGAATGCTAGTTTATTGTCTTGGACCTCATTCTGTATAGTATGAGATTGTATTTTATTGTACGACCATATGAACTTTTGGGGATTAGAGTGCTCATTTTGACCTAATTTGTCATTTTTAGACCTGCATGAACACCTCCTAATTAGTCCCATGGTTAGTATAACTTTGTTAGAGAGCATATACCTATGATTCAATAGCACATATACATGGTTTGTTGATTCTTTTCCTAATCTATGAGTGAACTTGTCTCTTCTCCCATCCAACCGACATCAATTGCCCTTTGTTCCATCAACTTTGGATCTGAGAGGATCAATCAATCTTTCATCAAATTCTATTATCAAAACTTGATTCATGAGTGTCAATTACTTAGGTATCTTTTCCTTAACTCTGATACCTCATACCTAGTTTTTCATCAGAACTTATCGACTTTATCAGCAATCAAACCTAAATCTCATCATTCATTCATCTTTTGAGAAAAAAATTACTTGATCATCCTTTTTTGAACTTGATACCTTATCACTCTCAAGCTATCAATCACATCAATATTTCATACATGTCCAAACTAGTAGCTCTCATAGACACTCTAAAGAGAGAAAGAAGAAAGACAATCTCACAATGGCTAAAAACAAATGGGCTAAATTTTACACTCCTAGAAAGGAAGAAGAGATTCTTATTGTAGACATATCAAAACAAATCCAATATTTGAGATCTCAACTTCAGGACTTAAAGGAAAAAAGGATACATCATCCAATAAGTACTCGTTGAGATCAATTTTCCCTTCCTTCTATGATCATGATTCATCCATATCTTCATCTTCCTTAAATAAAAATGATACTTCAAAATATCATATTAATCTCATCTGTGATCAAGAGCCTACTTCATGATCTCAAGAGAATCCAATTTTTTATCAAGAATTTTTTCTACACATTGATGATACTCTAATACATGGTCAAGAACTTGAAGAGGATGTTACATCAAATTTACTTGAATCTTTTATATTAGTCCTATGACAACAAAAATAAAATCCCCACAATCTTGAATCTAAAATCTCTACAAGTCTAGTGGATAGATCATTCACCCCTTTGGGACAATCTTACAAATCATCCTTTGAAGAGATTCTTGAAAAAATCACATCATGCTACCTCAAGTTGCATCATGTAGAATCTCATTTTTTAGTACCTATTGTACCTATCATAGAAATAATAAGCATAAACTTCAAATTTCATGGAGTTGAAGCATAAAATCCAAGTTCTAATTGATGATGGCATAATTAAAATTGAAAATCTTAATGAATCATCTAATGAAGATACCAATCTCAAGCTTAATCAACATCATGAACCTATGTCTAGTAATGTTTTTCATGAAACTTCTACTTCATCCAACATGTAGTCACCTTCTATAGCATCTAAGCTATGCAAAGGTCTTCCATTGAACAAATAACCTAATGCTTTTCATGTCGGCTATGTCTACCCTCAAGGGCTGCCTTTAAAAGAGATCCAAGCTAACTTACCTCTTTTTGCAAGTTTTTTACATAGCTCAAAGAGAATGGACCCCAATATTTTGTGTTCTTTAACACCTATCAAAGATGTTCTAAATATTCCTTCATCGGCCCTTCAAATATCTCTCACCCAGATTCAAAATCCTACCTCGTGCTTGGAAGTGGCTCCATGTCAAGAGGATAATACAAAAGGTTAAGAAATAATTCTTAATGAAGTTCCAAATCAAGACATCCATCCCCTTTCAACAATTGACCAAGGTACCATATCCCAAGTATCCAATGACAACCTAGTCATACCCTTTACCTTCTTTCAAGAAGATATTCCTCCATCTCAAGAGCCACATAGTCCTCCACTTCCTAAGAAAGATCAAGCGCACAAAAATCTTCCTATGCTATCCAATGATCCTTGTTAAGATCATAGTATCCCCTCATCCTCTTGTTATACTCCATCATATATACCTAAAAAAGATCATATTCTTCCAAATCCTTGGCATAAGAATAAATCCCCTCAAGCTTCAACTTCTCCTATAAAAAGTACTACTATCAAAGCTACTCATGAGTGTATTGGTGTAAATATGAATCATAAAGATGAGAGCCTCGGCCACACAAATCACTCTACAAATTTTGATATCCCTATCTATTACCCTTTTTCATCCTCCAAACCCATCCTTGTTCCCTATATCCAAAAGATAAAACCCTCAAACCTTCCATATATATTGGGTCCTTATATTCCACCATCCACCCTGCCTATCACTCCTATCTTTTCATTCACATACCCTATCTCCTATCAAGATCAAAAAATACATGCATCATTGAACCCTTCATATAAACCTTCCATATGAACCATCCATATTATCCTTATTCATCCATAATTCCCAAGTCTTTTGGAAGCAATTTGGATTTCAAGCAAAAAAATCATAAATATAAGAATCCATTTATATATGAAGATCACTATGTTTTATTTAATCAACATGTGACTACAAAGAAAAAATATTTATTCAAAAGACCACAAAAGTCCATCAAGAAAAGAAGAAAGAAATCAAAGAAAATGTGGGTTTATAAATGCCTCATCAAAGAAATGCATCCTAACGCATTAAAAAAAAAGACAAATCAAAATCTATGTGGATTCCCAAGTCTCTCTTAAAGGACCTGGAGACAAAAGAAAAATCAATGTTGGCATATAATCTTCCAAAGGCTTCCACTCCATCTTCTTTTGAACATTTTCCACCACCTCCTACACCAAAGCCTCAATTTGTTCCCTCAAGTTTTCCTCTATCATCCCACTACCCTTAAAGGTGTGTGTCAATTTTTATCTTGTCACCCTTTCCACATACTCCCACACAAATATTTCAGTACCCTATCCCTTATCCAACACTTATGTATGCTTCTTATCCTCCCTTTCACTATCCATCCATCCCCTTCATCCAGTCTGTCACATAAATCTTGAGTCATTAAGTATCCTTACCCTCCATATCATTTCTCTTCCATCACCCTATCAACATCCTTGAGCATACCTCTTAGTTTCCTTGGCCCATCAAAACATATCTTTCCAAAGGAGCATTATCCAAAGAGAGTTAGGCTTGAGTTTCTCCAAAAATTAGAAAATACAAAAAAAAGAGAGAGAAAAGTGCCTTGGTGAAAACCTCAAAACAAACACCTTGGTAGAAAAAGTAAAGAGAAATAAATTTGTCCTATGGTGAAAACCACTTCTTGTGGAGCCTTGGTCAAGTACCATTATGAAAACCTAGTAAACATGCATCATGCATAATTATGTTAGAATGATTTTAGAACAATAGAGAGGGGGTGAGGTGAATCAATTATTCTCAGGTCCAGATGTACCAATTGAACTTTTCAGTACTTCAACAACTCAGATCTAATCAACAATTCAACTCGGTCTCTATAGAATATATCAGAAACATACAACATGTAGTCCACTATCCAAAAGTAATTAAGTTGTAGAATATAAAGCTTTCAACAACATTCACATCAAAATCATTCACACAAGTATAGCACCAGGATTTATAGTGGAAACTCAATTTGGGAAAAACCACTTTGTAACATGCTACTGATTTTCACTCTTCTGAAGTGAGCTTTGTGAACAACCAACCCTGTTAAAGGTTTACATACACACTATTAGGTGTGACCCTGTTAAAGGATTTAAAACAATCTATCAAAAGTGACCTGGTTAGAGGACTTAAGAACATTCTATTAGAATGCCACCTTGATTAAAGGATTTATACAATGACTGTTAGGTCAAGCTTGATTAAAGGATTTAGAATGATACAATGGTTAGAAAGTAACAGTAGGTTCTGATCTAACAAAAAAAACATACAACTCACTTTGTAAATATAGATCCACTTCGCACATATATGTTGATTTACTAACTAACCTTCATTTGCATCTCCATCTCTCATCTGCTTAGAATTCACTTCAAGTAATCAAAACTTTGTTTAGCTCCTTCACAATTTCACCTTCAACCTTTTGCTTAGACTTATCAGTCAATAACATCAGCCTCTTCATCTCTCTCTGTAACCTCACAATTAGGTTATCCTTATACCTCCTTGATTAGGTAGATCAATTTTTTACCACTTAATCTCCTCTGTAGATCTTAGGTTTAGGTCAGATTCATCAAATCCTTCCATCATTATGTTCTTCATCTTTTCCTTCTAGATACATCTTGAAACTTCTCTTTGAATCCATAAGAAAATGATTTACCATGCATTGAATTCTCCATACAATTCATTAATAATGTCAACATGTTTTACATATCCTAAGAATTCAACTATGTTGGATGGGATCCTCAATACTTTATCCAAATGTAAATTAATGACACTCGATCAATACCGTGTTCATCTCCTCGGTCATCACTACATATCTCAGTCATCACTACAAACTGTATTCCTCGACAAACACTATCTTTTCTCGGTAATTTCCTCTCACACAGAAATTACTGATGTTCGGTCAACACTAGATTTACTTGGCATATACTGGTGCTTGGTCAACACTAACATCACTTGGCTTAAACTAGATTTATTCACTTTTTCTCGGTTAAGCCTACATTTCCAGTCTTTCTTCTTACTAGATAAACAACACATTACCTTGTCAATGTGCCAACTAATCAAGTACCCATTAAAGTATCACTTAACTCAACCTTTCCTTTGGTCCTCTTGTTATCTCCTTTTTTCAAATCCTTTTCATCAATCAAAAGATATGGCACTATCCTAGATAGCAACTGTCTTACCATTTAAGGTTTGACATCAATGATAATATAAAAATTATTTCAATTATAGTTTCCAACAATCTCCCTCTTTGGCATTGATGGAAACACCATATGAATAACATATGATTTAACAAACAATCCAAAATATCTATGCATTATATTTTTATTAATATCCTTAGCTTCATTCTGATTCACAACTTTTTCCTTGCATGACCGCTTATTCAATTACTCCCTCTGAATTATTTTTGTATCACTTCCTCAGCTTTCATTGAATCTTCTCCCTCAGTGCTATATCACTTCATTTGTTTTCATTGAATCTCTCCCTCTTTGACAACAATGCCAAAGCTTGTGTCTATCACTTACATCTTTACTATGTAGGTATATTCATGTCAGTTTTGTATGTTGTATACTCCCTCTTTCATCTTTCTTATGACTGATTAATATCTCTACCTTACTTCTCACAACTCTAGGCAACACCTAAAGTGTGACCATTTTTGCATCAATTTGTCAAATATTTTGTGTAACACATTTTATGCAGTGCTCCTATTTTACTAGGTAGCCTCAATTAGGGGAATCACCCCTAGTTTACCTCTAAGATATTCATGAACATCTTTACGTAAACCTTTTGTGCATATATCTTCTAATTGTTCCTTTGTATTCACATATTCCAATCTCACTTATTTGTCTTGAACTTTCCCTCTCAAGTAATGACACTTGATATCAATATGCTTGGTCTTAGTGTGCATAACTGGATTCTTTGATATATTAATAGAATTTGTGTTATCATAGAAAATCACAACCAGCTCAATGATTTAGTCCTTCATACCTTTTAATAATTGCTTGATCCACACTAAATTTGAACAATTTACTACTGCTGCTACATACTTAGCTTTTGTTGTAGATAGGGAAATGCAGTTATGTTTCTTGCTTGTCCAGGAGACTAATCTCTTTCCTAGAAAGAATGCTCCACCACTTGTACTTTTTCTCTCATCAACATTTCTAGCCCAATCCGCATCAGTGTAAACTCTCAGTTTAAACTTGTCATTCTTCTTGTAATATAATCCATAATCATCTATTCCTTTCAGATATCTCAATATTCTTTTCACTTCCATCATATGATTTTCCTTAGGATTCATAGAAAATCTTGCCACAATCCCAACTACTAGGGAAATATCTGGTCTGCTATAAACAATAGATTATAGCTTTCCAATCATATATCTATACAAAGTTTGATTCACTTCAGCTATATCATCAATTTTAGATAGTTTATGTCCAATAGCCATATATGTACTTACTGGTCTAGAATCCTCAATACCAAAAGTTTTTAGTATCTCCTTGATATTTTAGATTGAGTAATATAGATACCTTTCTTCATCTAATGAACTTGCAAACCAACAAAGAAATAGATCTCACCAAATATAGATATTTCAAATTCAGTTTGTATCTCATTTGAAAAGTTTTGACATAGGGCATCTTGTCCTCCAAATATGATATCATCAACAAAGATTTTGTTAGGATTAAGTAATACTGAGAGGGGGGGGAGGGGTGAATTAGTATTAAAACACTTTAAATTAAACTTCAAACAATTGCAAATAAACCATATCAATTCTGAAATGAAAATAACATATACACACAACAAATAACTCATAACACCATGATTTGTTTTCGAGGAAACCCTGGCCGAGGTAAAACCTCAGTGGGGATGGTACCCACAACTATTCTCTAAAATATTGAATCCCTGTTAGGAGATCTCGTCCTACTAAGAGCTAAGTATTACATAGCACATTTCCTTGTTAGAGGAATACAAAACCCTGTTAGGGGTATACAAAAATCCAGTTAAAGGTGGTGAGCTTACAACTCTTACAATCAAAAACTTTGTTTCAAAAAATGTTCTTCAAGTAGTGAATAATACAAGCATCTTCTATGCTTTGATAGTTCCAATTATAGCTTTGTCAATCATAGATCTTTCATCTGCTATCTTCCTTTACTGATATCCCAAATTCACATCCATTTCTATCTCATATTTTTCCCTTATCACTTTCACAAAACACTCTAAACTTATATCAATTTTGCCATCCAGTTGGTTCTCAAATACAATACAAAACATAATAAATATTTATGCAAATGATAAATACTAATTCGACAATCTTATATTACCAAAGTGTTAGCAATATAAAAATTTCATCTGACTTAACATGTTACCATTCCATCTAAACTTCCCTCAATCATCACAACTATTCACATACCTTGTTTCACTAATTCTCTATCTTCGTATACCTTCATATCACTGTGTCTTCCTAATATCAACACCAAAACACATGCACCCTTAACTTAAGGTCCTACATATACCATACTATCTTCCTATAACTTTGTAAGCCATACTACTGTTAGGAATGGGAACATTGAGAGGGGGGTGAATCAATGTTCTATATATTATTACTTTTTCTGATATCATGTGTACACACAAAAGTAGTGCACTTCTATGAATTCTTACATGCAAGGAAACTCAAGAATGAGCCCTCACAAATCAATCCATAGCTCTTTATGCATGGAGTTGCAAGATTATGAATTTGCTCTCAGCTAGAGCTATTAAGCTTGTGACCTTGCTAGTCAACCATACAATGAGAGATTCGAATGAGGACAAGGGAAAGAGTGCCAATATCTCCAAAGAATCAAATGGAAATGCAATGCAATGCAAGCTAAGAATGAGAATGAAAATGTGCAAGCTATGCTATGAAAATTGAAGTACAAACTAAGCTATGAAATGGAAATAGCAATGTGTTACAACCCTTCCTATTAAGCTAGATGAGTTATTCTAAAGCTTGAAAGTGAAATCTAAGCTACGAAAGCATAAACATGAACTACTATGCAAGAATGGAAACTAAACTATGAAGCAAATGAAGAACTCTAAGATGTAATGCAACAATGATCTCTAAAAAGCTCCAAAGTCTTCAAGAATTACTGCAGCATAGAGTTAGCATAAAAACAAGTGACCTAAAATGAGGGAGAGAGCTCTCCTTTTATAAGAAATGAGGTGAAATGGACCAATGAGATTAAGAGGCAAAAGTCTTAATCAGTGGTGGAGCTTGAAAGAGGAGCAATCCCTATACACAAGTATCCTCCAATAGAAAAATAGGAGTTGACTTTATGTCCATATGAGACAAAAAGTGCTTTTCTCCTTTTTATAAAATAGGAATAATACTTTATTTGTGCAACTTAGGATAAGAAGAAAAGGTGGGGCTTTTTATTTAAATAAAAGGGGAGGAAATATTCTTTTTAATTAAATAAAAACTTAGGATAAAATGGTTAGCCCAAGGATAAAAATCCAATATATGATCAAAATTAAGATTTGATTAAGAAGTTGATAATGTTGAAAATATTGATTATTGATAAAACTGATTTAGGATTGATAAATCAAATAAATGGGGCCCAAAGTCTAGGTGACCATTTTTGGGTGCATACATCGTGAACTTCAACTTAATTGCTTAAGTACTGAAATGAATATTATTGTAAGAAAGATAAAAAATGATAACACATAACACCAAAGCTGATTACGGGAAAACCCAAATAGGTAAAAACCCCGGTGGGAATTAACACCCACTAAGAACTGCACTAGTGTTTTATGATTCCTGTTAGAAGATCTTGCAACCCTGTTAGGAGTTGATCTTTACAATGTTTTTAGTACAATGACCTAGTCAAGGGTCAGACCCTATTGGGAGTCTTTTAAAATTAATCCTGTTAGGGGTGGGGATACACAGTCCTAGAGCTCATTGCTCAAGTGGGTGAAGGCTACAACCTTCTAGATCTTAGATACACACTATATCTGCAAGGTGAACTGCTGCTATGACACTGCTTGTCAGATCAGTTCCTTTGTGCAATTATGCTTTAGATTCTTGTAAAGCACTACAACATTCTAACTTCTCTTCACATACCTTTTCTCTACTCTTATCTACTTTCGATTTCATTGCCATGCTTAATTACAAAGGTGCATGTCTTATTTATATGTGCAAATAAAACTATTAACTAGGTCGGCCTTCAACCTATTACATATAAAACTTCCAAGTGAATTGGTTCAAGTGTGTTTACAAAAAAAGATATTAACATGTCTATAACCTAAATACAATAGGTGCATAGCCTTTACAAAACAATATTATAACCGCTAATCAAAATACCAACAATCAGCTCCATGCTCTGTTTTGCTCTATCGCTTACTATATGTGCCACTTCAACTGGCTGTATCTTCATCATACTGAATCATCTGATCATGTGCTCTTAGACTTAGCATGATTACATATCAACAAGCTTATCTTCAAGGGAACATGCCATAACTTGGTCATACACAGGTGCACTGATGCTCTATTCACCTGGTGCTCTGCTAACTGTCCAGTCTTCCATACTTAACCAAATTTTGATGTTCTAACTACTTGCACTAACTCCATATCATCATATGACTTTGTTACCATAATGAAAACACTAAATCATAGTCATATATATCAATATAGTTAACTTGCCAACAATCTTTCCCTTTTTCATTAATGGCGACAAAGGAATATGGCCAAGTTACTAACTGTATCCTTATCCATAATTTTCTAATACATACTCTAACTTATATCTCCCTTTTACTATGTACTATACTCCCATTTAAATCATATACAAAAATCCATATTATCTCTTCTATATACTATACTCCCCCTTTGACATTAATGCCAAAGGTGCTAAAAAAGGTGTATCTACAAGTACTTACAAGGTGAGTACATCGAGATATGCTATCTTTAGGTTTTGGATCTCTTGCTGCCAAAATGCTGTCAGTGCATTTACAGTCTAGAGATGGGCGCACGAAGAATATGTCAACTTCTCCATCTTCTCCAAATTTGAACTCGGAGCTTGATCATATGTCACCATAGTGGCATTGATCTCCTTGATGTTTTAGTTTAATACATCTAATGAGGGCGCAAGAGCATTTCTTAGTTGTGTTTGCCTTGCCCTTATCTTGGACATTTCTTTCTCTACCTTCTCTATTTTGTCCACTTGTTCCTGGTACACATTGTTACACATATTTATATCTATAGAGGGATCTTCTACTGATTTCCTCACTACATCTATCATAGCTTCTGCTTCCTAAATTTTCTTGTAGAGATCTGCAGTTAGCTTATCCTTATTCATACAATCTGCTATGATTTTTCTTCCTTTATCTGAAAATTCTTTTAACAAATCTTGACCAGCCTTCAAAGAGCTAAGGTCCAGTGCAAAGTTCCCTACTAGTTCACTCAATCTCTTCTTATGATATTTCTCTTCTTCCACCTTGGATGCAGATTCTTCAAGGCTAGAAAAGTTTGCTTTCAAACATGTCATAATGGAGTTGACATCATCTACTGAGTGTATGCTTGACATTTTCTTGTCTGTAGGCAATAGGATGTTCAAAATGTTGACTAATTCAAAAAATAATGGATTCCTCATAACTTGTTTTTCTTTTGCCTTCTCCATTGCAAGCACACTGATTTTAATTAATTATTCTTCTCCCCATGAGTCTAGACTTGTAGTGTTAGGACTCAAACTTGACAACAATGATGTTGATGGAGTGAGAGGTGTGCTAATTATCACATCTATTTTTAATTTTATGGGTACTTCAATAGATGGCTTATCTGTTGGATCATTTTCCTTCTCTTCTTCTCCTTTCTCCTCTTCTTTTTATTTCTCTATTTCTTCTTCTTTCTCCTCTTCTTCCTCTTGTCCTATCAAGTCCTCAATCTGAATTTCTTCTTGTTGCTTCAATGAATTATCACCACAAATAATTTCTACTTCCTCAGTTCTTATAAATGCCTCTTCAAACTTGTGTAAGTCCTTGTCTGTGGCTGCCATAGATATATCAACATTGTTTATCATGATGGTGACTTTCTTGGCTTTAGGCATGGGCACAGATACCATAGCCTCTGTGGTTGTTGTCATTGTGGGTGTTGAGTCTTATGGACCTGTTATAGGTGCATTTATACTCTTAGTAGCTTTGGCTTTCTCAACAAGTGCTTGAGTTGTGGGCATAGATGTTGGTTGCATGCGTTGTTCTATAAACACCTTCTCAAAGGCTTTTTCTCTCTCCTTGGCAATTAACTCATAGTCCTTATTCATAATATGGAGTGTTCTCATCTTGGTTCTAAGGTGTGGCTTTACCAAGTCCCTTAATAAGGCATTTTCTTCAACTAAGCACACCGGTAGATTGTCATCCAGTGTCTTTTCTCTGATTCTAAAGTCTTCTTCAGAAGCTTGTCTTTTCAATGTGTCTAGAATATCCCAAATTTTATCTGGAATCAATGTCTTTAGTTCTAGCATAGTCTTCTTGAGTTTGATCAACATATCATGGATCTCAGACTTTTCAATCTCATGATATCTATCATAAAACTTAGATATCCAATCAAGTCTTCCTTCATCTACCACTCTGGATCTCAACATTTGTAAACTTGGTAAGAATCCTACCTCAGGAGGTGGTTGCACATTTTTGCCTCTGCTTCTTGTGGCTCTTGTTGATGGTGTCTTGTAGCTATTTTCTTCTTCCTATTAGGCATCTTAGGAGATGCTTTAGTGGAATCCAAGTCAATTATGTTTGAGGGTGTAGGATTGACATCATTTGTCTTCTTCTTCTTCTTTTCTTTGGGATCATCCATTTTCTCAATTTTTATTTTCTTCACTTTAGGGTCATCTATTTTCTCTATTTTGGTTTCAACAGTGGATGCACTCTCAATTTTCATAGCTATCTTGGCCTCTCTAGCTTTATCTAGGTCAGCTTGAGTGACACCATGAATCTGATGTGATTTTAGAGGCTTTCCTCTTGGTCGCTGTACTATTTAGGACTGCATCTACCTGTCTGGTTTTTTCCTCATATGTTCTCCATCTAGGCTCATTGGGATCCTTGGGCACTATAAGGAGGACTTGTGCATATTCTTCGAAGACCTATTCCTCCACTTCATAAATAAGTGGATGGATCCACTTATTTCTAGGTTCTACGGCTTCCATGCATGTAATGTCTATTTCAACCATGAAGAAAATATTGTCCTTATATTTCTCAACTATGCTCTTAGGTATCCTATACCTCATCTGTATCTTTATCGTAATTTTTTTTTATCTCTAACTCCATAAAATATTTCAGAGTACTCTCAGTTGATGCATTAAGTGATATTTTTGGAATAGTAGGCATGTTTTTACCAAGGTATAAAACTGAGACTTTTCCAACTATATGAAAGTACATATAGATATTCAGTGATCCAAACCTGAATACTTTGCTCTTGTCATGTTTGATTGCCCTTATGTTGTTAATCAAATGTGCGCGCAAGATCTCACACAAGTTGAATTTTCCATTCTCCTTTACAATTCTGATGGCTACAAGAATAGTGGATGCGGACACACTATTGACCCTATTTGCATGCTGAAATCTATAACCAACAATCATAGCCAATAACTTAATGTCTTTCTCCTCAATTGGCTCTATGGTCATACCGCACTTGTCATTGCATGACTTAAAAGCTTGCTCAACCAATTTGCTAACATCCTTACCAATTGGAAGAATGGCGCCTGTCTTTGATAGTCCCATCATCTCATAAATGAGATCAGCTATGATTCTAACTAGAACTTCACCTATCAAAAATAGGTCATCATGAATTCTACTCAACAGGATCTTAATCCATTCGGATTCATAGAATTCATAGGCTATAGCATACTCAATGATTGGGTGATTCTCAAGGTGCACAAACTCATCCAGGAATGTTTTATCAAAATTCATCATTGACTTAAGGTGCAACCTAATTCTATCCAAACCAACTAGCTCCTTTTTGCAATACACATATGCGCATATGTCTTCTATGTGCATAACGCCCATTCGGGTTCTAGAAAAGGTTCCTTTAGGTCATCCAGGGTGGACTTGAAAGGATGCTTCTTAAACACATATATTTTCCTTTCAACAACATCAAAAATGAATGGTGTAGCCATGACTTACCTTATTTATCACTTCACAGAAGTTTCCAAGGGTTTCTGGATCGTCGCATCTGAAATAGGGCTTCTAACAATCAATCTTCCTTCTTCACTGATAAATTCAACTGCAACGCTTCACAACTCAACTGCTAGTGCTTCTGTGATCTCCAAATGCTTAATATTGATTGCAAATGAGTGATCAGTGAATCTCCAGTGACTATAAAGTAGATTTATGCCATTAATGCTTACTGCATAAACACAGAATGTAACTGAGAATTTTTTTCTTTATTTCTGCTAATAATTGTAATACCCCAAAAATGGGCTATAGGTTCATTAACCTCCTACATCTTCAAATCGAATGAAATCGACATCAAAGTCCTAACCAAAGGCACATCTGTACATTTTCAAATCTTAATTGATTATCCTAAATTCTGCATCGGGGCATATTCCTAGCAATATTCTTATTTATCCTAGTTATCTTTCATTTAATAATTATTTGGTGATAAATCTTATTTATCCTAAAGCTGATTAATTGAATATTCTAAATATTTAATTAATTAACTTAATTCTACCACTTAATTATTTAATTACATTTAATTATATTTATTCCTAAATTGTATTATTTAATTTTGACAATAAATCAAAAATCTTATGACTAATTGATTAAATTCCTATTTAATTAATTAAAGTCAGTTGTCAATATTTAATAATATAGTTTTGGAATAAAGTTTGATTTAATAATTGATTAACCCATAATTCAATTGTTTTAATTCAAAATCAATTAAGTGGAAAATAAATCACTTTATTTATTAAATTAATTCATATTAAATCATGCACAATCAAAAAAAGTAGTCAACTTTAAATCAATTATCAATTTCAATTTGTTAACTTTCTAAAACTCAACATCTGATGATGAGTTGAAAAAAACTAAACTTTATTTTGAGATAAAAATTACTTTTGTATGATTTTATGAATTAAATATTCTTAATTTCTTGTTAACTCAAAAATCAACCCAAGTTTATCAAGAGTGATTTATGGCTTTTCTCAATGCATCCTCAAGCCCTGGATTTCTATAAAATCAAGGCTCAACTTTTCACAAAGGTCTGTACAATTTTTGGCTGGCAATCAAGACCTCGAAATTGCATCCTCACTCTGGCGAATTTGTGACTGAAGAATCAATCTTTTGCGAATCAAGGCTATTGTGAGATTTTCATTTATTATTTTGAGCATTCATAGTTTCATATCATATATTTTTATATGCATTCATAGCATTTCTTAGATTAAATATGCATTCAAACTCAATTTCATACATTATAGCTTAGATTCATACAGTTTCTCATTCTTATCACATAGAAAATACAAAAATGTAGATTAATTTGCATTCATATTTCATTGTTTTCATCATCTTAAATCCTTCTTTTAGGTGTTGCATTGTCACTGATCTTGATTTCAATCTGAGAACATCATACTCGCACCTACTAGAAGGCAATAAATCACCGAGTTAGCATAGTTTCAATTACTTGCAGATTTCAGTTTTTGCTAGCCTCTAATGTTTTACTGAAGTGTTGTGTCTACAGCTAGGTACAAAATTCACACACACATTTTTAGTGCCCATCATGGGGCTCTGAAATGGGTTTCCATTCTATTCTATCAAATTTGTATCATTTTTCTCAATCCCACGATCACAAGGTTATTTTTTTTGAGTTTTGTGATAAATTTCTGGGCTATTTTTTTAGAAATCTGACTAATGTTTTTATTGGTACATGCACATATGACATGAAATAAATCTAAAATTTATATATCTAGAAATTTATTTGAGTTAGCTTTCATTTTCTATTAGTTTGGATTAATTTTGTTTTGATTTGCAAAAGTTATGATCATTTTAGTGAAGACTGGTCTAAACCTGATTTTATGAAATTTGACTAATGTTTTTATTAGTTGATGCAAATATGACATGATACAGATCTAAAATTTATATTTCTTGAAAGGTATTTGAATTAGCTTTCATTTTCCATTGGTGTGGATTAATTTCATTTTTATTTGAAAAAGTTATGATCATTTTAGTGAAGACTGGTCTGAACCTGATTTTATAAAATCCGACTGATGTTTTTATTGGTAAATGCACATATGACATGATACAGATCTGAAATTTATATTTTTGGAAATTTAGTTGAGTTAGATTTTATTTTCCATTGGTTTGGATTAATTTTGTTTTAATTTGCAAAATTTATGATCATTTTAGTGAAGACTGGTCTGAACCTGATTTTATGAAATCTGACTGATGTTTTTATTGGTACATGCACATATGACATGATACAGATCCAAAATTTATATTTCTGGAAAGGTATTTGAGATAGCTTTCATTTTCCATTAGTTTGGATTAATTTTATTTTGATTTGAAAAATTTATTATTGATTTAGTATAGACTGGTCAGAATCTAATTTTTTATGACAATAGGTTTTTCGATTATCAAATGACATATTATCTTTGACTAACCTGATTTTCTACCACGTGGGGTTAACAAGTTGTGTTTCTTTTTTTATGGATTTTTATAATAGTGGGTTTCATGTACAAGAATAGGTAATTTTTTCATAACATTGGTTTGCAAGTGCAGGTGCAGGTACATCCTGTGGGTACAAAAGATAGAAGACGCTCAAAAATTGCTAAAATAGGTAAAATCTACTAAGCACATTACGAGGAACTCAGGTATTTTATTACATCTGATAAAACTTCATTTTGGGACATAAAACAAACTCTCTTGTGTTAAGCTTGAGTGCCTTTACAGCTTTCATAATTCACACTTCAGTTTTGGGCTCTAAAATGAACATAGATTTGTTTTTTGCATATCTGTTACACATAGTAATTAGGCCCTATGAACACTATTTGCGGATGATCTTGAGAGAGTGGAATTATTTCACTTTTTTATGCATGTGAAGCTCTTCTTGATGACAGATCCCCTTGTAGGTAGGGAGGTTACTGAGATTGTCTTGCATTCTACTAGATTTGTGCATCTTCAACTTTTGATTGATACATTCTCTCTCTGAAGAGGTTGATAGATCATAAGCGATTGACATCATAGATCTTTGCGAGATAATTTTGGTCTTAGTGTGTCAGATTAATCTATCTACTTTGTCTTGGTGAAGTGAAGAGGTTAGGGGATTATGCTCCACTTCTTTTTTGGATAGTACCAGAAACCCAGATCCTTGAATATGATCTAGTCCCCCTGTGGTATCTTTTGTGAGTCACCTTTAGAGAGGGTTAACCGTAGTGGAAATTCTCTTAATTGGGCCAACCACATGGATGGAACCTCAAGCAATAATAGACATTTTCACTGTGGTAGAAACAACCACTATATAAATGTCCTTGTGGAGGAAATCTTCACAGGTGTGGTCTCTTGTTGGGCTGTCAGATCTCCCTAGCAGCTCCTGATTGATTAAATTCTTGGATTGTGTCAAAACCCTGGTGCACCTAGATTGGAGCTCACCCTCTTGAGATCACAAAATTTGTAGAGTCAGAGCATTACTAAAAACCCTAGTGAGGCCAAATTTTTCATTTTCTAGGAATATGTGTGTTATTGAAAAACTTTTTGGAACTTACACAAGTAGTATTTCTAGGGATTAGCACAATAAGTCACTATTGCTTGTTCATGCGCAAGGTTACTTTTTCCCTTGTTCATTATTTTCAGATGATTTCTTGCTCCCCTTGCTTGCTATTCTACGTGCTTGATATCTACCTTGTTACTTGAGACAAACTTTTACACAGATTTTCAAAAATTGGATAGAAAAATTTGCAAACAAACTAATACTGAAAAATTGAAAAATTGCAAATCTAAAGCAAAAATCCTTTCTGGTGTCAAAATTCATCCTAAAATTTAAAAACTCATATCAAAGCCAAAGTCAAATTTGTCAGAGACTGGTCGAATTTGTCAGAAATCCAATTTTTACAGCCTATTCCCAAATTCTGTCAAAATGGCGAATTGATTCTTGTCATTTCTAGTCATCCTTGGTCAGTCTGCGTCAAATCTCAGGTGCTATGACATGTTTCTCAACATCCAAATGAACTTAAATGGTATCAAGTTGCACAAAATGACTCTTGGTCTTCTTTCTTCCACATCTCTCATGTCTTCCTAGTCTCCCATTTCCATCCTTTCTCCTATTCCTTCACGCTTCTTCCTCTTCTTCCAAAAAATCTTCATGTCTTCTTGATTCTTTTCCTCTTATTATCTACTCTACTTTCTTCTATTCATCTCTTCTATCACTTCCATGCTTGATTCCTCCTCTTCTAGAACCATGAATTTCAACTATCTTGTTATGGAACCTCTCTTGAAAATGGATGATCTCGAACTCATTGCTCAATTTGAAGAGTATTATTCCAAAAAGCCCATGAGTGATAAATTTATGATGAAAATAAAGGAAAAATTGATTGAATCAGATGCCTTTGCTAGGATCATACGCATGGTCATGTCACAACCTTCTTCTTCCAAACATCTTTCATATTCTAAGTCTTCTCATCATTCCTCATCATCCATGTCTTCTTCCTCTGCTAGGTCTTCACCTTCCTCTTCTCCACAATCTCATTCCTCTTCTAATTCTCCCAAGAGTCTTACTTCTCTTCTCAAGACATACCATAATAAGCAGCATGATAACCCTTATGATACCTCTTCCACAAAGAGTGACACACCCATCCTTGATGACTATGATGACTATGATGATGGACAATATAATGATACCTATGAAACCTCTATTCCTAAGAGTCCTCCTCATCATGTGCTCATGCTTACTATAAATGGGATGTCACATTGGAAAGATCATGATGGTGATCCATATGATTATGATTTTGAAAGAGACTTTGATGATTTTTGTGCACAATACCTAGATTAGCCATCTATTTCACTTGAAGAAGAGAAAGCTTACCGCGCTAATTATAAATGTGCATACTACAAGGATCTCTCCTCTAAGAACTCTCATGCTGAAAATAAAGATTACACTCTCAAGAAAGATCATGTTAATGTTGAACCTTTATCTTGTGATGGTTCCCTTCCATCCCCTACTTCCTCCAATACCCATACATTTCCTAAAGCTTCCAAGCCTATCAAATCTTTCACAAGTCCTTCATCCACCAAAGGTCCTAATACTTTTCATCCAGTTTCCTATAATTATCCTCAAGGGCTACCTCTTAAAGAAACTCAAGCTAACCTTCACTTGGCTACAAATACTTTCAATAATGATAAACCTAAAGAGCCTAAGCCTTTATATGCTATAATTCCTACTTCAGCTAGTCCTCCACCATCTCTTCCAAAGTCTTCCATACAATCCCAACATGCTTCCTTGTCCTTAGAAGTGTCTCCATGTCAAGAGGACTCTAAAAATCATAAATAAAAGAACATAAAGAAAGATCAATATCAAGAAACCTTTATGTCATCCAATCCTTTTCATGATGTCTCTTATCCATTTCATGGTTCTTTTGATCCCGTGCACCCATTCTTATTCATTCCACCCTATCTTAAGTCTTCTCCTAAGCAAGATCAAGTTACTACTTACACCATTGAGCTTATTGACAATCAAAATAACCTTACCCCACTTCCAATTTCTAAAGATGATACTTCCATTAAGGTTGGTAAAAATGGTGTTGTTACTTCCAATTATAAACCTAATGAAAATCAAGAGAAAAATTATGCGCTTATGCTATCCAAAGATCCTTGTCAAGATCAAAGTCTTCCATCTTCTTATTCTACCACTCCATGTTCGTTTCCACTTTCTACTCTTCTTAAGTCTTTGCAAGCTTTGAACAATCCTATCAAAGAAGGTGCTCATATTCAAGATGTCCACAATTCTATTAAAAATCCTAATGCTCACTCTAAAGATGCTGATGTCCTTGGTTTTCATATGAATGTTGATGAACTTGTTGATTATCCTTTTGCATCTTCCACTTCCATCCTTGGACCTCTTCCACCACTACAAAGGGCTTCATGTCTACCTTCCATCTTGTGCCCTTATGTCCCTTCACTTTCCCCTCCTAACTCTCCTAATTCTCCATCCATCTTGGGTCTTTACATCCCTCCATCTCCTATCTTTCCTCAAGATCAACATAGATGCATACCCTTGAATCCTTTTCATCCACCCACCCATCTAAACTAGTCATATCCTCTTCCTTCTTCCACAAGTACCAAGTCTATTGGAAGTAACTTGAATGTTCAATACAAGAAAAAGAAGCAATACAAGAATCCATCAAAAAAAGAAGATCACCATGTCTCCTCTAATCAACATCGAGACATAAAGTCAAAAGAGATATCTAAGAAAAAAACTACAAGACAAGTATGGGTTCCAAAATCCATCATTGAAGATATTCTCTCTAAATTATCAAAAAGAAATGAAAAGCCTATGGCTATATGGATTCCAAAATCTCTCTTGAAAAAGTCTGATGTTGAGCAACAAGTGAAGTTGACATTCAAGTTTCCAAAGACTTCCACTTCATCTTCTTCCAAAAACATTCTTCCATTCCATGTGCCTAAACCACAACCTCTGCTATCCATTCACCATATTCCTTCACGTATTCCTTCATTCACATTTCCTCCATCCTCTCACCACCCTTCAAGGTGTGTGTTGATATTGATCTTTCCTTCCTTTCCATCTACCCTTTCAGAATCCTTCTATTCATTATCCTTCTACCTTCTATCCTTTTTCCTCATTTTCCTATTCCTTCTATCTTCGAACCTCACTTGCTTTACATAAAACCTTATCCTCCATTTTTCTCTTCCATCTTCCTTTCCCTATCAGCATCTTTGAGCATATCATTTTGAATCTTTGGCATATCATGGTTTATCCTTCCAAGGAGCATTATCTAAAAATCTTTCCTTCTTCCAATATATACATACATACATATACACACATACATACATACATACATACATACATACATACATACATACATATATATATATATATATATAAAGAAATGAAAAAAAATTTAAAATGTGCCTTGGTGAAAACTTGGAAACAAGTGCCTTGGTAGCAAAAGTAAAGAGAAATAAATTCATCTTATGGTGAAAACCACTCCCTTGTGGCACCTTGGATAAGTACCATGATGAAAAACTAGCAATTAGGCATCATGCGTAGTTCTTCTACATATTTCATCCATTCCATCTTCTCTCTTTGATCTTGACAATGTTGATCTATACATGAACATTTTGCTATCTTGTGAGCTATCTTACAATGATCTTTCTTTCATCCCCTTCCTGTTTAGCCTTCATATTTATTTTCCTCCATTCATTCTAGCCTTTCGCTATCCTTTTCCCCTTTGGTCTTGATCTAATAAAAAAAGAGTAGAAAATGATGCTTTGAAACCTCTTGACATGCCTACTCCTTTGGACTACATCCTTTCCTTCTTTGGCATTACGCTTTTGTGACTTATCCTATGCTGGTCTTTCATTGCTTGTCCAAATCTACTTTACATGATAATTTTTCCCTAGCTTGGGTACCCTTGAGGAGTTTTCCCTTGAGAATTTCTTCCCTTCATTCTCCTTCATTCTCTTGTCTTCCATCTCTTCCACTAGCTTGCTAATCCCTCTTGTTCTCCACCTTGCTAGACATTGGGACTACACAATGTGATCTTTCTTGGGAGTTCGATGCCCATTCTATTTGGGGGCATCCTTTGTACATACTAATTAGTATTTCCTATTGAGGTTTAAATCTCATCACTAAGAATCAAAATGCATGGTCTAGTAAGTGATGATGACTATAGAGTGTCTAGGTTGCAAGAATTTGAACTACTAGATGAGTGCAGACAAGCAGTGTATGATCATCTTAGAGTATATCAGAAGAGAATGTCTAGAGGCTACAACAAGAAAGTCAAACACAAAAAATTTTAGGTTGGTGATCTAGTCTTGAGAGAGAATCCTAAAAATCAATCACATAGAGAATGCAAGGGGAAGTTTGAACCCAACTGGCTGGGTCCCTTTGTAATCACTGCTACTTTTGGCTTTGATGCCTATCAACTCTCAATGACTGAAGGAGAACAACTCTGAGAAATAATCAATAGAATCTCTACCAAGATGGTGAAAACCCAGCAAATGGGTGCCACTTGTTCAAAATGCTCCATCTATCAATGCAATCTTGGTCTTTCCCATCTTTCGGTCTTGCTTTAGTTTGTACATACCTCTCGATTTGTTTCTGCATTCCTATTTTCAATCAGTCGGTCTGTACACCAATCACCTCAAATGTCTGTATCCTATCAATGTTTCAAACTCAGGGGCAATCAATGTCATATCCTATGGTCTCTCGTATACCTCAGATGAGTCATGTCCAGTTAGAGTCCTTTGAAGCTTCATCTGAGTCAGTCAGCCAATCTCCTCTCTAGAAAGAATTTTGCATCTACAACAACATAATCAAACATCAACACAAATTGCAAATAATCTATGCTTCTTCATGCTTTTATCTCCTTGTATGCTTATTGATTCACATTGAGATTTTTGCATATTTTGTTCCCACAAGCTCTTCGATGATGTCCCTTATAGGATTTAGAGAGTGATGACTGGGGGCATAATATTTTCTTTGTTTTCTTCTTGTATGTGAAAATCTAACAACTTTGGAAATTTTGGATTGAAATGGTGTCCGTCTATAAGAGCCTCTATCTCGAATTGGATGGCCATGAGTACCTCAACCATTGATACCCAGAAAATTCAAGGAAGTTTGATCTAACTATTGTCTTTTTGAGTGAGTTCTTTCTCCTACTATGAAACATGATCTTGCCTAAGGATGTGAATGATAAAGGGTCACTACGGGTAATTCACACTGGATTTAGAATGATCTCTTGACTATTTGATGTGTTTGTCACGCAAGGTGTATTTTGGCCATCATGACATTTATGTTTTGATGCTTATACAAATTGCTATATCAAAATGGACATGATATTTAGGTCATACTAGCATTTGTGCCTTGGTGCTTATATCTAATCTGACATTCTGAAAATAAAATCAATATTCATGTCCATGGTTGCCTAACTAGTGGGTGTTTTATTGATTCCTGCGCATACAAATCGATATTCATATGTCTATGGTTTCATAACTAGTGGGTATTGTATTGATTTATCCGATTACCTAAAAGTTCAATGATGACAACAAATTGACACATGATTAGTGAATAGGTCATAGGTCCTAGGTTTGCATTTCATTTTGCACTTTGCATGATCTCACAAATTGCTTGAACACTTAAATGATTCTTCAAAAAAAATAAAAAATGACACACGGCCTAAATCTCACATGAAGGTTCTTCCAATGAAACATCAAGTAGAATCCTTTTTCAAGATCAAAATTGAAATATGAGATCGTTTATATTATTAACTACTTGCATAATCGACCTTTAATCATCACATAAATCTAGAATTCAACTTAACTAATTATCTTACATCAAACTATCAAAATTTCAACTTGGTCAACTATGGTCAACTCATAGTTTAACCTAGTCAAACTTGGTCTTCTAGACCTCTAAAATGATGCAGAACACGTTCTCAGATGTGTACAACCACTTCTCAAATCAATTAACATGCTTCTAAACTATTCAAAGTTGACTTTTCTTGTCAGATTTTGATTTTCATCCCGAAGGGGGCATGGTATTGCACATCAATCAAATCTATAAATCAATATCTTTCCTCAGTAATCAAGACAACAACCACATCTAGTTACTGATTCATCTAAAGTCCTCATCACTTGGGGAAAATCTATTGCAAATCTAGTATCCTATATCTATCTTGTAAACTGTATCAGCTTTTCATAACCATCAGTTCATTAGTGTTATTTCCTTGGTTCTTCATAACTGATGGGTTCAGGATGTGATACCAATATGATTCATACAAGGACATTCAGGTCTAGAATCGGTCACTCACTTCTTCACAATCATAAGGTTCAGAATTAGGTGTTTTGGCACTTTTTCGTAATCATCGGTTCATTGTTGATATAGCTAGCATCATCTCAATTCCTGGTCATTCTGGGCCTGGGTTGATATCTCTTTTTCCAATCTTTCAACTGGTTTCTGTCTTAAAATCAGTTCATCTTTCAAATCAGTTTGAATCTCAAACATCTTTATCATAAATAGACTATCTTTGAACCACTACGCTTCGCATAGTGATTCAAAGAGGGGTAGAATGTAATACCCCAAAAATGGGCTATAGGTTCATTAACCTCCTACATCTTCAAATTGAAGGAAATCGACATCAAAGTCCTAACCAAAGGCACATCTGCACATTTTCAAATCTTAATTGATTATCCTAAATTCTGCATCGGGGCATATTCCTAGCAATATTCCTATTTATCCTGGTTATCTTTAATTTAATAATTATTTGGCAATAAATCTTAGTTATCCTAAAGTTGATTAATTGAATATTCTGAATATTTAATTAATTAATTTAATTCTGCCACTTAATTATTTAATTACATTTAATTATATTTATTCCTAAATTATATTATTTAATTTTGACAATAAATCAAAAATCTTATGACTAAATGATTAAATTCCTATTTAATTAATTAAAGTCAGTTGTCAATATTTAATAATATAGTTTTGGAATAAAGTTTGATTTAATAATTGATTAACCCATAAATCAATTGTTTTAATTAAAAATCAGTTAAGTGGAAAATAAATCACTTTATTTATTAAATTAATTCATATTAAATCATGTACAATCAGAAAAGCAGTCAACTTTAAATCAATTATCAATTTCAATTTGTTAACTTTCTAAAACTCAACATCTGATGATGAGTTGAAAAAAACTAAACTCTATTTTGAGATAAAAACTACTTTTGCATGATTTTATGAATTAAATATTCTTAATTTCTTGTTAACTCAAAAATCAACCTAAGTTTATCAAGAGTGATTTATGGCTTTTCTCAATGCATCCTCAAGCCCTAGATTTCTATAAAATCAAGTCTCAACTCTTCACAAAGGTCTACAAAATTTTTGGCTGGCAATCAAGACCTCAAAATTGCATCCTCACTCTGGCAAATTCATGACTGAAGAATCAATCTTTTGCGAATCAAGGCTATTGTGAGATTTTCATTTATTGTTTTGAGCATTCATAGTTTCATATCATAGATTTTTATATGCATTCATAACATTTCTTAGATTAAATCTGCATTCAAACTCAATTTCATACATTATAGCTTAAATTCATATAGTTTCTCATTCTTATTGCATAGACAATACAAAAATGTAGATTAATTTGCATTCATATTTCATTGTTTTCATCATCTTAAATCCTTCTTTTAGGTGTTGCATTGTCACTGATCTCGATTTCAATCTAAAATTATCATACTCGCACCTACTAGAAGGCAGTAAATCACCTAGTTAACATAGTTTCAATTACTTGTAGATTTTGGTTTTTGCTAACCTCTAATGTTTTACTGAAGTGTTGTGTCTATAGCTAGGTAAAAAATTCACACACACATTTCTAGTGCCCATTGTGGGGCCCTGAAATGGGTTTCCATTCTATTCTATCAAATTTCTATCATTTTTCTCGAACCCACGACCACAAGGTTAAGTTTTGTGATAAATTTCTGGGCTATTTTTCTAGAAATCCGACTGATGTTTTAATTGGTACATGTACATATGACATAATACAAATCCAAAATTTATATTTCTGGAAAGGTATTTGAGTTATCTTTCATTTTCCATTGGTTTGGAATAATTTCATTTTGATTTGCAAAAGTTATGATCATTTTAGTGAAGACTGGTCTGAACCTGATTTTATGAAATCCAACTGATGTTTTTATTGGTACATGCACATATGACATGATACAGATCCAAAATTTATATTTCTAGAAAGGTATTTGAGTTATCTTTCATTTCCTCAACACATTCATGTGGGTTACCATACTGCATTATCTAGCTGTGTGACCAATATAATTGCATATCTGACATGTAATGTTATGAGAATTTCTTACATTCTATTGTGGATGACTTCTCTAATTTTGCTGATTTTGATTTGATCTACAATTCATAGCTCTATGACCAAAATTATTGCATGAATAACAATAACCATTGAATGGTCTTACCTCTTTACAATCTCTTGATATGTGTCCATGCTTGTTACAAGCATAAAAATTATTGTTTACTAGCTTGTGCTCATCCTTAGGTGGTTCAACTTCAGCTTCTGTATGATTTCCTGTCCTCTTAGCTTTTGTAGATTCTTCTGATACTTTCTTTCTTTATTGCATGTCATTGATCTGATTTTGTTCTTCATTGAATCCAATATTGTTGGTGTCTTCTTTGACCTTTTGTGCCTCTATTAGTTCCTTGCTTGTGTGCAATTTGTCAATATGATTATTTTCTTCAGTCAATTCATATTCCACTTGCTTCTTGATGTTTTCTAATTCCAAGATTTTCATGTTTGCTTTCTTTAGTTCTTCATCCAACTGCTTTTTTTCTTTGATCTACTCTTCATAGGATTCTTGAATATTAAGTAACTTTTCATCCAATTCTTCAATCTGATCTTTCAGAGATGTGTTTTCCTCATTTATCTTTTTAACCATTTTTCCCAAATCACTTGTGGAATAGTCTTTCAAATCTTTTCTTAGTTTTTTGATGACTGCATGAGAATCACTAACCTTTTCTTTCAGTTCTTCAATTTCTTTTTCGGATCTATCAAGGTGACATAAGGGAGGATGGGAGAGGGGCCAAAGGCACACCCTAACTAGATCCACCTTGTAGAACAACACGCGAAAGAAAAACACACAGCAGTGAGAGAGAGAATGCAGATACTTTTCTAATATTATCTTTAAATTGATTCATACATGCTAGGCTATAAGGCCTTCCTGATTTAGGCCAGATATTATGATCAAGTACATAATTCCTCCAACATGCGAGGATCTACTGACAATCTCTAATTTTCTATCTTCTATCTTCTATCCAAAAACTTACTCCTAAACTCTAACCAAACAACTACATTTATACAGGAGGCTACCAAATCAAGTCAGCCTTTAGATCCATAATCAATAGAAAGAATGACCAGATCTAGGTCCACATGCTTCCCAATGATGGATACCAAATTAAATCTATGACCCAAATTAAATGCACAATTTGGCCTCAAAAGAAATACAAAATAGATAACTCGGTAAGAAAGGAAACTGAGTGCTAGACAAGCATCATCGAGTGCCTGAGAAATAATTGAGCACCAGAGAGATAACCGACCAAATCTGATGAACAAAGGAAATCGAGCAACACTGAACTAACTCGATCAAAGAAGGAACCGAGCAACACAAACAAACTTCAAATATGTTTTTGGTGACACAATATTGCCAAGGACCCAAGATGCTCTTGCATCATACACCTAGGGTTATTTGAAATGATTCTCTGAATCATAAATCAGGTATGATCTAAGATGCATCCAACTCAGATTGTGAAATCTATGAACTATCTTCAATCGGTCTATTATTTTACTTTACCAGATATTCCATATACTATTTTCCTCTTGTACTTCTACCAATTCTTTGCTCCAAAATCTTCTCAATTTCTTCCATCTACTTCTTAGGATAATCCATTGGTACTTTCATGTCTTCATCAAGTTCACGAAACTCATACAAATCAGCAATGTTGAATATAGGTGATATATCCATGTCATTAGGTAACTCAATCTCATATGCATTTCCATTGTCAAATTTTTTCAAAATCTTGCAAGGTCTAAAATTTTTCATTTTCAGCTTCCCATATGTTCCAACAGGAAATTGGCCTTTCTTTAAATGAGCCATCACTTCATCACCAACATTAAAAGTCTTATGTCTTCTTGATTTATTAGCTCTATCTTTGTATTTTTTATTACTCTTTTCTAGCTTAAACTTCACATCTTCATGTACTCAGAAAATTTTACTCCTTCAACACTTCTCTTTCTTTCATCAGCAATGTCTCTCAAATCTGATATACCTCTTGGTTGTATGTCATTTACAATCTCAAAAGGTGTTTTTCCAGTACTCCTATTCACTAAATTATTGTATGCAAACTCTGCTTGTGCCAACACAAAATTCCAATTACTCGGTGTGTCTCTAGCAAACATTTTAAAAGATTTCCCAAACTTCTATTCACAACTTATGTCTGTCCATCAGTTTGTGGGTGAAATGTAGAACTATATTTCAACTTGGTACCAAACTTTCTCCAAAGAGTCTTCTAAAAGTATCCAACAAATTTACTCTCTCAGTTAGAGATAATACTCCTCAGTAATCCATGCAATCTGAAAATTTCCTTAAAGAAAAGATCTGCTACATTTACTACATTTGATGTCTTTCTACAAGGTATAAAATGTACCATTTTAGAAAATCTGTCCACAACAACAAATATAGAATCATTACCTCTTACTGTCTTTGGTAAGCCAAGAACAAAATCCATACTGATGTCAATCCAAGGTTTCTCAAGAACAAAAATCAGTGTATACAATCCAATATTCTGACTTACTCCTTTTGCAACTTGACAAATTCCACAACTTTTCACAAATTTCTGAACATCTTTATACAATTGTGGCCAAAAGTATTTCTCCTTAAGAAAATTCAATGTCTTATCAACACCAAAATGTCCATTCAAACCACTACTATTTTTCCCCTTTATCAAATTAGTTCTCATTTGTCCTCTCGGTATACACAACTGAATGCCCTTAAACAACATACCTCCTTGCATAAAATATTCATCCCATTTAGTACTCGGTTGATATTGAATAGGTGCTCTACACTTTCTCCATGGCTTAGAAAAATTAGGATCAAATTCATAAGAATCTCTCATGTCATCAAAGCTAAGAACTTCAATTTTCATCTCGGTCATCAAAGATCTTCTTCTACTCAATGCATCAGCAACTCAGTTAGTGACTCCACTCTTATGCTTTATCACAAATGTATAACTCTACAAATACTCAACCCATTTCATATGTCTCTAATTCAACTTATTCTGAATACCCAAATACTATAAAGCCTTATGATTAGTATACAACACAAATTCACTCAGCATCAAATAATGTCTCCATTTCTTCAGTTCTTGAACAATAGCATAGAATTCTTGATCATACACATAATATTTCTTTTTTGCATCATTCAAATTTTCACTGAAGAAAGCATTAGGTTTACCTTCTTGACTCAACATAGCTCCTATTGCACTTCCACTTGCATCACATTCCACTTGAAATACCTTATTGAAATCAGGAAATGCCAAAATAGGCAATTCAATAACCTTCTTCTTCAGAGTCATAGCATTACAAATTGAACTAAAATGCCTAATGAACTTTTAGTAAAACTTGTCAAACCATGAAATGATCTTACCTCACTAGCATTCTTAGGTGTAGGCCAATTCAAAATAGCTTCAACCTTTTTAGGATCTATTTTCAAACCATTAGCTGAAATCACAAATCCCAAATACACAATCTCCTCTTTCATGAATGAACACTTTTTCAAATTTATCAACAACTTTTCTTGTTTCAATCTCTACAAAACTTATCTAACATGCAACACATGTTCTTCTTTGGTCTTACTAAATATCAGAATATCATCAAGATATACAATCAAAAACTTACCCAAGAACTTCTTCAAAACTTCATTCATTAATCTCATAAAAGTACTCAGTGCATTAGTTAAACCAAAAGGCATAACCAACCACTCATACAAACCTTCTTTTTTCTTGAAAGTAGTCTTCCATTCATCACCTTCTTTGATTCTAATCTAATGATACCTACTTTTCAAATCAATTTTGGTAAAATAACATGCTCCATTCAAACTATCCATTATGTCATCCATTCTCGGTATAGGAAACCTATACTTTACTGTTATCTTGTTGATTGCTCTGGAATCAGTACACATTAACCATTCTCCATTCTTCTTAGGTGCCAATACAATAGGTACTGCATAAGGACTCAAAATTTCTCTAATCAAACCTTTCTTCAACAATTCTTGAATCTGTAAGTTCAATTTTTGATTCTTGGTAGGTGTCAACCGATGTGGTGCCTTATTCAGTAAACTAGCTACAAGGATAAGATCCATGCAATGATCAATGCTTCTCTTCATTGGAAAACTATCAGGTACATTATAAAAAATGATCTCACTGTACTCAGTGAGTAACTTATCAATCTCCTCAAGGACACTATCCTCTATTTTCTTACTTAGTTTGTTAGGAATCACAACAAAACATACATCTCTTCTTCAAATCCTTAACAAACTTTCTTCCTTCCATCAATAAAATTTTCATAGAAGTGAAAACATTAATAACAAGTTCTTCCATCAAAGGTAACAAGATTTGTCTTCTCCCATCAGCCCAAATAGTATATTTATGCAATCTCCCATCATATATAGCATCTATATCATATTGCCAAGGTCTACCCAACAAAATCTGACAATAATCCGTAGGCATCATATCACACAACACATTATCATAGTACTTTCCAATTTTCAAATTCACATAACATTGTTCACTTACCAAGGGTGTATGCTCATCTTTGATCCATGAAATTTGATAGGGCTTCAGATGTTCCAACCTTTTCAACTGTAGATTTGTGACCATTTCCTCAGATGCCAGATTCTCTGAGCTACCACTGTCAATGATTACTTTCCAAATTTTATTAGAAACTCTACATCTGGTCTTGAAATTTTTTTTCCTTACCGAATCTTCCTTTTTACCTTCATTCTAGAGTGCTCTCCTTACCATCAAGTTATTTTTCTTCTCATGTTCATTCAAAGACTCTTCTTGCACCAAAGCATTTCTACTATTACTAACCTTCTTACTTGCATGTGTACATTCAAATGATCTATGTCCTTCTTCTCCACAATTATAACAAGTTCCTCAGAAACCACCTCTGTTATAACCACCTTGGTAGTTACTAACTCTACCTCTAGATGAACTTTCACCTTTCCACTCGATCTTTCCTTTATCCAGATTTGTCTTTTCAGGTTCAGATCTACTATTTTCACCATGAGATCTACCTCTTCCTCTAGGGAATCTACCACCTCTACCTCTTTTTTTGCTCATGTCTCTTATTCAATTTTTCCTCAGCTTTCAATGGAAATCAATAAGCCTCTTCAATGTTCTCCAATTTGACCAAACTGATTTCTTCTTGGATGGAAACTCTCAAACCATTTAGGTATCTAGCAATTCTTTCCACATCATCTTTATCATGTCCAGATCTGATATCTAATCTATAGAATTCCTTAGTATATTCTTTTACCAAGCTATCTTTCTACCTTAAACTTTGCATTCACCTAACTAGGTTAATCTGATAATCACAAGGTAAGAACTTTCCTTTCAACTTATTCACCATTTTACTTCATGCCTTGATTTTGTCTTTGCCTTTCCTCTTTTTGTCCAACTGTAGATGTTCCCACCACAAGGATGCATGACTTTTCAACTTTGTGCTTGCAATTTTCACCTTCTTTTCCTCAGGTACATTTTCATACTCAAAGTACTTTTCCATCTCAGTGATCCAGTCCACCAATTCATCAGAATCCAATTTCCCACTATACTCGGGAGGATTAAAGTGTGGTGTAGACTTCAGACTTTTCAAAGCCTTCAAGAATCTTTCCTCACCCTGATCCATCATAGCTGCAAGTTATACATCACCTTGTTCCACCTCAATTTCATCATCACTACATCTTCAAGATGTCTTCCTCTTCTCTAGGCTATTTCAATGGCTTCTAATCTAGAAAAAAGTTGTCTCAACATGTTTTCCAATCCTGGATTGGCATCTCACCTCCCACGAACCATCTTGAAAACCCTCTGCAATTGCAGTTCAGATCGCAATCTACTACCCCACAACAATTCAACTTGGGCTTCACAAGAAGGAACCGTCAAACCTAGATTCACAAACCTAGATCCAGATCTCACCTCGCTCTGATACCACCTGACACAAGGGAGGATGGGAGAGGGGCCAAAGGCACACCCTAACCAAATCCACCTTGTAGAACAATATGCAGAAGCAACACACACAACAGTGAGAGAGAGAATGTAGATAGTTTTTAAATATTATCTTAAAATTGATTCATACATGTTGAGCTGTAAGGCATTCTAGTTTAGTCCAGATATTACAATCAAGTACAGAAGTCCTCCAACATGTGAGGATCTGCTAACAATCTCTAAGTTTCTATCTTCTATCTTCTATCCAAAAACTTACTCCTAAACTCTAACCAAACAACTATATTTATACAAGAGGCTACTAAATCAAGTCGGCCTTCAGATCCACAATCAATGGAAAGAACAACCAAATATAGGTCCACACACTTCCCAATGATGGATACCAACATTAAATCCATGACCCAAATTAAATGCACAATTCGGCCTCAAAGGAAATCCAAAATAAATAACTCGGTAAGAAAGAAAACCAAGCACCAGACAAGCATCATCGAGCCCCATGAAAATAACCGAGTGCCAGAGAGATAACTGACCAACACCAGTGAACAAAGGAAACTGAGCAACACCGAACCAACTCAGTCAAAGTAGGAACCGAGAAACACAAACAAACTTCAAATATGTTATTAGTGACATAGGATTTCCAAGGACCCAAGATGCTTTTGCATCACAAGGTTTTCAAGATTCTTTTTCAGATGTTTCATTTCTCCCTTATCCATGATCTCCTGAAGTTGTTAAACTTATCTTTAGAGGACCATAGCTCTGATACCAATTGTTAGGAATGGGAACACTGAGGGGGGGTGAATCAGTGTTCTATATATTATTACTTTTTTTGATATCTTGAACTTCAACTTAATTGCTTAAGTACTGAAATGAATATTAATGTAATCAAGATAAACAACCATAACACATAACACCAAAGATTATTACGGGGAAACCCAAATAGGTAAAAACCCCAGTGGGAATTGACACCCACTAAGAACTGCACTAGTGTTTTATGATCCTTGTTAGAAGATCTTGCAACCCTATTAGGAGTTGATCTTTACAATGCTTTTAGTACAGTGACTTGGTCAAGGGTCAAAATCTGTTAGGACTCTTTTACATTTAACCTTGTTAGGGATGGGGACACATTGTCCTAGAGCTTTCTGCTCAAGTGGGTGAAGGCTACAACCTTCTGGATCTCAGATACACACTATATCTGCAAGGTGAACTACTGATGTGCCACTACTTGTCAGATCAGTTCCTTTGTGCGCTTATGCTTTAGCTTCTTGTAAAGCACTATAACATTCTAACTGATCTTTTCATATCTTTCCTATGCTCTTACCTACTTTATATTTCACTACCATGCTTAATTACAAAGGCGCATGTCTTATTTATATGTGCAAACAAAACTATTAACTAGGTCAGCCTTCAACCTATTACATACAATGCTTCCAAGTGAATTGGTTCAAGTGTGTTTACAAAAAAATATATTAACATGTCTATAACCTAAATAAAATAGGCACATACCCTTTACAAAACAATATTATAACCGCTAATCAAAATACCAACAGTCGGCTCAATGCTCTATTTTTCTCTACCGCTTACTGTCTGTATCTTCATCATACTGAATCATCTGATCATGCAGTTTTAGACTTAGCATGATTACATATCAACAAGCTTATCTTCAAGGGAACATTCCATAACTTAGTCATATGCATGTGCATTGATGCTCTTTTCACCTGGTGCTCTGCTAACTGTCCATTCTTCCATACTTAACCAAATTATGATATTCTAACTACTTGTGCTGACTCCATAGCATCATATGAATTTTTTTCCATAATGACAACACTAAATCATAGTCATATATATTAGTAGTCAACTTGCCAACAAATACATCATATACCATCTTCGCTGACAAAAATTGTATTGCAGAATACTGTTATCCTGATTTTGTACTTAGTCATTTTCATGACCGAGTCTCTAATACTTATCATCATTTCATGTGATCACTCCAACATAATTTTTTCCATAAATGACAAACCTTAAGTGACCCATAGTTCTCCCAAAACATCACTTGCTAACAATCTCTCCCTTTGGCATTGATGGCAACACTTACCAAAATATGACCAAGTGTTAAAATACTATCTTCCTTCTACTTCTCTATATACATATCCTTTCTTCTTTTCTTCCTCTTCCTTTTTTTATTTACACATTTTTTTTCTTTTCTCTTTTCTCTCTCTCTCTCTCTCTCTCTCTCTCTCTCCTCATTTTTCTCTTCTCTTCTCTTCCTCTCCCTTTGACATCAATGGCAATGGTACTTACAAATTTTCAAAATTTCAAAATCTTAGCACAAAAGACTTAGTGCTTACTTACCAGATTTAGAATATCTTGGAAAGTGTCTTTCATTGTCTTCACTTAATTTTCCCATGACTTGATTAGAAGCTCACTGACATGGATTAGTCCATTTAGTGCATAAGATGCAGTCTCTATTGCCTTCATTTTGGTGGGTATAGAATTTGTCATTCACCCTTCTATCTTCTCCATCTCTATGAGATGACTTTCAAGAATTGAAAGCTTAGGAGTGATTAGACTCTTTAGCAAACCAAATCTTTCCACTACTCTCCCTTTCTTTGTATTCAAAGTACTTATCTATGATATCTTCTATATTCTTAACATGTCTAATGGGATTTATGTAGTAGCTATATACCTTTCTTTTGTGTGTGACACAACTTTTAGCTTTGATTGTAGTTGATTTCATAATGCCCAAGTCCCATGAGATGGAATGAGAAACTTCCTTCAACTTCTTTTCTAAGAATATATTTTCAGCATATTCCTCTACAATCTTTAACAATCACTCAAAATGATTATCAAATCTGTCTAATGCCAAGTTCAAGTTTTCTACATCATCCTTTCCTAGAAAAATAAGAGGTATAGGGAGTATGTTTTTCACTCTCTCCACTTCCCTAGCAATCATCTTTACCTTCTTGTCCCCCTTAAGTTCTAATCTTTCATTTGCCTTAGAAAATTCCATGAAGGATAACCTCATGAGTTCATCCTCATCCATGATTTCCACATCTGCGCTTACTGGTTTGGCCATACTTTCCAACAATTGGGTGGAGGAAGTATCCAATTCTTGTTTAACTTCAGTTCTTACCTCTTCTTCTTTTTCTACTGCTGTCACCTCTTCCTACTTTTCCTCTTGTTGTTTCTCCTTCTCTTGTTCTTTTTCTTCCTATTTTTCTTCTTTATGTTCTTCCTCTTTTTGTGCTTCCTCATCCATTGTCATCACACTATCTATATTATCTTGAAATGGGTCATGTGCATGAAGTGAGGTGTCTAATGATATAGGCATACCAAAAATGGAGAAGTCTGGTTGCTTGTCAACTTTTCTCACTTTCTCACTCACTTCAGATGTCTTAGAGATTTCTCCCATTCCTAAAGGTGTAGGCTTAGTAACCTTGGGAGTTGAAGTCTTCTTAGGCATGTTGCACATAAGAATTTGGTCCAATTCCTTTTGGGTATCCTCTATAACCTCATCATACTTTATTTTCATTATCTTCACCAGTCTGGCCTTTATTCTCAATAGTGGTTTCAACTCTTTAATGATTCTCCCCCTCTCTTGTATAGAGACTACTAGTAACATGTCTTCAATAGCATTATTACTTATATTCTCATCCTCAAATTGTTCTAATTGTTTTCTTATTTATAACTTTCTATACAAGTCCTTAGGGATACTTCCCTCTATCTCTACTAATTTTTTCTTGAAAAATAATAAGTACTCAATTACTATGTCCCCAATTACTACTTGATTATCTAAATCATACCTTTCATAGTATCTATTTACTATCTTCAGATTTCCATCTCTTATTATTCTCTTTTGTAACATTTGGATGTTCAGTTTCCATAGATCTTGTGGCATCTTCTTTACTTCTTCTTCTTCATTCTTCTCAGTCACCTTGTCCTCTTTCTTCTTTATTTCTACCTTTTGTTTCTTAGGGCTTCTTGGTTTATTAGATCTTGTAGATCTCCTAGGTTTACTTGCAGGTATATTTACTTGGGTTGTCTTCTCATGTGTAACTAATAAATCAATTATATTAGGAGTAGGACTTACTGTCTGTTCTGCTACAGAAGGTGGAGGTGCCCTGATTACCAAGCTAGAGGATCCTTCTGTCATCTTTGTCCTTACTTCTCTCAACTTCTCCTTTTTAATTCCTTCCTTCGTAGCAATGTCATCAAATAATTTCTCAATCTTTCTCTTCCTTGTTCCCTTGTCCCATTCCTCTCTTACTTTAGCTAACTTCTCCAAGTAAGTTCCCCATCTTTCTTCATATGTATCTATCTTAGCTGCTAGTACATGTTCAACTGGCATTGTCAGAACCTTAGAGCTAACCTCATACCCCATAGGGTATCACCATTTATTTCTTGGTTCAACTACCTCAAAGAAGACATAGCCAGTTTCAACCATGAAACAAATAGTGTCTTTGTATTTCTCAACTATCTCCTTAGGTATCTTGTACCTTTCCTTCATTTTCCTTTGAAGAATTTTTGTCATTGCAAATAGTTCACCATCTACACAATTTTTATCTTGTCTTCGGTAGCTTTCTAAGATTTGTATGCCAGTAGGTACACTGTCCTTCCATTCCCTAGGGTGCATTCCAAGAAACTTGTGCTCAATGTGGACGTACATGTGGACTAGAAGTGATCCAAACCTAAATTCCTTTCATTTATTCTTCTTGATTATCTTCACATTCTCCAAGAACTACTATGCAAGGATTTCACATAAGTTATATTTTTTATTTTCCTTCAACAATCTGTAGGCCATCATAATAACTCTTTCTAACATAGAATTAGGTCTGCTACTATAGTACAACTTATAACCTAGTAGCATTGCTACCAATCTAACATATTGCTAAAAGATTTCACTCATAGTCATTGCTCACTTATCCCACTTAGAATGTGTTAGGGTTTCTACTTGTTTTATGATATTTTTCTCTACTAATAGAAGGGATCCAATATTATCCAATCCAGTTATCTCATGAATGAACTGGCTACATATCTTAACATGCTTCTCTCCAATCCAAATGAATTGGTCATGGATTCTGATTAGAATGATTTTGAACCATATAGTTTATGTTGGCAAGTTGTCTATACTGAGGTATATGACTAGATATAGTGTTGTCACTAAGGCAACAAAGTCATATAGCAATTTGGAGTCAGTGCACTTGATGTAAAGATTAGAATTCAGTTAAGTGTTGAAGAATGGACAGTGTACAGAGTTCCTGTAGCTCAGAGCATCAGTGCATGTGCGTACGAACAAATTATGGTATGCACCCTAGAAGTTAAGCTGGTTAGACTATATTCTTTCTTAGTCTATGAGTGCATAATCATAGGTGCAAGGATGAGAAAGTTACAAACAGTTGAAGTTGCACAACCAGTGTGTGCTAGTAGAGAATAGAGTATGGAGCCGACAGTTAGTATTTTGGTTTGTGGTTGAAATGTAATATTGTAAAGGCTATGCTCCCATTGTATTTAGGTTTCCAACATGTTTATACGTATAATTGTAAGCACGCTTAAGCCAATTCATTTGGAAGCATTTTTTATAATTAGTTATAGGGCTGACCTAATTATGTATTTTGTATGAGTTTATAAATATAAGGTGCGCCCATTATATTCGGCATGGAAGTTGATAGAGAGTTGTAATAAGTAGAGCAGAAGTATATGAAGACACTATAAGATGTATTAGATCTTTTCTAGAGGTCAAAGCATCAACATATCAAAGGAACTGATCTGACAAGCAGTGTCACAGTGATAGTTCATCTTGCAGATATAGTGTGTATCTGATATCAGAAGGTTGTAGCCTTCACCACTTGAGTAGTGAGCTCTTAGATAGTGCATCCTCTCCCCTAATAGGGACTATTGTAAAAGACTCCTAATAGGGTCTGACCCTTAACAAGGTCTACTATACTTAAAGCATTGTAAAGCTACTCGTAATAGGGTAAAGGATCTTCTAACAAGGATCACAAAACACTAGTACAAAATATTAGTGGGTATCATTTCCCACTAGGGTTTTTACCTATTTGGGTCTCCCCGTAATCATATTGGTGTCATATTTTGATTTCATGTTTCATGTTTATTTCAGTACTTAAGAATTTAAGTTCAACATAAAGATTAAAGTGAAAAGTTAAAATATAGTGAACCTTAATTCACCCCCCCCCCTCTTAGTGTCCCATTCCTAACAATTGGTATCAGAGCTTTGGTCCTCAGCATAGAAGTTTAACCACTTGAGGAGATCATGGACAAAGTAGAAATGAACATTTGAAAAGAAATCTTGAAGCTGCTCTTGAAGACCTAGACAAGTCAGAGAGAAAATCTGAAGAACTAAAGGATAAACTCAGTGATGCTCAATTAGTCATCAAAAAGCTAAGGAAAGATTTGAAAGAATGCTCTACCAGTGATTTAGGGACCATGGTAAAAAAGCTAAATGAAGAAAATAAATCCTTAAAAGAACAACTTGAAGAGTTTGATGATAAGCTCACTAATAATCATAAATTTTGTGATGAATAGATCAAAGAGAACCTTTAGCTAAATGAAGAACTAAGGCAAGCAAACATGGAAATCTTGGAGCTAAGGAATAGCAAAGAAAGCTTGGAGTCTGAATTGAAAGCAGCAAAGAATCATATTGACAAGTTACACACCAATTATGATTTATTAGAATCTTAGTTGTATGCAAGAAGAGCCAAAGGAGGCACTAGTTGTATTGGATACAATGAAGCACAAAGTTAGATTGATAATATGCAAGCAAGAAAGGATTCTCAAAAGGACTCTATTGATGCTAAAAAGACTGAAGATCAAACCAAAGATAATGGTGGACCACCTAAGAATGAGCACAAGCAAGTAGAACACACTTGTTTTGCATGTAACAAGCATGGACACATTGCAAGGAACTGTACAGAGGTAAGACCTTTTAATGGGCACTGTTATTCATGAAACAAGTTTGGTCAAAGAGCTATGAATTGCAAGACTATTAAGAAGAACAGGATTCAGCAAGATTAGAGAAATTAGAATCAAACAAATGTAATAAGTTCTTAGAATGTTACATACCAGATATGTAACTATAATGGTCACACAACAAAACAATGTAGAATGGTGACTCATGTCAATACGTTGAGGAATATAAGACCTCTAGTCATTTGTCACTCTTGTAACAAGGCTAGACATATCTCAAGGTTCTATAGATCAAGGACACAAGGTCAGGGAAGACCTAAAAAGGACAAAGAACTATTTTTGGATCCCATAGGAGAAGTTAACTTTGTCAAAGCCTCAGATGATGTGAGCATGATTTGGCTAGAGAAAAAGAAGGACAAGACTGTTGAGAATGTATTGGATGCATCTATAGTTGATGCACCCTATACATCTGGATGAATGGCCCTTAGGGTCATAGGGGGAGCTAATTTAGCTCTAGACCCTTGCATGGCTAGTATACTCATCCTCGAAGTATGCACCTTTGGACTTAAGCTTTTGGAGTATAAAGGTACCTATGTGCAAGAGTGCACATGCTGATTGTGAATAGAACTCAAGTTGCAAATTTTGAAGTGACAACTTGGTTTACATGACTTGCATTAATGGTAGAATTTTCACTTTTAAGTACACAAAAAGTTACTTGATTTCTCATTACATTCAAATTCAGAGCGATAGGAGAGCAGAAAGAGCCTTGGAAGTTGTTGTAAAGACTTGGAGATTGATCTATTAGTGTTTGCAGTGGATTTGGTTGGTTGCAGAAACCCTAATCTTGTTGCACCGATTCTGAAGCCTTCAGATTATCTCAGAGTTTGGTTGGAAAGCATTTTCAAGTAAGTCATGGCCACTCCCATTATTTATGATGTCGCTAAGAAGAAGAGATATGTTTTCAAGAAACATCCATTTAAATCAACCCTAGATGATTTAGAGGGAGCTTTCTCCCACATGCCTATGGGCGTCATGCGTGTAGAAGATATTAGGGCATATATCTACTGTAAGAAGGAACCAATTGGATTGGATAGGCTAAGAGTGTACATGGATACCATGTTGAAACTTGACAAAACATTCATGGATGAATATGCTAAATGGAATGATCACCCTATTGTTGAGTATGCTATGGCATATGAATTCTATGAGACATAATGGATAAATATTTTATTAAGAAGAATTCATGATGATTTGTTTTGGATTGGTGATGTACCAGTAAGAGTCACCAATGACTTGATTCATGAGTTGAAAGGCCTTTCTAGGACTTGTGTCATCCTTCCTATGGGAAATGATGTTAGAAAGATGGTTGAGCAAACATGTAAGTCAAGGAGCGATAGGCACGACATGACAATTGAGCCTATTGAGCAAGAAAAAATCAAATTGATGTCAATGATACTGGGATACAGGTTTCATCACACCAGTAGGGTGAATAGTGTGTCTGCAGGCACTATTCTAGCAGCCATCAGACTTGTGAAGGAAGATGGGAAATTCAACTTGTGTGAGATCTTGCATGCACAATTGATTGATAACATCAAGGCCATCAATCATGACAAGACAAAGATATTCAGGTTTGGTTCATTGATAATTTACATGTACCTTCATATAGTTGGGAGAGTATCAGATTTGTACTTGGACAAGACTATTCCAACCATGCTACACATATCTAACAAAGCATCCATAGAAAGCACATTGAGAGATTATGTGACATTGTAATTGAAGACCTTCAAGGTCAAGATGCAATTGAGGTATAGAATTCTAGAAAGCATTGTGGAAAAGTATAAGGATACTATTTTCTTTATGGTAGAGACATATACAACTTGTATGGAAGATATTGAGCCAAGAACTAAGTGGATTCATCAACTTGGTTATGAGATAGAGGAACAAGTCCTTGAAGCATATGCGTAGGTACTACTGTCAACCCCCAAAGATCCTAATGAACCTAGATGGGGAAAATATGAGGAGAAGACAAGAGAAGTAGATGGAAATCTAAACAAGGCAACAACAAAAAGAAAGGTTGCTAAAGTCACATCAGAGATCTTGAGAATACATGGTGTATCTCAAGCATACCTTGACAAGGAAAGGGAAGAGAAGATTTCTTTGGAAATGAAAAGCACAGTAGCAGAAGAAGAACAAGAATATCCTAAGATGAAGAAGTTAAAAATTGAAAAAGATGACAGTCAAAAGGATATATCTGATAACACTCCTTTTGTGCCCAAATAAACCAGTGATTCTAATGCTCCTCCAGAGTATAAGCCAATAGTCAAAAGGAAGAAAGAAACCAACACTAGAAATCTATCCTCGTGAGCTACAAGGAGAAAGAAAAACATTCAAGCACCTCCTAAGGTAGGATTCTAACCTAGCCTTAAAGTATTGAGCACAAGAATTGTTGATGAGGGCAGAATTGATCAAGTAGGGAAGTTTTATGAAACATATAGTGAGATTGACAAATCAAAAATACATGATATGATTGTTAAACATATGATAAAGTTCAATAAGATAGTTCTTGAATTGAAAACAACAATTCTAGATAACGTACGAGAGATAATGGATACCTTGAAGAGACAAGCCATTGAAGAAGACTTCAGAATAAGGGAACAAATTCTTGATTCCACTCTTCCAGTATGTTCTATTGAAGAAAAGTCACCATTGTTGAATTTGGTGAAGCCACACTTAAGGTAAAAAATAAGAACACTACACCTCATGAACAAAGACTATGAGCTGATCTCTAAGGAAATAGAGAAGGCCTTCGAGAAGGTATTCTTAGAATAGTGCATAAAACCTACGTCTGTGCCCATCTCTCAAGTACCTAGTAAGAAAGACAAAGCAACATAGACTATCAAGGTACAGTCTACAGGTCCTTAGGATTAAGTGCCTATAGTGGAAGTACAAACAGAGTTAGAAAAGTCTGCGCCCATGTCAGAAGCACTCAAAAACAACACCATTATTAGTGATAATGTGGAGATAGCCATGGCGGCCACTGACACAAAATTGGACAAGTTTGAAGAAGCTTTTGTGACCACACAAGAAGCTAAGATTTTATGTAGTAGCACACCTCCCACTCATCAAGAAGAGGTATTGATTGAAAATATATCAGATGAGAAAGAAGAAGAGAAAATGGAAGAGGAAGAAAAGAAAGTAGAAGAAGAAGAAAAAGAACAAGAGAAAGATGAAACTTCTGTTGAACTAACCAAAGTAAAACTAGAAGTGATGGATAGCACTCCCATCACTCCATCCTTAACATTGTTGTCAAGTTTGACACCTGACACATCTAGTTTAGACTCATGGAGAGAAGAAGACCTGATTAAGTTTAGCATCTTAGCTATGGAGAAGGAAAAGGAGAAACAAGTCATGAGAAATCATCTCCTTGTGGAATCTGTGAACATACTAAACATTCTATTGCCACAAGACAAGAAAGTGTACAAGGTACACTTAGTTGATGATGTGAGTACAGTTATTTCATAGATCAAAAGTAATTTTTCAAGCCTTGAAGAATCTACATCCAAAATTGCAAAAGAGAAGTACCTGAAGAAGAGATTGAATGAGTTGATGAGCAAATTTGCACTAGATCTGAATTCACTCAAGATAGGACAAGCATCTTTAAAAGAATTTGTTGATCAAGGAAGGAAATTCATTGCAGACTACATGGATCAAGATAAGCTTACTGATGCCCATCTTAAGAAAATACAAGAGGCAAAAGCTATGATTGAGTAGGTGAAGAGTTTAGTGAAAGACACATCCACTAATGTGAACATGTGTAACAATGTCTACCAAGGTTAGTTGGACAAAATTGAGAAGGCAGAGAAAGAGATGGAAAAGATAAGGTCTAGACAGAATCAGTTGAGGAATGCTCTTGTGCCCTCACTAGACATTCTCAATCAGAACATAAAGGAGATTGATGCCACCATGATAACCTATGATCAAGGTCCAAGCATGGATTTAAAGAAGATGGAGAAGCTTCAATATGCTTTATGCGCCCATCTCTAGATAGTTAACTCTTTGATAACTTTTTGGAAGAAGGAGATACAAAATCTCAAGATAGCATATCCAGATGTTTTCCCTAAGTAAGTATGTGCAGATACAATTTTTTGGTACACCTTTGTCATTAATGTCAAAGGGGGAGTTGTGTATAGAATATGGAGTATTATATGTATAGGGAAATATAAGATTATGTATAAGAAATGTATGGAAGACAAAAGTATTTTGTGTTAAGGGATAGTTAGCAACTTGGCCATATTCCTTTGTTGCCATCAATGAAAAAGGGGGAGATTGTTGGCAAGTTGTCTATACTAAGGTATATGACTAGATATAGTGTTTTCATTATGGCAACAAAGTCATATAGTAGTTTGGAGTCAGCGCACTTGATGTAAAGATATGAATTCGGTTAAGTGTTGAAGACTAGAAAGTGTACAGAGTTCCTGTAGCTCAAACCATCAGTGCACGTGCATATAGATGAATTATCGTATGTGCCCTAGAAGTTAAGTTGGTTAGATTATATTCTTTCTTAGTCTATGAGGGCATGATCATATGTGCAAGGATGAGAAAGTTACAGACAATTGAAGTTGCACAACCAATGTGTGCCAGCAGAGAACAGAGTATGGAGCCGACAGTTAGTATTTTGGTTTGCGATTGTAATGTAATATTTTAAAGGCTATGGTCCCATTGTATTTCGGTTTCCAACATGTTTATATGTATAATTGTAAGTGTTACTAAAAAATACAACATACAATACAATAAGCATAAGTAGGAAAAGGTTGCATTTGTTTGTCTAATTAACACTACCTTGCAGGTTTTGTTAGGTTACATGTCATTATTACATTCATTCTAGATGTCATTATTGTACTCTAAGTATTGATCAAGCATTACAAAACTCAAAAATTTATCAATGATCATTACATTGTGCATTCATACTAAATGTAGTATACAAATGTCCTTTCTTGTTTCATATTTCAATTCAATACTTAGAATACATTGCAGAATTGAAAAGAAGAAAGATTGAAGTATGGAATAGGGGTCCCATGTATTTCCTTGTCTTGTCTTTAAGTCTATTGGATTTTTTGCTAAGTCCATCTTTAGGTCTTCATCTTTTAGGTCTTCATTTGCATTCAGGTCTCCATCTACATCTAAATCTTCTAGTTTTTCATCTGCATTGAAAGGAAAGAGAAATGATTAGATCCTGATGGATCTAAGAAATACATGTGAATCAAATAACATACTGTAGCAATCAAGTTTTCAATTATGCATCAATCTGGAAAATTAAATGAAATAAGGAAATGTACACTGACACTCATTGCAAGGTAGTTTTAAAGGGACTTGTTTCATGCATGAAACCTTTTACTACTAATGATCATTGTGGTGTATGTTGTCCTTTTTATTAACAAGGTATCTGAATTAAAGGGACTTAGTATGTTTCCAAACTGAGAAACCTTTTTCAGATAATGTATTTCATGCCATGATGTTATTTGAAAAACTTAACAGATTATCTTGCTGATAGTAGCTAACTGGTGCTCATATTTAGTAATTACCAAAGATGCAAATCAAGCTGGTTTGGATACAAAAGAATGCTACAAGAAATGCCAACTTTCCAGTTTAAGATAAAAATGATGCTGCATAAATAATGGTATAATTATGTCCTTACTGTCATTTTTCAAATCATAAAAATATTTGTTGCTAAATACATAAGAGTGCTTCAAGTTGTAAAATCATGAAGTGTTTATAGTTTGTTTTTATTGAGTGTAATGAACCCATGTTTGAACCTCATTAGTTAAACATTTGGATGTTTTTGGATGTCACGAGCCCATGCTCGAACTTCACTAACAGTTAATAAACATTTTCATCTTGTTGTACTTATCATATTAAGGTATAGATTTAGTATCAATGTGAATTATTTACATTGGACAAAACTGTAGAATGTAAAAGCTGAACATAAATGAAGAGCATGTATAAACTGGAGCAGAGTATGTATAACCAGAAGAAGAATATCATAAAAAATTAGAGTACTTATCTACTATTGAAATAAGGAAGTGTGTTGAGCATCTCTCAGACATAATCATCTTCTAAGGTTTGCAAAGGTTATGAGTGGGGGATGTAATGGTTTTGTGTTATAACAGATTGCATCTTTTAAACATCTTTCACTCATAACTTTGCAACTTTAGTGAGTCATCAGGAGGATTTTTCATGGTTTCCTAGAGCAACATCATGCTTATAGTTGTTGATTACACAAAGATTTATTCATATCACCAAAGGAGAGTCAAATAATCTAAGTGCTCTATGTTATTAACAGAATATGCTGAGGTTGATGCTAAAAATTAATAAGGATGTAGTTGATAATGATTCAAGGTTTCATCAATATGAGAAGTAAGCTTCATGTCAATCTCAGAATTTGATCACAAAGCTGCTTACTGGTATTCCATTTATCAAGATTTAAAGAGATTATTCTCTTTTAAGAAACTATTGAGCCTGTTACTATTTATGATAGTCATAAACTTCATCAAATGCTTCAAATATGTTATAGTTACTACTGTGGTGAACAAATTTGGGTTCATAATCTTTGAACCCACATGAAAAAAAGTGATCGAATGATTGACTGTTACTAATAATGTAATTCACATTATTAGTAATAGTAAAAAAAATGGAGATGAACATCATTGATATCAAATACTAGCCAAAGTGTGTACTAACAGTGAGCTGAAAGAATGCTTGATAGAGAATACCAAATGAAGTAATAGTGAAATATGGATAATAATCAAAGTATGGTAAGCAAGCTTGCAGGTAGACACCAGTCATTATTCCCAATAGTGACTGCTGATAAATCAAAGCCTTAGTCTATAGTGACAGAGAATGACACAAAAGGAGAAATAATGAATATCAAACAGTGAAACAACACTTCAAACCCATGGGTGGTGAGTCATAAGTAGAACAATAGAGAAGCTCACAACACAAATGATGGTGATACCACATCATGGTGAGTCATAAACCCAACTCACGACATGGTGAGCTAGACATGATAACAAACCCAACTCACATCATAATCACAACTCGACATAGTAACAGTCATAGAGAACAATGAGCTTGTGGTAAGAAAATAATCACAATATTGTGAGAGATCAACAATGAAGCATAAAAAATGACATACAAACTTTAGCAAAGTTTGGGTTCATGAAATTTCAAACCCGCATGCACAAGATAACTGAAGTATCAACAATGAGTCAAATAAAAGAGAGAAAAAGAGAATGCATGAAGTCGTCGTATCAACAAAGAAGAAGTAATAGATAAGAAGTTAAGAAATAGTTGAAGACAATCAAGCATGTGATAGGCTCGTGTTCACAAAGATAACTTCCAGAGATGCAAAGCAAAGGGATATAACAGCAAGGTCAACCATCGCATGTAAAAGAGGAACTATAACTCATTAACTATGACTTATCAAAAGCAGTATATGAGAACAAGAAGTTAAACAAGTAGAAGAAGTGCATGCGTATTTCATTACAAAGAATCAAATAGAGAGTTCCAATAAATTACCATTCACTAATGAAAAGATGGAGAAACACTGAGTATTGTCGAAGATGCAAGCCAAAGCAACTGCAGATGAAGTATTAACTCCAGCAGTAGTCGAAGACCATCAAAGAAAAGCCGAGTTCCTTCATAGATTTTGGAGAGCTTAGGGTTTCATTTTGAGTTTTCTCTGAGAAGACAAACACAAATGCCAAGGAAGGAATGAAGTAATTTTTGGTGTCCACCAAGCAAAGAATGCATTCAATGCATGCCAGTGCTAGCTATGGCCTCAAAAAAAGAAACATGCCACCTTTTGTGCTTATCCCATCTGATGCATTGCAAGTGGATTGAGGGTCATGTCGACCTCTTCACTTTGCAATAGTTACACTTAGATTTTTATCTAGGTTATCTAATAAAAGTTAGGGTATAGGGATTAGTATTTAATATTAAGTTTTGTATTTAATATTAAAATCTCTTGATAAAATTTTGGAATGTTTTATTTGTAAAAGGATTAATTCCTTATATTTTTTAGGCCAAAATTTAGGAAGAGATGCATGTTTCGGAGAACTCATTGTAATAGCATATTCTTAGGCACATTTTTAGGCTGAGATAGTGGAGCTTGGATTTTTGAATTGGAGGCTAGAGTTGATTATAAAATTGATTTTTGAGAATCAATTAAGGGTTGCAGATTTTGGAGAGAGGGAATTTTAGTGAACATATCATTCCTAGATGTTTTGAAGGCCTTTTTTTTTTGTAATCATCTTGTCAGATTATTGAAGAAATGAACCAGATTCTTTGCCTCCCATTTTGGGTACTTGTTTTCAATATCGAATCCTATTTCATCTTTTCTAGCAAGTGTTAAAATTGGTTATTAAATGAAAGAAGTTAATGAAATTCTGTTCCTTCTCAAGAAAATTAGCTATCCCTAGGCCTTGCATGAGAAATGCATGTTGTTAATTCTCCAAGCTATTTGTGGTAGAACCCTAATAGCATGAGTTTATGAACCTATATGTTGAATAGAGAATCGGATTGTTAAAAGTATTCATTTATAAGTCAGGATTGAAATTCATATTTTTTGAGAAGTCTGAATTATTCATTGGTGTATCACCCTAATCTTTTTAGTTTAGTATTGTTTTCCCTTTTCCCAATAGTTTGTAGATCAGGAAAGTGATATTTGATATTTTATAGGAACCGGCCTAGAATCCAGAGATTCCTCTTCATTCATAGTCTACCCATAGCTAGGAGAGGTTTCCATTGTCAGGATAGAATTATTTTTTGCCTTAATGCCTTATGTAAGGTAACAATTATAAGCCTGAATAGTTTTTGGCATGTTTGGTGGGACAACGAACTGCTTCTCAGTTTTGAGCTGTTATATTTATTATTGTTTCAAGTTTCAGTTGCAGCTCTAAGTGTGGATTTTAATGAGCAGTACTCCAATGAGATCAAATAAGGAAGGTTTTGTGTATCAAGAGTTATAGCCAAATAGAAGGGGAGGAAGCTCATCTAGAGGCGGAAGAGCATTGCATGATCCAAGAGGTATTTCTTTGAATTCAAATTTTTCATCATTTGATAATCCTATTTTTGAGAGACAAACTATAAATTCAGAAGAATTATAGGTTATCATTGAGGAGCTTAATCTTCCTAAAGATTTAGAGGTTCCTAATAATTTTGGATCAGAATTCCCAAGCATTGAAAATTTATCTATAGATAATTCTATTCTCGAAGCTTCTGTGAGTGGTGCTATAGAAACTCCTCAAAATTTAAAGACTTATCAAAGGAAGGTAGTTCAATCTGCTCAACCATTTGTTAGACTAGCTATTTAGTAGCAAGCTCCTCCACATCAAGCAATGGCTAGTAATTTTCCATTTGTCACATTTAATCAAGGCAATCCTTTGAGGATTGCAAATCACAACAATGTTCCATTGGCTTCTCTTAAAGGTTTACCATCATTCACTAGAGAGGGATCAGTGATAGTCATTGAGCACATTAGAGATGTTGCAACTCTTTGCAATGTTCATCATGTTACAGAAGAAGATGTAGCTTTGAAGCTACTAGCTACATCACACAAGGGTAAAGCCCTTGATTGGTTTAGAACACCTCTGGTAGATTCTATTGCTACTGGAGATGCTTTAGGATAAAGGCTATCAAAGTTTTTTGAAGACAAATCTAACAACTTGTCTCTTGTGGAACAATTAACTACAATCAAGAGTGCCCCACAAGGAGATGAGTGATTTTAACCTTCATTTTCAGAAGACTTGGAATCGGATCCCTGTTACGATAAGGCCTTCAGCTGAATATGCATTCTTATATTATTTGAAGAGTCTAAATAGTGATATCTCTATTGTGATTCAATCTATGGGAGGTAATACTTTACCTCAAGCTTTTGATACTACTATTAGGGCAGAGAATAGTCTTATCCAGGTAGGAAAAATAGCTCTCATGCCTCCTATGCCTTTCTTTCCTAATATATAGTCTAATATACCATTGGTAGTTCCACCATTATCTTCCATTCCATCTTATAAACCTTCAGAAATAGCTCCTATAGCCCCCCTAAATGAATTATAGACTATTAAGGACAGTCAGCAAAAAATTGAAAATTTGCTGCAATCTTTTGGTAATGATTTAGTGGCCCTAAAGAGGAATCAAGCTCATGTAAACCCTGCTATTCAAAATTAGTTTTCTAGTTCTTCTACACAGTACCCTAGTTAACCTAATTTTCAAGCTAATAGGCAGAAATTTCAAGGAAACACTAATGCAAATAGGTAGAATTGGAATATGAGATCAAATAGACAATATAATCCAGCACCTCTTAATACTGTTAGGGATATTGTGCCCAATCAAAATAATATTGCTATTGATTGGTGTTTTCCATGCAATGAGCCACATGATCAATCTACATGTTCTAATGGAATTCTTAATCAAGCTCTCATTGTACAGAATTCACTGAATTCACAGTAGAGTGTCTTTGTTGAAGAGGTTAAAAATTAGTCAGATCAAAGTACTACAGATACCAGATTTTTAAACTCGCAGGAGGAAGAATTTTGTGGACTTAATGAAATTCATCAATTGCAGGGAATACAAGAGAAAAAAAGAGAGCTCTTGAAGCTAATCAATCTGCTGGAAATGTTTCTTCTCCACCAGTTTCTATCTTGAAAAGTCCATGAGTTTCTACTAACAAAGATCAAACTCAGAGGAATGCTGATCAAAGTTCTCCTAGATCATCACATAAGGTACAATTTACTGTTCCATTCAATATTGTTGATACAATGAAAAAAATAAATGTTACTTTGTCCGCATGGGAAACTCTGTCCATTCCAGGATAGATTGAAATTCTGAAAGAGGAGTTGTCCCAATTGGCAGCTAATTCTCAAAAAATAGTACAACAATTACCAAGTGTGGTAATGACTAATTCTAAAGCTTCTAAAGTTTAGGAAAAGACACCAAAAGAAGATAAAAATCCGGCTAAAGTTCAACAGCCAATAATTCCAAAATTTAAGAAGGCTACAAATGTTGAGAAAATAGTGGCAACTATTGACAAGAAATTGTCAAATGTACAAAAAACAATAGGAAAGGAAGGTAAGAAATTTGCAAATGAAAAGCCTCCTCCTTTTTATGTATCTTTGATCATTGGAAATAAATTAGTTCATAATTTCATGCTGGATAGTGGTGCAACCAGTACTATTATGCCTAAAAAGGTGGCAGATTCATTGAACTTAAAGTATGAGCCACTTGAGAAGGGTGTAGTCCAGTTGGACGGAACTTCTATTAAGACTTTAGGAGTTATTAAGAATGCAAGTTTAACCCTGCACTTTTGCCCAAATTTTTTAATTCCATAGGATATATATGTTATTGATTTACCAACATATTTTGCCATGTGTCTATCTAGAGATTTTACAACCAAGATAGATGGTTATTGGTCATTAGATTGGTCACATTTGTACTTCAGAACTAGATATGCTACTAAGGTAACCATAAAATCAGAATTATTGGCCAAGAATCACATAGAGCCTTATAATCCAAGTCCTATCAATGCAAGTTGTGTGATCATGGATCAAGATGAAATTGCAAATTATTCAATGTATAATACTCAAACTGAAGCATATCCAGATATTTTTTTAGATGAATGGGCTACTAGGAATGAATAGAGTGATGATATGTTTGATACTAGTTTTGGAAATTACATGATTTTAGAATCTAATTCAATAGTTCCTAATTTGATTAAAGACCCAAAATCAGAATCTGATATATCTAACCAGCTTTGGGATTTGTTTTTTAATGGGTCAAGGAATAAGGATGGAGTTGGTGCAGGGGTTATGCTGATTTCACCTAATGGTGATAAATATTATGCAACATTTAAGTTGTCTTTTCCTTGTTCTAACAATGTGGCTGAATATGAAAGTTTAATCCAGGAATTAGAATGGGCAAGATTGAGAGGTATCAAATGTCTCAGAGCTTTTGGTGATAGCGAGCTTATTTTTAAGTAGGTGAGAGGCATCAATACTGTTAAAAATGATCTTCTTAAGATGTATAAATATGGAGTTTCTAATATTCTAGATGAATTTGATGCTTTCAACCTGATTTCAATTCCTAGAAGGGAAAATACACATGTTGATAGGCTGGCTAGTATTGGTGCTCATATTGCAATAACAGAAAATAAAGGAATAATTTTAGAGCAGTCACATATTAAGATAATTGTCAGGCCATCTATTCTAGATAATGACACTTATTGGCAAGTTTTCAATACTAATGAACATATACTAAGTTTTTTGACACAAACAGATGGTTTTTTAGCTTCAAGGGATAACAAAAACATTCAGCAAATGGAAGACCAGATTATTCAATTGAAAACTAATAAATTTCCAAAGGGGTTAGTAAGCTTGGCATCAATTTTTAATTGTAATGACCAATTTAGAAAGGGTAAAACCAGCCTGCTGATTGAAGAAGATCATTATGAAGAAGTGGAAATTTTCAGAGATAAGTGGTTGAAGGTTGGTAAAATAAATTCTCCTGAAGAAAAAGAACTATTTATTAACCTTTTTAGAGAATATAATGGTGTTTTTGCATGGGATTACTCTGATCTAAAAGGTTTTGATCCTCAATTAACTCAGCATACTATAGAATTAGAACCTAATGCTAGGCCAATTAGACAAAAGCAAAGACCTATAAACCCCAAATTACAGCCATTAATGCTAAAAGAGCTGAGAAAACTCCTAGATGGTGGTATTATATTTCCTATCAAGCACACATCTTGGGTTTCTAACTTAGTACCAGTAAGGAAGAAGAATGGAGATATAAGACTTTGTGTAGATTTTAGGGACCTTAATAGGGAATCTCTGAAAGATAGACACCCTCTTCCTTCCATGGAACAAATTTTACAATATGTTTTAGGTTCTAAGAGATTCTCACTCTTAGATGGATATTCTAGTTATAATCAGATTTTAGTTAAGGAATTTGATCAGTTTAAAAAAAGCTTTTACTACTAAATGGGGTACAATGGCCTACAGAAGAATGTCATTTGGGTTATCAAATGCTGGAGCTACTTTTTAGAAAGCAATGGACATGGCTTTCAAAAATTTAATGTATAAATTTGTTCTAGTATACCTAGATGATGTGACAATTTACAGCAAGGTTGCAAATCAACATCTTGATCATTTAAGACATATATTGCAGAGATGTAGAGAATTTGGAATATCTTTAAATCCTAAGAAATCTATGTTTACAACTCATGAAGGAAAACTCTTAGGATACCAATTGTCAAAGGAGGGAACAACAATTGATCCTGAAAGAATTCATGCAATTCTTGATCTTTCATTGCCTAAACATAAGAAAGGATTGCATAGTTTTATTGGGAGAATTAACTTTGTAAGGAGGTTTATTCTTGATATTGCAAATTTGCTAAAACCACTAACTACAATGCTTAAAAATGATATTCCTTTCAGCTGGACTGATGAAGGAATGAAGAATTTTGATTTGATAAAACATGCTTTGTCTTCAACCCCTACTCTTGTTAATCCTAATTTTACTAAAGCCTTCATTTTATATGCTTATGGTGGTTCTGACATAATTTCTACTATGCTAGTTCAAAATAATGACCAAACAAAGGAGCAACCAGTTGCATTTTTTAGCAAAGGTAAGGATGATTACGAGAGAAGGTAAACTTTTATTGAAAAATATGTACTGGCTATTATTAAAGCTTTGACAAAGTTTAAGCATCTAATTGCTAGAAATAAAGTCCACTTGATGGTTGCTCATCCTAGCATTAAGGAATTTTTGTTGAACAAGGATGTTAATGAGAAAAGAGCTGGTTGGATAACAAAGGTTATGGAGTATGATGTGTAGATTCATGTAACTAAGCTGGTTAGAGGCAAAGGTCTTTGTGCAAAAATGGCCAAAGAAGAAGAACAAATTGAGGCATCTAAAGAATCTAAAAATTCATAGAGTGATATTGTATTGTTTAATGATCCTGTGAATTGGTTGTCAGATATGATTAGATTCTTAAAAATTGGGCAGTGCCTAAATAATCTTGATAAGGAAAAAAGGAGGTACTACAGGTTACAATCTATTCCCTATGTTCTTATTGATGGTGTTTTATATAGAAAAGATTATTCTGGGATGTTTCTTAAATGTATTGATTCACTAGATCAAAGCAGAATACTATCTAAGTTTCATGATGGATCTTGTGGAGGACATTTCAGTCCTAAGACTACAACTTGGAAAATAGTAAGGGCAAGCTATTATTGGCCTGATTTATTTAAGGATGCTCATGTATGGGCTAGAAAATGTCATAAATGTGCACTTTTTGCAGGAAAACAAAGGCTGGTAGCACTGCCATTAAAACCAATTGTGGTTGATCAGCCATTTTCCAAATGGGGAATGGACTTTATAAGTCCTATCAATCCTAATTCTAGTGCAGGTCATAAATAAATTCTAACTGCTACTGATTATTTTACAAGATGGACCGAGGCTATTGAACTAAAGGAGGCTTCTGGACCTGCTATGTTAAAATTCTATGAAGATATTACAACTAGGTTTGGAGTTCCTCAATCAATTATTTTTGACAATGCTATGGCTTTTATTGGTTTAGCTATCACAGAATGGGCTGTAAAGAATGGGATTTATTTAAATACCTCTTCAAACTATTATCCTCAGGGTAATGGTCTTGCTAAATGTACAAACAAAAATCTAATCTGAATTATCAAAAAGACTCTATAGGAAAATAAGAGGGATTGGCATTCCAAATTGAAGGCAGCCTTGTGGCTCAATAGGATTACACCTAAACAGGTAATTGGGAATTCCCCTTATGTCCTAGTTTATGGTAAAGAGGCTAGATTGCCAGTTTCCACTGAATTTCCAGCCTTACAGCTAGCTGATTAGATGTTATTGTTTGGAGGAGAAGATCCCCTTAAACTGAGGTAAGTTGATTTGTTACAGCTTGAAGAGGAAAGGAGAAAAACATTGGATATAATGGAACTTATGCAAGCACAAACTAAGAAATCTTTTGATAAGAAAGCTAAGTTCAGAGAATTTAAAGAGGGAGATCTAGTGCTCAAGTGGGATGTGCTAAAGAGCAGGCCGGGGCAGCGTTATAAATTTGATAATTTTTAGTCAACCCCTTTTTTTATAATAGCCTATAAGGATAATAATGCTTTTTAGTTGTCCATAACTAAAGCAGAAGAATTGCAGATTTTAGTTAATGGAATACACCTCAAGCTCTGCTTTGAGGGTTAGATTTGTTTCAATTTTTTAGAATTCAATAAGTGTTGTCCAAGCACTAGGTTTCTAGGTTGCATTGAGTCTAGTTTAGATGCATTTTGATTTTCAATAAAGGTTGCATTCTTGGTTCAGTTTTCCTAAATTATGTTGCCCTACGATAAGCCTACAGGTCATGTCTAGCAAGAAGACATCCAACAAAAGTTTCCAAAATTATTACTAAAAAATACAACATACAATACAATAAGCATAAGTAGGAAAAGGTTGCATTTGTTTGTCTAATTAACACTACCTTGTAGGTTTTGTTAGGTTACATGTCATTATTGCATTCATTCTAGATGTCATTATTGTACTCTAAGTATTGATCAAGCATTACAAAACTCAAAAATTATCAAAGATCATTACATTGTGCATTCATACTGAATGTAGTATACACATGTCCTTTCTTGTTTCATATTTCAATTCAATATTTAGAATACATTGCAGAGTTGAAAACAAGAAAGATTGAAGTATGGAATAGGGGTCCCATGTATTGCCTTGTCTTGTCTTTAAGTCTGCTAGATTGTTTGCTAAGTCCATCTTTAGGTCTTCATCTTTTAGGTCTTCATTTGCATTCAGATCTGCATCTGCATCTAAGTCTTCTAGTTTTTCATCTGCATTGAAGGGAAAGAGAAATGATTAGATCTTGATGGCTCTAAGAAATACATGTGAATCAAATAACATACTGTAGCAATCAAGTTTTTAGTTCTGCATCAATCTGGAAAATTAAATGAAATAAGGAAATGTACACTGACACTCACTGCAAGGTAGTGTTAAAGGGACTTGTTTGATACATGAAACCTTTTACTACTAATGATCATTGTGCTGTATGTTGTCCTTTTTATTAACCAAGTATCTAAATTAAAGGGACTTTGTATGTTTCCAAACAAAGAAACCTTTTTCGGATAATGTATTTCATGCCATGATGTTATTTAAAAAACTTAATAGATTATCTTGCAGATAGCAGCTAACTGGTGCTCATATTCAGTCATTACCAAAGATACAAATCAAGTTGGTTTGGATACAAAAGAATGCTACAAGAAATGCCAACTTTCTAGTTTAAGATAAAAATGATGCTGCATAAATACTGGAACAATTATGTCCTTACTATCATTTTTCAAATCATAAACATATTTGTTGCTGAATACAGAAGAGTGCTTCAAGTTGTAAAATCATGAAGTGTTTATAGTTTTTTTTTATTGAGTGTCACGAACCCATGTTCGAACCTCATTAGTTAAACATTTTGATGTTTTTGGATGTCACGAGCCCATGCTTGAACTTCACTAACAGTAAATAAACATTTTCATCTTGTTGTACTTATCATATTAAGATACAGATTTAGTATCAATGTGAATTATTTACAGTGGGCAAAGCTACAGAATGTAAAAGCTGAACATAAATAAAGAGCATGTATAAACTGGAATAGAGTATGTATAACTAGAAGAAGAATATCATAAAAAATTAGAGTACTTATCTGCTATTGAAATAAGGAAGTGTGTTGAGCATCTCTTAGACATAATCATCTTCTAAGGTTTGTGAAGGTTATGAGTGGGAGATGTAATGGTTTTGTGTTATAATAGATTGCATCTTTTAAACATCTTTCACCCATAACCTTGCAACTTAAGTGAGTCATTAGGAGGATTTTTCATGGTTTCCTAGAGCAACATCATGCTTATAGTTGTTGATTACACAAAGATTTATTCATATCACCAAAGGAGAGTCAAATAATCTGAGTGCTCTATGTTATTAACATAATATGCTGAGGTTGATGCTAAAAATTAATAAGGATGTAGTTGATAATGATTCAAGGTTTCATCAATATGAGAAGTAAGCTTCATGTCAATCTCAGAATTTGATCACAAAGCTACTTACTGGTATTCCAGTTCTCAAGATTTAAATAGATTATTCTCTTTCAAGAAACTGTTGAGCCTGTTATTGTTTATGATAGTCATAAACTTCATCAAATGCTTCAAATATGTTATAGTTACTCCTGTGGTGAACAAATTTGGGTTCATAATCTTTGAACCCACATGAAAAAAAGTGATTGAATGATTCACTATTACTAATAATGTAATTGACATTATTAGTAACAGTCCAAAAAATTGAGATGAACATCATTGATATCAAATACTAGCCAAAGTGTGTACTAACAGTGAGCTCAAAGAATGCTCGACAGAGAATACCAAATGAAGTAACAGTGATATATGGAGAATAATCAAAGTATGGTAAGCAAGCTTGCAGGTAGACACCAGTCATTATTCCCAACAGTGACTGGTGATAAATCAAAGCCTCAGTCTATAGCGATAGAGAATGACACAAAAGGAGCAATAGTGAAACAACACTTCAAACCCACAGGTGGTGAGTCATAAGTAGAACAAAAGTGAAGTTCATGACAAGAACAATCACAAATGATGGTGATAGCACAACATGGTGAGTCATAAACCCAACTCATAGCATGGTGAGCTCATCATGATAACATACCCAACTCACGGCATAATCATACCTTGACATAGTAACAATCATAGAGAACAATGAGCTCGCGGTAGGAGAACAATCACAATATTGTGGGAGATCAACAATGAAGCATAAAAAATGACATACAAACTTTAGCAAAGTTCAGGTTCATGAACTTTCAAACCCGCATGCACAAGATAACTAAAGTATCAACAATGAGTCAAATAAAAGAGAGCAATAGAGAATGCATGAAACCACAGTATCAAAAAAGAAGAAGTAATAGATAAGAAGTTAAGAAACAGTTGAGGACAACAAAGCATGTGATACAATCATGTTCACAAAGATAACTTCCAGAGATGCAAAGCAAAGGGATATAACAGCAAGTTCAACCATTGCATGTAAAAGAGGAACTATAAGTCATTAACTGTGACTTATCAAAAGCAGTATACGAGAACAAGAAGTTAAACAAGAAGAAGTGCATGAGTATTTCATTACAAAGAATCAAACAGAGAATTCCAATAACTTACCATTCACTGATGAAAAGATGGAGAAATGCTAAGTATTGTTGAAGATGCAAGCCAAAGCACATTCAGATGAAGTATTAACTCCAAAAGCAGTCGAAGACCATCAAATCAAAGCCGAGTTCCTTCATAGATTTTGGAAAGCTTAGGGTTTCATTCTAAGTTTTCTCTGAGAAGACAAACGCAAATGCCAAGGAAGGAATGAACTAATTTTTGGAGTCCGCCAAGCAGACAACACATTCAATGCATGGCAGTGCCAGCTATGGCCTCGAAAATAGAAACATGCCACCTTTTGTGCTTATCCCATCTGATGCACTGCAAGTGGATTGAGGGTCATGTCAACCTCTTCACTTTGCAATAGTTACACTTAGATTTTTATCTAGGTATCTAATAAAAGTTAGGGTATAGGGATTAGTATTTAATATTAAGTTTTGTATTTAATATTAAAATCTCTTTTTAAAATTTTGGCATGTTTTATTTGTAAAAGGATTAATTCCTTATATTTTTTAGGCCAAAATTTAGGAAGAGATGCATGTTTTGGAGAACTCATTGTAATAGCATATTCTTAGGCACGTTTTTAGGCTGAGATAGTGGAGCTTGGATTTTTGAATTGGAGGCTAGAGTTGATTATAAAATTGATTTTTGAGAATCAATTAAGGGTTGCAGATTTTGGAGAGAGGGCATTTTAGTGAACATATTGTTCCTAGATTTTTTGAAGGCCATTTTTTTTTGTAATCATCTTGTTAGATTATTGAAGAAATGAACTAGATTCTTTGACCCCCATTTTGTGTACTTGTTTTCAATATTAAATCCTATTTCATCTTTTCTAGCAAGTGTTAAAATTGGTTATTATCTGAAAGAAGTGAATGAAATTCTATTCCTTCTCAAGAAAATTAGCTATCCCTAGGCGTTGCATGAGAAATGTATGTTGTTAATTCTCTGAGCTGTTTGTGGTAGAACCCTAATAGCATGAGTTTATTAACCTATATGTTGAACAGAGAATCAGATTGTTAAAAGTATTGATTTGTAAGTTAGGATTGAAATTCTTTTTTTTTGAGAAGTCTAAATTATTCGTTGGTGTATCACCCTAATCTTTTTAGTTTAGTATTCTTTTCCCTTTTCCCTATAGTTTGTAGATCAGGAAAGTGATATTCCATATTTTATAGGAACCGGCCTAGAATCCAGAGATTCCTCTTCATTCATAGTCTACCCACAGCTAGGAGAGGTTTCCATTGTTAGGAAAGAATTGTTGTTAGCCTTAATGCCTAATGTAAGGTAACAATCTTAAACCTGAATAGTTTTTGGCACGCTCGATGGGACAACAAACTACTTTTCAGTTCTGAGCTGTTATATTTATTATTGTTTCAAGTTTCAGTTGCAGCTCTAAGTGTGGATTTTAATGAGAAGAACTTCAACGAGATCAAATAGGGAAAGTTTTGTGTATCAAGAGTTATAGCCAAATAGAAGGGGAGGAAGATCATCTAGAGGCAGAAGAGCATTGCATGATCCAAGAGGTATTTCTTTGAATTCAAATTTTTCATCATTTGATAATCCTATTTTTGAGAGACAAACTATAAATTCAGAAGAATTATAGGTTATCATTGAGGAGCTTAATCTTCCTAAAGATTTAGAGGTTCCTAATAATTCTAGATCAGAATTCCCAATCATTGAAAATTTATCTATAGATAATTCTATTCTCAGAGATTTTGTGAGTGGTGCTACAGTAACTCCTCAAAGTTTAAAGACTTATCAAAGTAAGGTATTTCAATCTGCTCAACCATTTTTTACACCAGCTATTTAGTAGCAAGCTCCTCCACATCAAGCAATGGCCAGAAATTTTCCATTTGTCACATTTAATCAAGGCAGTCCTTTGAGGATTGCAAATCACAACAATGTTCCATTGGCTACTCTTAAAGGTTTACCACCATTCACTGGAGAAGGATCAGTGATAGTCATTAAGCACATCAGAGATGTTGCAACTCTTTGCAATGTTCATCATGTTATAGAAGAAGATGTAGCTTTGAAGCTGTTAGCTACATCACTCAAGGGTAAAGCCCTTGATTGGTTCAAAACACTTTTGGTAGATTCTATTGCTACTCGGGATGCTTTAGGAGAAAGGCTATCAAAGTTTTTTGAAGACAAATCTAACAACTTGTCTCTTGTGGAACAATTAACTACAAGAAAGAGGGCCCCACAAGAGGAGATGAGTGATTTTAACCTTCATTTTCAGAAGACTTGGAATCCGATCCCTTTTACAGTAAGGCCTTCAGCTGAATATGTATTCTTATATTATTTGAAGAGTCTAAATAGTGATATCTCTATTATGATTTAATCTATGGGAGGTAATACTTTACCTCAAGCTTTTAATACTGCTATTAGGGCAGAGAATGGTCTTATCCAGGCAGGAAAGATAGATCCCATGCCTCCTATGCCTTTCCTTCCTAATATACAGTCTAATATACCATTGGTAGTTCCACCATTATCTGCCATTCCATCTTATAAACCTTCATAAATAGCTCCTACAGCCCGCCTAAATGAATTACAGACTATTAAGGACAATCAGCAAAAAATTGAAAATTTGCTGCAATCTTTTGGTAATGATTTAGTGGCCCTAAAGAGGAATCAAGCTCATGTAAACCCTGCTATTCAAAATTAGTTTGCTGGTTCTTCTACATAGTACCCTAGTCAACCTAATTTTTAGGCTAATAGGCAGCAATTTCAAGGAAATACTAATGCAAACATGCAGAATTGGAATATGAGACCAAATAGAAAATATAATCCAGCACCTCTTAATACCTGTTAGGGATATTGTGCTTACTCAGAATAATATTGCTACTAATTGGTGTTTTCTATGCAATGAGCCACATGATCAATCTACATGTTCTAATTGAATTCTTAATCAAGCTCTCATGGTACAAAATTCACTGAATTCACAGCAGAGTGTCTCTGTTGAAGAGGTTAAAAATTAGTCAGATCAAAGTACTACAGATACCGGATTTTTAAACTCGTAGGAGGAAGAATTTTGTGGACTTAATGAAGATTCATCAATTTCATGGAATAGAAGAGAAAAAGAGAGAGCTCTTGAAGCTGATCAATCTGCTAGAAATGTTTCTTCTCCACCGGTTTCTATCTTGAAAAGTCCATCAATTTCTACTAACAAAGATCAAACTCAGAGGAATGCTAATCAAAGTTCTCCTAGATCATCACATAAGGTACAATTTACTATTCCATTCAATATTGTTGATACAATGAAAAAAACAAATGTTACTTTGTCCACATGGGAAACTTTGTCCATTCTAGGACATATTGAAATTCTGAAAGAGGAGTTGTCCAAATTGGCAACTAATTCTCAACAAACAATACAGTAGTTACCAAGTGTGGTAATGACTAATTTTGAAGCTTCTAAAGTTCAGGAAAAGACACCAAAAGAAGATAAAAAGGCTACTAAAGTTTAGCAGCCAGTAATTCCAAAATTTAAGAAGGCTATAGATGTTGAGAAAACAGTAGCAACTACTAACAAGAAATTGTCAAATGTACAAAAAACAACAAAAAAGGAAGGCAAGAAATTTGCACATGAAAAGCCTCCTCCTTTTTATGTGTCTTTGATCATTGGAAATAAATTAGTTCATAATTGCATGGTGGATAGTGGTGGAACTAGTACTGTTATGCCTAAAAAGGTGGCAGATTCATTGAACTTAAAGTATGAGCCACTTGAGAAGGGTGTAGTCCAGTTGGACGGAACTTCTATTAAGACTTTATGAGTTATTAAGAATGCAAGTTTAACCCTGCACTCTTGCCCAAATTTTTCAATTCCATAGGATATATATGTTATTGATTTACTAGCATATTTTGCCATGTGTCTGTCTAGAGATTTTATAGCCAAGATAACTGGTTATTTTTCATCAGATTGGTCACATTTGTACTTCAAAACTAGATATGGTACTAAGGTAACTATAAAATCAGAATTATTGGCCAAGAATCACATAGAGCGTTATAATCCAAGTCCTATCAATGCAAGTTTTGTGATCATGGATCAAGATGAAATTTCAAATTATTCAATGTATAATACTCAAACTGAAGCATATCCAAATATTTTTTTAGATGAATGGGCTACTAGGAATGAATAGAGTGATGATATGTTTGATACTAGTTTTGGAAACTACATAATTTTAGAATCTAATTCAATAGTTCCTAATTTGATTAAAGACCCAGAATCTGAATCTGATATATCTAACAAGCTTTGGGATTTGTTTTTTGATGGGTCAAGGAATAAGGATGGAGTTGGTGCAGGGGTTATGCTAATTTCACCTAATGGTGATAAATTTTATGATGCATTTAAGTTGTCTTTTCCTTGTTCTAACAATGTGGATGAATATGAAAGTTTAATCCAGGGATTAGAATGGGCAAGATTGAGAGGTATCAAATGTCTCAGAGTATTTGGTGATAGCGAGCTTATTGTTAAGGAGGTGAGAGGCATTAATACTATTAAAAATGATCTTCTTAAGATGTATAAATCTAGAGTTTCTGATATTCTAGATGAATTTGATGCTTTCAACCTGATTTCAATTCCTAGAAGGGAAAATAAACATGTTGATAGGTTGGCTGGCATTGGTGCTCATATTGCAATAACAAAAAATAAAGGAATAATTTCAGACCAGTCACATATTAAGATAATTGTTAGGCCATCTATTCCAGATAATGACACTTATTGGCAATCTTTCAATACTGATGAACATATACTAAGTTTTTTGACAGAAATAGATGGTTTTTTAGCTTCAAGGGATAACAAAAACATTCAGCAAATGGAAGACCATATTATTCAATTGAAAACTAATAAATTGTGAAAGGGGTTAGTAAGCTTGGAATTAGCTTTTAATTCTGATGACCAATTTAGAAAGGGTAAAACCAGCCTGCTGATTGAAGAAGATCATTATGTAGAAGTGGAAATTTTTAGAGATAAGCAGTTGAAGGTTGGTAAAATAAATTCTCTTGAAGAAAAAGAACTATTTATTGACCTTTTTAGAGAATATAATGATGTTTTTGCATGGGATTACTCTGGTCTAAAAGGTTTTGATCCTCAATTAACTCAACATACTATAGAATTGGAACCTAATGCTAGGCCAATTAGACAAAATCAAAGACCTATAAACCCCAAATTACAGCCATTAATGCTAAAAGAGATGAGAAAAATCCTAGATGGCGGTATTATATTTCCTATCAAGCACACATCTTAGGTTTCTAACTTAGTACCAGTAAGGAAGAAGAATGGAGAGATAAGACTTTGTGTAGATTTTAGGGACCTTAATAGGGCACCTCTGAAAGATAGACACCCTCTTCCTTCCATGGAACAAATTTTACAATATGTTTTAGGTTCTAAGAGATTCTCACTCTTAGATGGATATTTTGGTTATAATCAGATTTTAGTTAAGGAACCTGATCAGTTTAAAACAACTTTTACTACTAAATGGGGTACAATGGCCTATAGAAGAATCCCATTTGGGTTAGCAAATGTTGTAGCTACTTTTCAGAAAGCAATGGACATGGCTTTCAAAAATTTAATGTATAAATTTGTTCTAGTATACCTAGACGATGTAACAATTTACAACAAGGTTGCAAATCAGCATCTTGATCATTTAAGACAGATATTGCAGAGATGTAGAGAATTTGGAATATCTTTAAATCCTAAGAAATCTATGTTTGCAGTTCATGAAGGAAAACTCTTAGGATACCAAGTGTCAAAGGAGGGAACAACAATTGATCCTGAAAGAATTCATGCAATTCTTGATCTTTCATTGCCTAAACATAAGAAAGTATTGCAGAGTTTTATTGGGAGAATTAACTTTGTAAGGAGGTTTATTCTTGATATTGCAAATTTTCTAAAACCACTAACTACAATGCTTAAAAATGATATTCCTTTCAGCTGGACTGATGAAGGAAAGAAGAATTTTGATTTGATAAAACAGGTTTTGTCTTTAGCACCTACTCTTGTTAATCCTGATTTTACTAAAGACTTCATTTTATATGCTTATGGTGGTTATGACACAATTTCTGCTATGCTAGTTCAAAAGAATGACCAAAAATAGGAGCAACCAATTGCATTTTTCAACAAAGGTACAGATGATTATGAGAGAAGGTACACTTTTATTGAAAAACATGTACTGGCTATTATTAAATCTTTGAAGAAGTTTAAGCATCTAATTGCTAGAAATAAAGTCCGCTCGATGGTTGCTCATCCTAGCATTAAGGAATTTTTGTTGAACAAGGATGTTAATGAGAAAAGAGCTCTTTGGATAACAAAGGTTATGGAGTATGATGTGCAAATTCATGTAACTAAGCTGGTTAGAGGCAAAGGTCTTTATGCACAAATGGCCAAAGAAGAAGAACAAATTGAGGCATCTAAAGAATCTGAAAATTCATAGAGTGATATTGTATTGTTTAATGATCCTCTAAATTGGTTGTCAGATATGATTAGATTCTTACAAACTGGGCAATGCCCTAATAATCTTGATAAGGCAAAAAGGAGGTACTACAGGTTACAATCTATTTCCTATGTTCTTATTGATGGTGTTTTATATAGAAAAGATTATTCTGACATGTTTCTTAAATGTATTGATTCACTAGATCAAAGCAAAATACTATCTAAGTTTCATGATGGATCTTGTGGAGGACATTTCAGTCCTAAGACTATAGCTTGGAAAATACTAAGGGTAGGCTATTATTGGCCTGATCTATTTAAGGATGCTCATGTATGGGCTAGAAAATGTCATAAATGTGCACTTTTTGCAAGAAAATAAAGGTTGGCAGCACTGCCATTAAAACCAATTGTGGTTGATCAGCCATTTTCCAAATGGGGAATGGACTTTATTGGTCCTATCAATCCTAATTCTAGTGCAGGTCATAAATGGATTCTAACTACTACTGATTATTTTACAAGATGGACCAAGGCTATTGCACTAAAGGAGGCTTCTAGACCAACTGTGTTAAAATTCTATGAAGATATTACAACTAGGTTTGGAGTTCCTCAATCAATTATTTCTGACAATGCTATGGCTTTTATTGGTTTAGCTATCACAGAATGGGCTGTAAAGAATGGGATTTATTTAAGTACCTCTTCAAACTATTATCCTCAGGGTAATGGTCTTGCTGAATCTACAAACAAAAATCTAATCAGAATTATCAAAAAGACTCTGCAAGAAAATAAGAGGGATTGGCATTCCAAATTGAAGGCAGGCTTGTCGCTGGGTAGGATTACACCTAAATAGGTAATTGGGAATTCCCCTTATGTCCTAGTTTATGGTAAAGAGGCCAGATTGCTAGTTTCCACTGAATTTCCAGCCTTACAGCTAGCTGATCAGATGTTATTTTTTGGAGAAGAAGATACCCTTAAACTGAGTTATGCTGATTTGTTATAGCTTGAAGAGGAAAGGAGAAAAGCATTGGAAATAATGGAACTTATACAAGCACAAAATAAGAGATCTTATGATAAGAAAGCTAAGTTCAGATAATTTAAAGAGGGAGATCTAGTACTCAAGTGGGATGTGCTAAAGAGAAGGCCAGGGTAGCATGATAAATTTGATAATTTTTGGTCAGGCCCTTTTTTTATAACAGCCTGTAAGTTTAATAATGCTTTTAGTTGTCCACAATTGAAGGGGAATAATTGCAGATTCCAATTAATGAAATACACCTCAACCTCTGCTTCGAGGGTTAGGTTTGTTTCAGTTTTTCAAAATTCAATAAGTGTTGTCTAAGCAGTAGGTTTCTAGGTTGCATTGAGTCTAGTTTAGATGCATTTTCATTTTCAATAAAGGTTGCATTCTTGGTTCATTTTTCCTTAATTCTGTTGCCCTATGATAAGCCTACAGGTCATGTCTAGCAGGCAGACATCCAACAGAAGTTGCCAAAATTGTTACTCAAAAATACAGCATACAATACAATAAGCATAAGTAGGAAAAGGTTGCATTTGGTTGTCTAATTAACACTACCTTGTAGGTTTTGTTAGGTTACATGTCATTATTGCATTCATTCTAGATGTCATTATTATACTCTAAGTATTGATCAAGCATTACAAAACTCAAAAATTTATCAATGATCATTACATTGTGCATTCATACTGAATTTAGTATACAAATGTCTTTTCTTGTTTCATATTTCAATTCAATATTTAGAATACATTGCAGAATTGAAAACAAGAAAGATTGAAGTATGGAATAGGGGTCCCATGTATTGCCTTGTCTTGTCTTTAAGTCTGCTGGATTGTTTGCTAAGTCCATCTTTAGGTCTTCATCTTTTAGGTATTCATTTGCATTTAGGTCTCCATCTACATCTAAGTCTTCTAGTTTTTAATCTGCATTGAAAGGAAAGAGAAATGATTAGATCCTGATGGATCTTAGCAATACATGTGAATCAAATAACATACTGTAGAAATCAAGTTTTCAATTTTGCATCAATCTGGAAAATTAAATGAAATAAGGAAATGTACAGTGACACTCACTGCAAGGTAGTGTTAAAGGGACTTGTTTCATACATGAAACCTTTTACTACTAATGATCATTGTGGTGTATGTTGTCCCTTTTATTAACCAGGTATCTGAATTAAAGGGACCTAAGTATGTTTCCAAACTGAGAAACCTTTTGCAGATAATGTATTTCATGCCATGATGTTATTTGAAAAACTTAACAGATTATATTGTAGATAGCAGCTAATTGGTGCTCATATTCAGTCATTACCAAAGATACAAATCAAATTGGTTTGGCTACAAAAGAATACTACAAGAAATGCCAACTTTCCAGTTTAAGATAAAAATGATGCTGCATAAATACTGGTACAATTATGTCCTTACTGTCATTTTTCAAATCATAAACATATTTGTTGCTAAATACAGAAGAGTGCTTCAAGTTGTAAATCATGAAGTGTTTACAGTTTGTTTTTATTGAGTGTCACAAACCCCTGTTCGAACCTCATTAGTTAAACATTCTAATGTTTTTGGATGTCACGAGCCCATGCTCGAACTTCACTAACAGTTAATAAACATTTTCATCTTGTTGTACTTATCATATTAAGGTACAAATTTAGTATCAATGTGAATTATTTGCAGTGGAAAAAGCTGCAGAATGTAAAAGTTGAACATAAATGAAGAGCATGTATAAATTGGAACAAAGTATGTATAACCAGAAGAAGAATATCATAAAAAATTAGAGTACTTATCTGCTGTTGAAATAAGGAAGTGTGTTGAGCATCTCTCAGAAATAATCATCTTCTAAGGTTTGCGAAGGTTATGAGTGGGAGATGTAATGGTTTTTTGTTATAATAGATTGCATCTTTTAAACATCTTTCATTCATAACCTTGCAACTTTAGTGAGTCATTAGGAGGAGTTTTCATGGTTTCCTGGAGCAACATCATGCTTATAGTTGTTGATTACACAAAGATTTATTCATATCAGCAAAGGAGTGTCAAATAATCTGAGTGTTCTATGTTATTAACAGAATATGCTAAGGTTGATGCTAAAAATTAATAAGGATGTAGTTGATAATGATTCAAGGTTTCATCAATATGAGAAGTAAGCTTCATGTCAATCTCAGAATTTGATCACAAAGCTGCTTACTGGTATTCCAATTATCAAGATTTAAAGAGATTATTCTCTTTTAAGAAATTGTTGAGCCTATTAGTGTTTATGATAGTCATAAACTTTATCAAATGCTTCAAATATGTTATAGTTGCTACTATGGTGTACAAATTTGGGTTCATAATCTTTGAACCCACATGAAAAAAAGTGATCGAATGATTGACTGTTACTAATAATGTAATTCACATTATTAGTAACAGTAAAAAAAATCGAAATGAACATCATTCATATCAAATACTAGCCAAAGTGTGTACTAACAATGAGCTCAAAGAATGCTCGACAGAGAATACCAAATGAAGTAACAGTGAAATATGGAGAATAATCAAAGTATGGTAAGCAAGCTTGTGGGTAAACACCAGTTATTATTCTCAATAGTGACTAGTGATAAATCAAAGCCTCGGTCTATAGCGATAGAGAATGACACAAAAGGAGCAACAATGGATATCAAATAGTGAAACATCTCTTCAAACCCATGAGTGGTGAGTCATAAGTAGAACAATAGTGAAGCTCGTGATAAGAATAGTCACAAATGATGGTGATACCACAACATGGTGAGTCATAAACCCGACTCACGGCGTGGTGAGCTCGACATGATAACAAACCCAACTCACGGCATAATCATAGCTCGACATAGTAAGAGTCACAAAAAAAAATGAGCTCGCGGTAGGAGAACAGTCACAATATTGTGAGAGATAAAAAATGAAGCATAAAAAATGACATACGAACTTTAGCAAAGTTGGGGTTCATGAACTTTCAAACCCACATGCACAAGATAACTAAAGTATCAACAATGAGTCAAATAAAAGAGAGAAACAGAGAATGCATGAAGCCATGGTATCAACAAAGAAGAAGTAATAGATAAGAAGTTAAGAAATAGTTGAAGACAACAAAGCATGTGATAGGCTCATGTTCACAAAGATAACTTCCAGAGATGCAAAGCAAAGGGATATAACAACAAGTTCAACCATCGCATGTAAAAGAGGAACTATAACTCATTAACTATGATTTATCAAAACTAGTATATGAGAACAAGAAGTTAAACAAGAAGAAGTGCATGCGTATTTCATTACAAAGCATCAAACAGAGAGTTCCAATAACTTAGCATTCACTAATGAAAAGATGGAGAAATGCCGAGTATTATCGAAGATGCAAGCCAAAGCAACTGTAGATGAAGTATTAACTCTGGCAATAGTCAAAGACCATCAAAGAAAAGATGAGTTCCTTCATAGATTTTGGAGAGCTTAGCGTTTCATTCTGAGTTTTCTCCAAGAAGAGAAACGCAAATGCCAAGGAAGGAATGAACTAATTTTTGGAGTCTGCCAAGCAGAGAACGCATTCAATCCATGGCAGTGCCAGCTATGGCTTCAAAAATAGAAACATGCCACCTTTTGTGCTTATCCCATCTGATGCATTGCAAGTGGATTGAGGGTCACGTCGACCTCTTCACTTTGCAATAATTACACTTAAATTTTTATCTAGGTTATCTAATAAAAGTTAGGATATAGGGATTAGTATTTAATATTAATTTTTGTATTTAATATTAAAATCTCTTGTTAAAATTTTGGCATGTTTTATTTGTAAAAGGATTAATTCCTTATATTTTTTAGGCCAAAATTTAGGAAGAGATGCATGTTTTGGAGAACTCATTGTAATAGCATATTCTTAGGCACGTTTTCATTCTGAGATAGTGGAGCTGGGATTTTCGAATTGGAGGCTAGAGTTGATTATAAAATTGATTTTTGAGAATCAATTAAGGGTTGCAAATTTTGGAGAGAGGGCATTTTAGTGAACATATCGTTCCTAGATGTTTCGAAGGCCATTTTTTTTTGTAATCATCTTGTTAGATTTTTGAAGAAATGAACCAAATTCTTTGACTCCCATTTTGGGTACTTGTTTTCAATATCAAATCCTGTTTCATCTTTTCTAGCAAGTTTTAAAATTGGTTATTATCTAAAAGAAGTGAATGAAATTCTATTCCTTAAGAAAATTAGCTATCCCTAGGCCTTGCATGAGAAATGTATGTTGTTAATTCTCCAAGTTGTTTCTGGTAGAACCCTGATAGCATGAGTTTATTAACCTATATGTTGAATAGAGAATCATATTGTTAAAATTATTCATTTGTAAGTCAGGATTGAAATTCATCTTTTTCTAGAAGTCTAAATTATTCATTGGTGTATCACCCTAATCTTTTTAGTTTAGTATTCTTTTCCCTTTTCCCAATAGTTTGCAGATTAGGAAAGTGATATTCCATATTTTATAGGAACTGGCCTAGAATCTAGAGATTCATCTTCATTCATAGTCTACCCATAGCTAGGAGAGGTTTCCATTGTCAGGATAGAATTGTTGTTAGCCTTAATGCCTGATGTAAGGTAACAATTATAAGCCTGAACAGTAAGCACGCTTAATTCAATTCATTTGGAAGTGTTGTTTGTAATTAGTTATAGGGCTGACCTAATTGTGTATTTTGTAGGAGCATATAAATATAAGGTGTGCCCATTGTATTCAGTATGGAAGTTGATAGAGAGTTGTAATAAGCAGAGCAGAAGCATGAAAAGACACTAGAAGATGTATTAGAGCTTTGCTAAAGGTCAAAGTATCAGCACATCAAAGAAACTGATCTGACAAGCAGTGTCATAGTGACAGTTCATCCTGCAGATATAGTGTGTATCTAAGATCAGAAGGTTTTAGCCTTCACTACTTGAGCAGTGAGCTCTTGGACAGTGCATCCTCTCCCCTAACAGGGACTATTGTAAATGAATCCTAACAGGGTCCAACCCTTAACAAGGTCTACTATACTTAAATCATTGTAAAGCTACTCCTAACAAGGATCACAAAACACTAATGCAGAATATTAGTGGGTATCAATTCCCACCCGAGTTTTTACCTGTTTGGGTTTACCTATAGTCATATTGGTTGCATATATTGATTTCATATTGCATGTTTATGTGAATGTTTATTTCAGTACTTAAGCATTTAATTTCAACATAAAGATTAAAATGAAAAGTTAAAATACAGTGAACACTGATTCACCCCCCCTTCTCAATGTTCCCATTCCTAATAGTTTCATAGAACTCATTCAAGAGGGTTAACTTCATAGTAGATTGGTCTTCCAAATTATTGAAGTCTTATTTGATATTTCCATCAGACTCTATCATTTCATCTATCTCCCTATAGATCTCTACATCCCTAATGTTCTCATACTTGTAGTGAATATAAGACCTAATATCTCCAATGTGTAACAGATCGTAAGGGGTTTGCGAAAATGCTCCTTTCAGATAATCCTCATAAGACTTAAATGGGTTCTTCTTGAAATTATACCTCATTCTATCAACAACATCAAATATCATAGGTGCATCCATATCTTCTTGAAGAGTATGAAATCTAAATACCTTTAATAGGTTGAAATCTGGAACTTTTGCTTCAAGCAATCACGTGATGTATCTTCTAGATGGCTGTAGTGCTTCTTAACTCTATTCTCCTTACTTGCTGCTAATAAAATAGTGTAGAAATGATATGATTGAAGGTTTTTTATCCATCGCAAGATGAGTGAATGAATTAATCACTGGTAGCTCAATTTTTCACACTATCCAGTCAAACATAATTTCATGATCACATAATATGAATCTCCAAGTACCACGATCACTAACATAAACTATGTACTATCTATACACACCATATCTAAGCTCACATGAGTTTATTCCTCATAATCAAGATCTAGATAATTTCTGGTGTTTGCATCCAATTCTCCCCCTAAGGTCATGTGGCCTTCTAGGTCATTGTAGCAATGTAATCATCATGTGAAGGCATAGTAGCATGTATTGTCTCTCACTGAACCAATGCTTTATTGAACTCTTTTATCTTGCATATCTTCTCATGCTCTTCATTTTATGATTTCTTGAAATGATTCTCAAACTCATATATACACTCATTAAAAATTTTACCACTGTCACCAATATTCTTCCTTATAACCACATGTGATGGTCCTCTTTTATTGTTTGTTCCATTATACCTGCAAAACTTCACTACGTGTCCTAAGTTGTTGCATGTGAAACATGTAGGTGGTCTTCTTTTCTAATTATCCTGCATCTTACAATACCTTGTAGTATGCCCAAAGTTATTGTATTTGTGGCATGTGATCTTTGTTTTTGATTCTTCTCTGATGTAATCTTTTTTATATCTAGACTGATCGGGTTTCCTACATTCATCTTTCTTATGTCCATATGCATAACAACTATGAAAATAACCAAAAAAGGGTTTGAAAGAACTGTTACCTCTCCAATCTCTTTTCATGTGTCCAAGTTTGTTGCATCCAAAGCATCTACCTCTGAAAGGTTTGATCTGATCTCTAGGTCTCTCAAGAGTAGGTTTGTCTTCATTCTTCACTTCATGTGATTTAACATTAGTCTTAGAACATTCACCTTCATTGAATTTGATTACAGTCATGTCTCCTTTAGGTTTTTGGTTTCTGTGATCAAGTTCAGTCTTCATTTGTCCTATCTACACATTTTCTTCTTTTAGTGTCTCTTCAACTTTGTATCTTGCATCATTTTCATGTTGAATTTATTTAATCATCAGAAGATTGACTTGTTCCTTTTCTTGCTCTGCCTTCTTTACCTGGTCTGATGTATCATTATCTAAATCTTCTTTGATCTTATCGATAAGGTCCTATCTCTAACTTTTTACAATTTCAAGTTGTTCCTTTAGTTTCTTGATGAAACCTTTTGCTCTTCTTAATTTGAATTTTATTTCACCATTCTCAGCCTTTTCTTTGTCTAGGTCATCAGTGCTACTTCAAAGTTCTCTTGCAAACTTTTTGAATCCATTATGATCTCCCTTAAGATGTTAGGCTTTCTCTGCAAGGGCCAATAAATATGATACCAATTGTTAGGATTAAGTAATACTAAGAGGAGGTATAACAATATTAAAGCACTTTAAATTAAACTTTGACAAATTGCAAATAAACAATATCAATGCTAAAATGAAAAGAACATATACACACAACACATAACACATAACTCATAACACCATGATTTTTTTTCAAAGAAACCCTAGCCAAGGGAAAACCCTGGTGGGGATGGTACCCACAACTATGCACTAAAATATTGAATCCTTGTTAGGAGATCTAGCCCTATTAAGAGCTGAATATTACATAGTACATTTCCTTGTTAGAGGAATACAAAAACCCTGTTAAAGGTGGTGACCTTATAGCTCTTACAATAAAAAACTTTGTCACCAAAAGTATTCTTCAAGTAATAAATAATAGAAGCATCTTCTATACTTTGATAGTTCTATTTGTAGCTCTATCAATCATAGATCTCGCATCTGCTATATGCCTTTACTGAAATCCAAAATTTGTATGCATTTCTATCTTATATTTTTCCCTTATCGCTTTCACAAAACACTCTATACTTATATCAATTCTGCCATCTAGTCGGCTCTCAAATACAATACAAAACATAATAAATATTTATGGAAATGATAAATACTGATTCAATGATCTTATATTACCAAAGTGTCAGCAATATACAACTTTCATCTAACTTAGCATGTTACCATTCCATGTAAACTTCCCTCAATCATCACGATTGTTCACATACCCTGTTTCACTGATCCTATGTGTTTGCATACCTTCATATCACTGTATCTTCTTGATATCAACACCAAAACATGTGCACCCTTAACTAAAGGTCCTACATATACCATACTATCTTCCTATAATTTCACAAGCCATAATACATCATATACCATCTTCACTAACCAAAATTGTACTACAGAATACTATTATCCCAATTCTGTACTTAGTCATTTTCATGACTGAGCCTCTAATACTTATCATCACTTCATGTGATCACTCCAGCATAAGTGTTTCCATAAATGAAAAAACTTAAGTGATCCATAGTGCTCCCAAAACATCACTTACCAACAAGCTCTCCCTTTGGCATTGATGGAAACACTTAGCAAAAAATGACTAAGTGTTAAAATACTATCTTCCTTCTACTTCTCTATATACATATCCTTTCTTCTTTTCTTCTTCTTCCTTTTTTTTAATTTACACATTTCTTTTCTTTTCTCTTTTTTTCTCTCTCGCTCCTCATTTTTCTCTTCTCTTCTCTTCCTCTCCATTTGACATCAATGGAAAAGGTACTTACAAAATTTCAAAATTTCAAAATCTTAAGCACAAAAGACTTAGTGCTTACTTACCAAATTTAGAATATCTTGGAAAGTGTCTTCCAAGGTCTTCACTTAATTTTCCCATGACTTGATTAGAATCTCATTGACATGGATTAGTCCATTTAGTGCATAAGATGCGTGCTCTTTTGCATTTAGTTCAGTTGGTATAGAATTTTTCATTTACCCTTCTATCTTCTCCATCTCTATGAGATGAGTTTCAAGAATTGAAAGCTTAGGAGTGATTAGACTCTTTAGCAAATCAAATCTTTCCACTACTCTCCCTTTCTCTGTATTCAAAGTTCTTATCTTATCCAAAATTTTGGATGTCTTCTTGTCCATTTCCACCACATATGGTGAAGAGGTTTCACAACTATCCATTAAGCTGTCTAAAGTATCCATGTCCTTGGCTATGATATCTTCTATATTCTTAACATGTCCAATGGGATTTATGCAGTAGCTATATATGTTTCTTTTGTGTGTGACACAACTTTTAGCTTTGATTTTAGTTGATTTCATAATGCCCAAGTCCCATGAGATGGAATGACAAACTTCCTTCAACTTCTTTTCTAAGAATATCTTTTCAGCATTGTCCTCTGCAATCTTTAACAATGACTCAAAATGATTTTCAAAGTTTTCTAATGCCAAGTTCAAGATTTCTACATCATCCTTTCCTAGAAAAATAAGAGGTATAGGGAGTATTTTTTTCACTGTCTCCACTGCCCTAGAAATCACCTTTAACTTCTAGTCCCCCTTAAGTTCTGATCTTTCCTTTTCCTTAGCAAATTGCATGAAGGATAACCTCATGAGTTTATCCTCATACATGATTTTCACATCTATGCTTACTGGTTTGGCCATACTTTCCAACAATAGGGTGAAGGAGGTATCCAGTTCTCAATTAAGTTTAGTTCTTACCTCTTCTTCTTTTTCTGTTGCTATCACCTCTTCCTACTTTTCCTCTTGTTGTTTCTCCTTCTCTTGTTCTTTTTCTTCCTATTTTTCTTCTTTATGTTCTTCCTCTTTTTGTCCTTCCTCATCCATTGTCATCGCACTATCTAGATTATCTTGAAATAAGTCACGTGCATCAAGTGAGGTGTCTAATGATATAGGCATACTAGAAATGAAGAAGTTTGGTTGCTTGTCAACTTCGCTCGCTTTCTCACTCACTTCAAATGTCTTAGAGATTTCTCCCATTCCTAAAGGTGTAGGCTTGGTAACCTTGGGAGGTGAAGTCTGCTTAGGCATTTTGCACATAAGAATTTGGTTCCAATTCCTTTTGTGTATCCTTTATAACCTCATCATACTTTCTTTCCATTATCTTCACCAGTATGGCCTTTATTCTCAATAGAGGTTTCAACTCTTTAATGATTCTCTCCCTCTCTTGTATAGATACTAATGGTAACATGCCTTTAATAGCCTTATTTCTTATATTCTCATCCTCAGATTGTGCTAATTGTTTTCTTATTTATAACTTTCTATACAAGTCCTTAGGGATACTTCCCTCTATCTGTAACAATTTTTTCTTGAAAACTAATAAGTACTTAATTAATGTGTCCTTAATTACTACTTGATTTTAAGAATCATACCTTTCATAGTATCTATTTATTGTCTTCAGATTTCCATCTCTTATTACTCTCTTTTGTAACATTTGGATGTTCAGTTTCCATAGATCTTGTGGCCTCTTCTTTACTTCTTCTTCTTTCTTCTCAGTCACCTTATCCTCTTTCTTCTTTATTTCTTCTTCTACCTTTTGTTTCTTAGGGCTTCTTGGTTTATTAGATCTTGTAGATCTCCTAGGTGTACTCGTAGGTACATTTACTTGTTTTGTCTTCTCTTGTGTAACTGATAAATCAATTATATTTGGAGTAGGACTTACTATCTATTCTGCTACAGAAGGAGGAGGTGCCTCAATTGCCAAGCTAGAGGATCATTATCTCATCTTTCTCCTTACTTCTCTCAACTGCTCCTTTGTAATTCCTACCTTCATAGAAATGGCATCAACTAATTTCTCAATCTTTCTTTTCCTTGTTCCCTTGTCCTGTTCCTCTCTTACTTTAGCTGACTTCTCCAAGTAAGTTCCCCATCTTTCTTCATATGTATCTATCTCAGCTGCTAGTACATGTTCAACTGGGATTGTGAGAACCTCATAACTAACCTCATACCCCATAGGGTAGCACCATTTATTTCTTGGTTCAACTACCTCAAAGCATACATAGTCTATTTCAACCATGAAACAAATAGTGTCTTTGTATTTCTCAACTATCTCCTTAGGTATCGTGTACCTTTCCTTCATTTTCCTTTGAAGAATTTTTATCATTGCAAATAGTTCACCATCTACACAATTTTTATCTTGTCTTCGGTAGCTTTCTAAGATTTGTAGACCAGTAGGTACACTATCCTTCCATGCCCTAGGGTGCATTCCAAGAAACTTGTGCTCAATGTGGATGTACATCTAGACTAGAAGAGATTCAAACCTGAATGACTTTGATTTATCCTTCTTGATTATCTTCACATTCTCTAAGAACTACTGTGCAAGGATTTCACATAAGTTATATTTTTTATTTTCCTTCACCATTCATTCAACCATCATAATAACTCTTGCTGACATAAAATTAGGACTACTACTATAGTACAACTTATAACCTAGTAGCATTGCTACCAATCTCACATATTAATGAAAGATGTCATTTATAGTCATTTCTCTCTTATCCCACTTAGAATGTGTTAGGGTTTCTACTTGTTTTCTGATATTTTTCTCTGCTAATAGGAGGGATCCAGTATTATCCAATCTAGTTATCTCATGAATGAACTAGCTACATATCTTAACATGTTTCTCTCCAATCCAAATGAATTGGTCATGGATTCTTCTTAGAATGATTTTGAACCATTCAGTTTCATAGAACTCATTCATGAGGGTTAACTTGATAGTAGATAGGTCTTCCAAATGCTTGAACTCTTCTTACATATTTCCATCAAAATCTATCATTTCATTTATCTCCCTATAGATCTCTACATCCCCAATAGTCTCATACTTGCAGTGAATATAAGCCCTAATATCTCCAATGTATAACACATCGTAAGTGGTTTGCAAAAATGGTCCTTTCAGATAATCCTCATAAGACTTAAAAAATTTCTTCTTGAAATTATACCTCATTCTATCAATAACATCAAACATCATAGGTGCATGCATCCATATCTTCTTGAAGAGTATGAAATCTAAATACCTTTAATACACTGAAAACCTAAACTTTTTCTTCGAGCGATCACATGATGTATCTGCTAGATGGCTATAGTGCTTGTTAACTCTATTCTCCTTGTTTGCTTCTAATAAAATAGTGTATAAATGATATTATTAAAGGTTTTTAATCCATCGCAAGGTGAGTGAATGCATTAGTCACTGGTATCTTAAATTTTTACACTATCCAATCAAACATAATTTCACAATCATAGGATATGAATCTCCAAGTACCATGATCACCAACATAAACTTTGTAGTGTCTATACACACCATATCTAAGCTCCCATGAGCTTATTCCTCATAATCAAAGTGTGGATAATTTCTTTTTTCTACATCCATTGCTCCCCCTAAGGCCACGCAACCTTCTAGGTTGATGTAGCAATGTAATTATCATGTGAAGACATAGTAGCATCTACTATCTCTCACTGAACCAATGCCTTATTGAACTCTTTTATCTTCCATATTTTTTCATGCTGTTCATTTTCTAATTTGTTTAAATGATTCTCAAACTCATCTATACACTCATTAATACTTTTACCACTATCACCAATATTCTTCCTTATAACCACATGTGGTGGTCCTCTTCGATTGTTTGTTCCATTATACCTTCAAAAATTTGCCGTGTCTTAAGTTGTTGCATTTGAAACATGTAGGTGGTCTTCTTTTCTAATTATCCTACATCTTACAATACCTTGTAGTATGCCCAAATTTATTGCATTTGTGGTATGTGATCTTTGTTGTTTATTCTTCTCTGATGTAATCATTTTTATATCTACACTGATCAGGTTTCCTACATTCTAATTTCTTATGTCCATATGCATAACAACTAGGAAAATAACCAAAAAGGGTTTGAAAGAACTGTTATCTCTCCATTCTCTTTTCATGTGTCCAAGTTTTTTGCATCCAAAGAATCTACCTCTGAAAGGTCTAATCTGATCTCTAGGTCTCTCAACAGTAGGTTTTTCTTTAGTCTTTGCTTCATATGATTCATCATTAATCTTAGAACATTCACCTTCATTAAATCTGATTCTTGTCATGTCTCCTTTAGGTTTTCGTCTCTCTCTTTATTCATCAATTTTGTCACTACTCATGTGTAGCTTCTCAATGTGTAATTTGGATTGAGTGAGTTTACCTTCTATGATCTGATTGTAATTCTCCAATTCTTGACATTTATCCTTGTAGTGATCAAGTTTAGTCTTCATTTGTCCTATCTAAACATTTGCTTCTTTTAGTGTCTCTTCAACTATGTATCTTGCATCCTTTTCATGTTGAATTTATTTAATTATCAGAAGATTAATTTGTTCCTTTTCTTGCTCCACCTTCTTTACTTGGTCTAATGTATCATTGTCTAAATCTTCTTTGATCTTATCCATAAGGTCTTGTCTCTAACTTTTTGCAATTTCAAGTTGTTCCTTTAGTTTCTTGATGAAACCTTTTGCTCTTCTCAATTTGAATTTTAGTTCACCATTCTCAGCCTTTTCTTTATCTAGGTCATCAGTGCTACTTCAAAGTTCTCTTGCAAAATTTCAGGATCCATTATGATCTCCCTTAAGCTGTTAGGATTTGATACCAATTGTTAGGATTAAGTAATACTAAGAGGGGGGTGAATCAGTATTAAAGCACTTTAATTTAAACTTCAACCAATTACAAATAAACCATATCAATGATGAAATGAAAAGAATGTATACACATAACACATAACTCATAACACCATGATTTTTTTTCAAGGAAACCCTAGCCAAGGGAAAACCCTGGTGGGGCTGGTACCCACAACAATGCACTAAAATATTGAATCCCTATTAGGAGATCTAGTCCTGTTAAGAGCTGGATATTACATAGTACATTTCCTTGTTAGAGGAATACAAAAACCTATTAGGGGTATAAAAAAACCCTGTTAAAGGTGATGAACTTATAGCTCTTACAATCAAAAACTCTGTCACAAATAGTATTCTTCAAGAAATTAACAATACAAGCATCTGATATGCTTTGATAGTTCTAGTTGTATCTCTGTCAATCATAGATCTTGCATCTACTATATGCCTTTACTGATATCCAAAATTTGTATCCATTTCTATCTCATAGTTTTCCCTTATCGCTTTCATAAAACACTCTATACTTATATCAATTATGCCATCCAGTCGGCTCTCAAATACAATACAAAACATAATAAATATTTATATAAATGATAACTACTAATTCAACGATCTTATATTATCAAAGTGTTGGCAATATACAACTTTCATCTGACTTAGCACGTTACCATTCCATCTAAACTTCCCTCGATCATCATGACTGTTCACATACCCTATTTCACCGATTCTCTATCTTTGCATACCTTCATATCATTGTATCTTCTTGATATCAACACCAACACACATGTGCCCTTAACTCAAGGTCATACATATTGAATATTGTCTTCCTATAGCTTCGAAAGCTAGAATACATCATATACCATCTTTTCTAGCCAAAATTGTACTGCAAAATAGTGTTATCCTGATTTTGTACTTAGTCATTTTCATGACTGAGTCTCTAATACTTATCATCAATTCATGCGATCACTCCATCATAAGTGTTTCCACATATGATAGCCCTTAAGTGGTCCATAGTTCTCCCAAAACATCACTTGCCAAAAGATTTCATCTAACAAAATCCCTTTACCTTTCTCAGTCTTCATATACAAATTACTATTGTCATTTGTCCTTGCAAAACTAGTCTTTATCAATAATTATGCAGTCTATCATACCATGCTCTAGGGGCTTGTTTCAATTCATACAGTGCCTTGTGCATCTTGCAAAGCATATTCTTCTTGGTTGGGTCAACAATTCCTTCAAGTTTTTCAATGTATACCTCTTCTTCCAATATCCCATTCAGAAATAGAGAAAAGACATCCATCTGATATACTTTTAATCCTTGATAAGCTGCATATGCAAGTAGAGTCCTTACTCCTAATCTTGCAACTAGGGAAAATGTCTCCCCATAGTCAATTCCTTCTTCTTGTGCATACCCCTTGCATACAAATATGGCCTTGTTTCAAGTGATTGCTCCATGTTCATTTATCTTGTTTTTGAATACCCATTTTGTTCCAATAACATTCTTGTCTTCTGGTCTCGATACTAGAGTCTAGGTATTATTCTTTTCTATCTAATCTATTTCTTCATTCATGTCATGTATCCTGATGAAGGGTGCTCCCCTTAATACCACAAACACATAACAGAAATAGAGAAACAACAACAATATGCAAGAACAGAAAATTGGCTTCTTATTATCTCCACAAATGTGGAATTACAAACTTTCAGAATTACAATATGCAAAGCCACATGGGCATTCCCTTACAATATTCTGTAGGACAAAGCCTCGAATCAATACCCAGATCTACTACCCAGAACTATTCTGAACTGCCTAAGACAATAATACAGCCTTCCTTATATAGGCAATTTTCCACCGCCTGGGAAGGTTCCAGAATTTTAGCCAATAAGGCCGACCAAACTTAGAATTATTTTTTTATTTTACATTTCATTACATCATAGTCGGCTCAAAATAAATTTTGAAACCCGAACAGAAATTTTGAAGAAAAATCATTTTCCGCCATTTCAGGTGACCCAACTTCCGAAGACCATAAGTCATCACCAGTTGACCCGATTGACTATTGTAACCCCATTTCGGAAAGGGCGCGAGGAGCTCTACAACGCTTGAATTAAGAAAGCTTCATTCAGCCCAAAATTTGACCTCATCCGGGGCCTCTAAAGCCTTCAAAATTGAGTTCGAAGTTTCTGTACCCTGCTGCCAATACTGAAAATCTTCAATATCTTCCAATATACACTTGATCTGGCAATGAAACTTTACTGGCAGACTTATATGACCAAAATGAACCTCCAAGAAAGAAATCAGATCATTCTGAGCACATACAAAAATTACCAAAAATAGTAACTTTCCATAAACAGCAGCTCTGCACAAAATAGCCCTTATTGAATACAAAAATAGAAATATTTTTTGGGTGATGCAAGATTGCTCTTACACCCAGGATGCTCCTGCATCATATCCAATCATCATTCTCTAAAGCATCTTTTACTATTTTAGGCTCAAAATCAAATAGTAAGCATGTATGATATTTCAACTTACTTCTTTTCATGACTCTAGATTCTTTAGTTAGGAATGGGAGCACTAAGAGGGGGGGGGGTGGGGGGTGAATAAGTGTTCACTTAATTTGATTTTTTTACTTTACTTCTTAAACTTAACTTGAATGCTTAAGTACTGAAATGAACATCAAAATAAATAGGAAACATTAACACAACACATAAAACCAATGTGGTTATAGGGAAACCCAAATAGGTAAAATCCCCGATGGGAATTGGCACCCACTAATAATTTGTACTAGTGTTTTATGATCCTTGTTAGAAGATCCTTAACCTTGTTAGGAGTTCCTTTACAATATATTTAGTACAGTGACTTGGTCAAGGGTTGGACCCTATTAGGAGTCTTTTAAAATAACCCTATTAGGGGTGTAGACTCACTGTCCTAGATCTCACTTCTCAATTCGTGAAGGCTACAACCTTCTGATCTCAGTTACACACTATATTTGCTGGATGAACTAGCACTATGACACTACTTGTCTAATCAGTTCATTTGATGCACTGATTCTTTGACCTCTTGCAAAGCTCTAATACATCTTGAAAACTCTTTGCACACTTCTTGTCTTCTTGTCTTGACTCTATATCCACTCACACCCTTAATTACAATGACGCATCTAATATTTATATGCACATACAAAGAAATTAACTAGGTCGTCCCTTTAACTGATTATATACAATGCTTCCAATTGAATTGGCTCAAGTGTGTTTACAAAAAAAGTTAATTACATGTCTATAACCTAATTACAATAGGTGCATAGCCATTACAACATAATAATATAACCGCTAACCAAAATACCAACAGTCGGTTGCTTGCACTGTTCTTCCCTGGCATTCACTGTCTGTACAACTTAAACTCTCTATATCTTCCTCATACTGAATCTTCTGATCATGCGCTCTTAGACTTAGCATGAATATGGTCTTACCAACTTAACTTCTAGGGTGCATACCATAATTTTTTCATATGCACATGCACTAATGCTCTGACCTTCAGGTACTCTGTATACTATCTAGTCTTCAACACTTAGCCAATTTCTGATCTTCTTATCATAAGAACTAACTCCAAAACATCATATGACTTTGTTTCCATAATGAAAACACTATATTAAGTCACATACACCAGTATAGTCAACTTTCCAACAATCTCCCCCTTTTTCATTGATGGCAACAAAGGAATATGGCAAAGTTACTAATTGTCCCTTAATACAAAAACACTTAATCATACTCTATCTTATATCTCCCTTATATCTTCTTACTATACATTTTATTTACATAGCTATAGCTCCATATTCTATACATACTCCCGCTTTGATATTAATGAAAAAGGTGTTACAAAACTAAATCTATACAAGTACTTACACTAAAAGTACATCTGGGTATGCAATTTGTAAATTTTGGATCTCTTGCTTCCAAAATGCAATCAGTGCATTGATTGTTTGGAGATGGGCGCATAAAGCATATTGTAGTTTCTCCATCTTCTCCAAATCTGAACTAGGAACTTGATCATATGTCACCATGGTGGCATTGATCTCCTTGATATTTTGATTCAACACATCTAGGGAGGGCGCAAGAGCATTTCTAAGCTGAGTCTACCTAGCCCTTATTTTTGACATCTCCTTTTCTGCCTTATCAATTTTGTCAATCTATCCTTGATATACATTGTTACACATGTTTATATCAGTAGAGGGATCTTCTACCAACTACCTCACCTTTTCAATCATGGCCTTTGCTTCTTGAATCTTCTTGTGGTTATCGGCTGTCAACTTATCTTGATCCATACAGTCAGCAATAATTTTCCTTCCTTTTGCTACAAACTCTTTCAAAGTTTCTTGTCCAACTTTAAGTGAACTGAGGTCTAGTGAGAAGTTGTTGACCAACTCATTTAGTCTTTTCTTCATATACTTCTCCTCTACAACTAATGATGCTAATTCTTCCAAGTTAGAGAAGTTACTCTTGAACTGTGAAAGAATTGCACTTACATCATCAACAAAGTGTACCTTGGAAACTTTCTTATCTACTGGTAACAAGTTGTTTAGGATGTTTACTGATTCTACAAGGAGGGGATTCCTCATTACTTGTTTCTCCTTGGCCTTCTCCATAGCTAAGACACTGAACTTGATCTGGTCTTCTTCTCCCCACGAGTCCAAACTAGTGGTGTCAGGTGTTAAGCTTGACAACGATGATGTTGAGGGAGTGATAGGAGTGTTATCCATCACTTCTTGCTTTACTTTGCTTAGAATTTCAACTGATGGTTCATTTCCTTTTACCTCTTCTTCTCCTTTTTTTGTCTCTTTTTCTTTTTCTATCTCAGGTGAGCTACCACCATATAGTGTTTCATCCTCTTGTGTTCTTACAAAGGCTTCTTCAACTTGTCCAATTCCTTATCTATTATCACCATTTCAATTTCAACATTATCAATAATGATGGTGCTATCCTTTAGTGACTCTATCATGGGCACAGACTTATTTGCCTTTGTATTTGTTTCAACTATAGGCGCTAAGTCCCGAGGACCTGTCATAGGTACATTAGTGGGCTCTTCTACCTTGACATCCTTTGTAGGCACTTGAGCTATAGGCACAATAGGTGGGCACATGTGCCTGTTCATGAAAACCTTCTCAAATGCTTTCTTTGTTTCCTTAGCAACCAATTCATAGTTCTTATCCATGATATTTAATGTTCTTGTCTTGGTTTTGAGGTGAGGTTTCACTAGATCTAACAGTAAGGTCTTCTCCTCTAAAGAACATACTGGTAAGATCTCATCTAAGATCTTCTCTCTTATTCTCAGATCTTCCTCCATTTCTTATCTCTTCAAGAAATCTAAAATGTTCCAAACACTATCTGGAATCATATTTTTCAATTCTAGCACTCCCTTTTTAAACTTAAGCATGTGTTTGACAATCATGCCATGAATCTCTAACTTATCTATTTCACTGTACTTATCATAAAATTTTCCTATTTGATCAATCCTTCCTTCATCAATAACCCTTTTACTCAACACTTGAAGACTAGGTCTAAAACCTACCTTTGGAGGTGCCTAAGTGTTTCTTTTTCTTCATGTTGCTCCTGAGGATGGATGACTAGTGCTGATCTATTTCTTCCTATTTTCTATTGTCTTATACTCTGAAGGAGTAGTAAGATCAATTGTTACTATGGGCACAAGAGGGGCAACATCAGATTTACCATTCTGATCATCTGATTTTTCAATTTTTACCACCTTCATCTTTGGATCATCAAATTTTGTCTTTGTTGCAGCTGTACTCTCTATTTCCAAAGCAATCTTCTCTTGCCTTTCTTTGTCTAGGTCTTCTTGAGATACTCCATGAATTTTCAAAATCTCCAAAGTAACCTTAGCAACTTTTCTTTTTGTTGCTACATTGTTCAATACAGCATCTACTTCTCTTGTTTTCTCTTCATAAGTCCCCCATCTAGGCTCATTGTGGTCCTTAGGTGCTGACAATAGAACTTGAGCATAAGCTTCTAGAATAGGCTCTTCAAATTCATATCCTAGTGGATGAATCCACTTTGTTCTTGGTTCAAAAACCTCCATGCATGTTGTATCAGTCTCTACCATGAAACAAATTGTGTCCTTGTATTTCTCAACAATACTTTCCAAAATTCTATATCTCATCTGCATTTTGGCCCTAAATGTATTTAATTCCAGTGTCATGTAATCCTTAAAGGTACTTTTTTTGGATGCCTTAAAGGATATCTATGGCATAGTGGGAATAGATTTTTTTAGGTACAAATTAGACACCTTTCCAAGAGTATGGAAGTACATATAGATTATTAATGACCCAAACCTAAATATCTTGGTCTTTTCATGCTTGATGGATCTTATGTTGTCTATTAGCTATGTACGCAAGATCTCACATAGATTGAACTCTCCTTTCTCTCTTACCAACCTTATTGCTACTAAAATGGTGGCTACTGACACATTGTTTACTCTGCTGGTGTGCTAGAACCTGTATCCCAGTATCATGGACATCAATTTGACATCTTTCTCCTCTATAGGATCAATTTTCATTATGTACCTATCACTTCTTGATTTGCAAGCCTATTCTACAAGTTTTCTGACATCCTTGCTTGTTGGAAGAATGAAGCTTGTCCTTGAGAGTCTTGTCATCTCATGAATTAGGTCTCCTTTTATCCTAACCAACACTTCACCTATCCAAAATAGGTCATCATGGATCCTGCCGAGTAGGATCTTGATCCATTCTGACTCATAGAACTTATATGCCATAGCATATTCCACTATAGGATGATTTTCCAACTGCAAATACTCATCCATGAAGGTTTTATTAGGTTTCATCATTATTTCCATGTGTACTCTTATTCTATCCAAACCTACTGGTTTCTTCTTGTAATATATGTATGCCTTGATATCTTCCACATGCATAACACCCATGGGAGTGTAGGAGAATGCACCTTCTAGGTCGTCTAGTGTGGATTTGAATGGATGCCTTTTAAGCACATATCTCTTATTATCCACCACATCAAATACAATGGGAGTAGACATTACTTACTTGTATATTGCTTTCCAAATGATCTCAAAGACTTCTGAATCGATGTGATGGATTAGGGCTTCTGCAACTGATCAAATGCACTTGCTAAACACTGGTGAATCAATTTGCAATCCTTCACACTCAAATTCTAGGGCTCCTCTACCCTCCAATTTCTTTGAATTCAAATGCAATGAGAGATCTAAAAGCTTTTGTGAACTTTAAAGTAAAACTTATGCCATTAATGCTTGCCACGTAAACCAAAATTTCATTGAAAATCTCCAACTTTTGTTCTGCTATCAATTAGGACGTGCACTCTTGCACATAGCCTCTATTATTCTCCAAAAGGTTAAATCCAAATATGCATAATCTGAGGGTGAGTATACCAACCGCACAGGGGTCTAGAGCTAAATTAGCTCCCCCTATGACCGTCAGGGCCATTCATCTAGATGTAGAGGGTGCGTTCACTGTGGATGCATCCAATACATTCTCATCAACCTTATCCTTCTTTTCCTTAGACCAAATCATGCTCACATCTTCTGAAGCTTTCACAAACTTGACTTCTCCTTCGGTATCCAATATTGATTCTTCTGGCCTTTTAGGGCTTTCCTGACTTTGCATCCTTGATCTATAGAACTTTGAGATGTGTCCAGCCTTGTTAAATGAGTGACAAATAATTGGAGGCCTTATATTCCTCAGCGCATTGACATGGGTTACCATTTTACATTGTCTAGCTGAGTGACCATTATAGTTACATATCTGACATGTAACATTCTAAGAACTTCTTGCATTTGGCTGATTCTATTTTTTTTTATTGTGATGTGTCTTGTTCTTCTGACTTGTCTTCCAATTCATAGCTCTATGACCAAACTTATTACATAAATAACAGTAAACATTGAAAGGTCTTACCTCTTTACAATTCCTTGCTATATGTCCATGCTTGTTACATGCATAACAAGTTTGGTCTACTAGCTTGCAATCATCTTTGGATGGTTCAACCTTATCTTTAGTCTGACTTCTAGTCTCCTTAGCATCTGTGGTGTCTTCTAGTGCTTTCATTCTTTCTTGCATGTCATCAATCTGATTTTGTGCTTTATTGAATCCAATGCCGCTAGTATCTCCTTTAAGCTTTCAAGCATACAACTGAGATTCAATCAGATCCTTGCTTGTGTGTAATTTATCAATTTGATTCTTAGCCCCTTTCAATTCAGATTCCAAGCTTTCTTTGTTGTTTCTTAGCTCCAATATTTCCATGTTTGTTTGCCTCAATTCTTCATTCAGTTGAAGGTTCTCCTTAATATGTTCTTCATAGACATCTTGATTGTTGACTAGCTTCTCATCCAATTCTTCAATCTGTTCTTTCAGGAATGAATTTTCTTCATTTAGCTTCTTGATCATTATCCCTAAATCACTAGTAGAGCATTCTTTTAAATCTTTTCTTATCCTTTTTATGACTACTTGAGAATCACTAAATTTTTGTTTTAGTTCTTCAATTTCTTTTTCAGATCTGTCCAAGTCTTCAAGAGAAACTTCAAGATTTCTTTTCAAATGTTTCATTTCTTCTTTGTCCATGATCTCCTTAAGTGGTTAAACTTCTTTGCTAAGGACTAGAGCTCTGATACTAATTGTTAGGAATGAGAACACTGAGAGGGGGGGGGGTGTGAATCAGTGTTCACTTAATTTGATCTTTTTACTTTACTTCTTAAACTTAACTTGAATGCTTAAGTACTGAAATGAATATCAACATAAATAGGAAACATGAACACAACACATAACACCAATGTGGTTACGAGGAAACCCAAATAGCTAAAAACCCCAGTGGGAATTGACACCCACTAATAATCTATACTAGTGTTTTATGATCCTTGTTAGAAGATCCTTAACCCTGTTAGGAGTTTCTTTACAATATATTTAGTACAGTGACCCGGTCAAGGGTCAGACCTTGTTAGGAGTCTTTTATAATAACCATGTTAGGGGTGTGGATTCACTATCTTAGAGATCACTACTCAAGTGGTGAAGGCTACAACCTTCTGATCTCAGATACACACTCTATCTGCTGGATGAACTGGCACTATGACACTACTTGTCTGATCAGTTCCTTTGATGCGTTGATGTTTTGACCTCTTCAAAGCTCTAATACATCTTGAAAACTCTACACACACTTCTGCTCTACTTGTATTGACTCTATATCCACTCACACCCTTAATTACAATGGCACATCTAATATTTATATGCGCATACAAAGTAATTAACTAGGTCGGCCCTTTAATTGATTACATACAATGCTTCCAATTGAATTGGATCAAGTGTGTTTACAAAAAAAGTTAATTAAATGTCTATAACCTAATTATGATAGGTGCATAGCCTTTACAACATAATAATATAACCGCTAACCAAAATACCAACAGTTGGTTGCTTACACTATTCTTTCCTGGCATTCACTATCTGTGCAACTTAAACTCTTTGTATCTTCCTCATACCAAATCTTCTGATCATGCACTCTTAGAATTAGCATGAATATTGTCTTACAAACTTAACTTCTAGGGAACATACCATAATTCTATTGTATGCATGTGTGCTAATGCTCTGACCTTCAAGTACTCTCTATACTATCCAGTCTTCAACACTTAGCCAATTTATGATCTTCTTATCATAAGCGCTGACTCCAAAACATCATATGACTTTGTTTCCATAATGAAAACACTATATTAAGTCATATACACCAGTATAGTCAACTTTCCAACATCTTTATCTCCAATGATTTGTTCAGGCTTATGATGTCTTCTGCAATAATGTGCCAATGTAGGTTCAGATTTCCTTTCTCCTTGTTCTGGATCTTCAGGTTCATCTTGCAAATTATCTTCTTCTTCTTCTTTCTCAGAAGCATCCTCCTGATACTCAACATTACCTATCTATGACTATGCATCTGGTTCAGGTGTATTACTTGCCTCTCCTTCTTCCATGTATACAAAAGATCTTTAATCTTTAGGCTCTTTCTTGCACTCCAATTCATTATTTTTTGCATATTCATCAACTCTAACATTTTCACTTTCCATAATTTTTTTAGTGTTAGAATTAAAACACTTATAAGCTTTTCTCTTAGTGGAATATACTAGGAATATGCCTTCATCACTTTTTGGAATAAATTTTTCATTCTTATTGTTTTTCAATATATAGCATTTACTCCCAAAGACTCTAAAATTTTTCACATTAGGTGCATATCCATGCCATAACTAAAAAGGTGTAGCATTTGTACCTTTCTTGATTTTTACTTGATTCAAGGTATAAATAATTGTACTTACAAATTCTCTTGAGAAATTTTGTGCAACATTATTTTCTATCATCAGTGTTCTAGCACAATCCATAATTGACATGTTTCTAATTTCTTCTATACCATTCTATGGAGGTGTCCTCGATGCAGACATCTGTCTCTTTATTCCTCTATCATTGCATAATAGAATGAACTCATTTTATATAAACTCTCCACCTCTGTCAGATCTCAAAAATTTAAAGCTTCTACCTATTTCCTTTTGCACTTTTTCCAAATACCACTTAAACAACTGAAATGCATTAGATTTCTCCTTTAAAAACATTATAGTCATCATTCTAGAATAGCCATCAACAAAAGAATGGAATACTTATTGAACAGTCTCACAATAGGTAGAGACAATCATGCCATTGTCTTGCTTAAGGGTAAGATATCTATGCTATGGATTACCTATCCCCATCATGAAATGCATTTAGATTGTCAACCCAGGGACATGGACTTGAAATGGGACAACATAGTTTTTGCACTAAGTTCCTTTAGGAGTCATAAAACCTATGCTGCAAGAAGATAAAATGCATGAAAGAAATCTATGCTATTGCTGCAGGAAGTAAACACACTTGACTATTGAATGGAATTACTACAGAAAACTTATGAAATGAATCTAAGCCTGCCTAACAACTCAAAACATTCACTATACCCATTTCTACAAATGCTACAGGAATAAAACAGTAACTCTATTTGAAAATAGGAAAATTATAGGAAGGAAATATATTCTATCTTAGTCTAATCCACCTTCCAAGTGGGCCGCCTTGGTTGGCTTCTTCTAACTACTCAACACAAGAGATAATCCAAAATCACTCTTCCATTAAATTCTTCTTAACTGGTTACATAACAATTGAATAACTCATGAAGAACAAAAACATAGCAACTTTCACTATATTGAATACATAATTCTATCTTTCTTCATGACCTACTAAATTAGTCAAAATCCCTTTATATCAAGGATTGACACTTATTGAAAATATAACAAAAAAGTCTCATTAAACCTCGCCAAATATGGAGATAAAAAAAACATGACATAATACAATTACTGTTGGCAACATAATAACAGTTCTAAGGAAATTTAATAGAACTAATTCCCTATATTCTCTAGAATAGCAGCTCCTTCAAAGCTCGGCATATCCGTCAGAATGGTACTGGATTCTCTCACCATGGTTGGTCTTCTAATGCTCCTTCTTTAATACAGATGAGCCATTCTTCATATCGCTCCATATTTACCTGAAAGGTTAGTAACATTCGGTACACATATGCAAGTCAACATTTTCAACTCCTACTTAAATGTTATAACACAACTTGAAATAATTATATGAAGTACTACATTATATTTATAATAGTTAGTAAAACATATCACCCAAGCTACCCATAGATTTGTGGCTTTAGATGTACTTGGCATAGGTTCACATAAGTATAAGCAATAAAATGTCTTGGAAATGTTTGTCAAAGTATCAAAAAAATATAAAGATCATAACAAAATTGAGGCAATAATTAGACTCATCACTTATCACCACAACAACTTTGTACACCCATAGGTCCACAAAGTTTAGTATGAACCAATTCCAAAACATTGTTAGAAGTATATGTCTTGCTCTTAAAATTAGACTTTGTCATTTTTCCCAATTGACACTGTTTACACATCACATTATCAAGTTTCTTCAATCTCGGTAAACCTCAAACTTTTTTCTTTTTACTAATATTTACCAGATTGTCAAAATTCACATGACACAACCTCTTATTCCATAACCATACATCATCAAATTGTGCAAATAAACATGTTTCTTTAGATAGGTCTAGATAGAACAAGTTACCTCTTGTATGTTCTCCAATTCCAATTAGTTCAAAAATGGCATCAAATATTTTAGCCTTTTTGTGATGAAATTCCGCTTGGTAACCAGTATTATTCAACTGTGAAACACTCAACAAGTTATAGTTAAGACCTTCAACCCAATAAGAATTTTCACATTTGATCTTATTAGTCAATCTATCTGATCATTTTCCTCTCTCAGGACATGGTGCATCATTACCAAACTTAACACTTCTACCTTTGTAATGATCTAGTGTCTCAAACTTACTTTTATCACCATTCATGTGATGTGAGAAACCACTATCAATAATCAATTTACCCCCTTTACTCACATAAGAAATAAGTGTAGTTTTATCATCTTCATCAGAATCATCTTTCATAGCAATATAAAAAACTTCTATATCACATTCATTCGATTCTCTAGTTTCACTGTCGATTTCATCTTCAGCAATATAGAAGGATTTCTTACCTTTATCTTTGTATTCTTTGTACCTTCGGTGATCTCTATCATTTCTCTTGTCTTTGTACTTGTTTTCCCTTCTCTCATCCTTGTCAGTCCTGTCAGGGCATCTTGTTGCAATATGGCCAACTTTGTTACATGAAAAATAGATTATAGGAAGTTTACCTTTATATTTCCCTTTTCCTCTATTTATCCTTCTAGCCATAAGTGCCTCAAGATCATTTAGATCTTCATCAGAAGTGTCACTATCACTATCACTGTCACTATCACTTTTCAAACATTTTTCTTTTTCCATCTTAGACTTATGTAGAACCATTCGTGACTTGAATGCAGATTCAACATTAGGAATAGTGTAGTTATCATAATTAGATATCTCAAAAGTAGTAAGCTTACTAACAAGACTTTCTAGAGTTAGAACATTACTAGGGTTACATCTTGATTCTTGTATAATTGTATAAATTATGATAGCATAGATAGGAAGAAAAGTTCTCAATACTTTACCAATAACAGTTTCATCATCAATGTTCCCATTAGCTCCTCTAATAGCATTCACTACCTCCTTAATTCTGCCACAATACTGAGCAATATTTTCACTGTAGTACCCCGTCCATAGTTTTCTTTTAGGTTTCTTTATGTTTCAGTTGTTGACCAAATTCTTTTAGGTCACTTTTGATGTGATCGATTATTATGTTAATAAATGATGATTAAGGATTCTGTTCATTGAATGTGTATCAGGTATTGCATAGATTAGATGTTGATATCATTTGATGTTATGTTTATGTTTTATATTGATTTATGGTACTGATCCCATACTGGCATGTGTATGGTTGTCATCTGTTTGCATCTATTTGACATGTTTGTTTGGTAGAGGACGAAGGCGTAGTTACTCACATAGTCAAGATCCACACGACCGACCGTACCCTATCATTGTCTATTATATATTATTGTATGTACATGCTTCATCTTGTGGTGACAGGTTCGCAGGTATAGGGAATCATCTTCCCTGAATTGGCAGGAGTGAGCATGCCCACAAACATTCATCTCAATGGTAAAGAGGGGAGATAATACATAGACCCAAAACCCTAAACCTGAGCCTTATTGTCCTAGGATTGGACAAGTGGCAATCTTACTACCCTACCTGAATTCGCCTAGTTGGCATGAATTCATGGATCCCTTCTCCTGTGTTTTCTTGATTTATTATGTTTGATTTTTACTGTGCATGATTCAATTGATTTATGATCATGTGGGTGATTATTAATTTATTGATTATAGTTGAATTATGTTAATTTAGATTATTTTATGAGAATATCAATGTTAGGTGCATAGTTGAATTTAATGATTAAGTATGTTCCTAGGATTTAATTGAGTGAATTAAATTAAAGTTAATTATTTTAGTATTTGGAAATTAATATTGATTATGTCCTAAGTTTATTTTGATGAAATTTAATTAAAATCAAATAATTGATTATTTGGATTTAATTGAGTATTTTATTGAGAATTGGATTTTATTATGTTTGTGAGTATTATTAAATGATTAAATAATTAATTGCATGAATTCATGATGCATTAAGTATTTAATTTATTTAATAATAGATTTTATTATTAACATGTGCTTTATTGATTTTGAAAGTAATTTGTTTGAAAATGTGACAACTTGTCTTTAGGAGACTAAGTTGAGTTGTGCATAATTAGATTTATTTTTAATTTTTAATTAGTAATTTCTCTCAACAAAAGAGGGAGAGTTGGATTAGGAGTTCTTTGTGTGAGTCATCTAGGGTTTGCATGATTAGTGGAGTTGAATCCCTAATAGGGGGAATTAGCATTCATTTGGATGGAATCGGATTATTGGATCTTTTTGGAGCGAGCTTTTGGAGATTTTGAGACTTCTTGGTGTTCTGGAGCTTTGGTGTGTGTGCTTGAATTTTTGGGTGAAGATTGCTTGCATCTGGAATTGGGATTTGCATGCACTGTGATTCAGATCTGTAGGTTGAGCTTTTTTGTTGTCAGATCTGGGAGTTTCAACATTCTACTAGCAATCTAAATCAGTTACTAGCATTGGAATTGAGGTAGGTGTTTGATTAGACTTTCCTGTAATTTCATTTGTAGAATTTTCAATATGTGAATGTGTTTGATTTGATTCAATGTTATAGATCTATTTTATGTTATGCTTTCATTTTGGGTATTAGAAAACCCTTAGAGCTATAATTTTTAGTTTATTTTATGACTTGGCATAGTAGGGATATGCTGTCAAAATTTCATGAGAAAACTCACTATAGAACCCTTAGAAAATGAAAAATTAAGTTGGCTATAGTTCAAACTATTGAGTAGATGAAATAATTAAATGGGTTGTTGAGAAAAACCAATTTTGGTATAAGAAAATGCAATTTGGGTAAAAATTTCATTCTCTGTTAAAAAATGACAATTTAAAAATATATACCACAATAAATAAATTTGCTTATATATGTTAGAAAATTACATTAGTAATTTGTTATGTATTTGCAAAAAAAAAAATGGAGGAAAAGACAAGTTAAGAAAATGACAAAATTCATGTGCAACAAACAATCATGGACCCTTTTTCCTTTTCTGGAAAAAATTACACAGTCCTGCTAATTTCCATTTTCAGAAATATTAAATCTACTTTAAAAAAATTGCCAATTGATATATATATATATATATATATATATATATATATATATATATATATATATATATATATATATATATATATATATATATATATATATATATATACACACACACACACTTATAATTGCTAAAAAATTGCATTGTAAAAAAATGCTATTTGCATGATTGGAGTATTTGAAATTTTTTTATAAAATATATATTAAAGGAATTTTTTTAAAAAAATTATAAAAAAAAAAAATATTTTTCATGGCACGATGGTCTAAGTAAATATTAAATTAATTAAAAAAAATTTTATGAAAAATTTCATTGGGGGCAGGGGTTGTCACATCCCCTAACCCGCCTTCCTATGTACCGCCACAGCAGTGCATAGTACTGCCACAACAGTACCTCACTACCTAGGCAGTGGTACTATTGTGACAGTATCCTCTGTGCATGACAATTTGGGGAAAGGTGTGAGGGGGGCGCATGGGGCCTGCTCCCCCACCCTTTTTTTTTGTTATATGTGATTTACTTTTTGGGTTTAAATTGTTATAATATTAATGTTGTTATATTTTTATTTAATTTCAAAATTATGTTGATTATTATATATTTTGTTTAATATTTAGTTTAATTTAATTTAGTTAAATTAATTTATATTTAATAATTTTTAATTTAATTAATATTTACCTTATTTAATATCTTAAATAAATTAATTTGTAGGGGGATTTAGAATTAATTTATTATTATTAATAATTTTATTTAATTTGAAATTTATTCTATATCTATTTATAATTTAAGGTAAGTTGGAAAATTAGATTAGGTGGTAATTTATTTTACATCTTGTTGCTTTGTATAATTATTTTGTTAATCAGTAATCTTAAACTAAATTTGTTAGTAGTTTCTATCAAATTAATGTTTAAGTACTTAATCAAACGTTAGGAAATTTGCATGTTACAATTAGAACTGATGCCCTGACGAGTGTTTAGTTTTATACTAAAATTGGGCATTTTGTTATGTTGGATTCTAAGGTACTTTTTAGGAATTTGTTTTACTTATGATGTTACTGAAATAATTAATTTTCAGAATTTCCTAATAGACCTTTTATTTGAATTCAATTGTGATAGATATGGAATGTATTTGTTTATGATCCTTATTTCAGTTCAAATTAATGTGAATGTGTATTCTTCGTGTTCTTTTTTTTCAATAAGGGTTGTCGGGTTCTAGATGACCTAGGGGAATACAGAGGCTGGGGTATGAGTCAGATGTTCACGTTTTCAGCTATTTTTGGTGCGAGTGTACTTTATCTGATTATCACTCCTATTTGACCATTGGGCTCATGATATATTGTACTTGTTTGTGGTATCTCTGTAACCATATCTAGTTCTTTTGTGTGAATCTAGATATGAGGTTACGTAGTTGTATACCTGATTGGATCTAGGGGAGATCTGTGAGCCTAGGGTAGTTTACCTTGACATGTAATAGGAGGTGGCTTGCAATAAACGTCGGGGCCCACAATTGGCTGCCAGGATCACTTATTGTAAAGTTTCAGTAGTCAAGTGATGACCTAATATAATTAAGGGGTATTTAATTGAACCTAATAAGATATAAGTCCTCACCCATGCTTGAGTGCTAGTACAGACTAAGGTGGAGTTGTGAAGATGACTAGCCCCCTTTTAAGGGATGAGTTGGCATAGTTGATGACTTCATTTGTATGAGAGGTCATTGATGCCATGTATGGTCACTTGGGTGTCGGGATCCAGAGAGATTACTGGGACAAAACTCAAGGGTTAGACGTACATGATGACACCTTCCTATGCATAGTCTAGTTATTCTACATGTGTCAGTTGCCTCTAGTTTAGTGAGTTGTACCTTTATCTTTGTTATGTTTATCTTGAGTTAGAATTCTTTCAGGATCCTTCTGCTTAGAGTTTTATCCTTGTGTTGTTTGGTTATTCGATTGGGGTTTGTGGTTATCTCCTTAGCACGATGGGGTAGGCCTTTGTGGTCCTACACAGATGGGTGGTAGTGATTCTTTACCATTTGAGATTTGACATCTTGGTGCCGGTGCTTGATAGTGACTCTATAGCTAGATACCTTATGGTGTTCCCTTGATGCTTCTTCCATATCTTCTTTATTTGTTATCTTGTATTAGAGTATCATATGTGATACCTAATCTGGACATTATACTATTATAGTTAGATTTATTACTACATACCCTGCGACATGTGCAGTGGATGTCAATTTATGTATATGTCATGGATGTCCATGAGGATTGTATTTATTGTTATATCATGTTATTGTAATTTATAAGTTATGGAATCTTTTATTGATGTTAGTTCTAGTTGTGTTTTATTCTTACGTAATTCTACATCATGGAACCCTTGAGTCTTGTAATATGTTTTGGATGTTGTATCAATGTGAGTAAATGGTAATTGCTTCCGCACTGTTGTTTATCTTGTTAGGATTAACAAGGCAGAAATAACAATTATGTGCAAATATAACTAATATCAGAAAATAATAAACCACACAGAATAGAACACAATGGCACACAGATTTAACGTGGTTCACCCAATCCCTGGGCTACGTCCACCAACAGCGAGTCCAATATTATTATTATCCAGTGATTACAACCTGATTACAATCTGTAATCCCTTACAGCCCAACTCTGCCGCAAGTACTAAAATCATACTTCGTTAAAATCCCTAACCCTAAGCCATATTATACAATATTTTCCCGCTTTAGGGTTAGAATGAGTTATAAGTAGTCAGCCCAAAAAAACCGAAAAAAGTAGTCGGCCTCAAAAAAATTTCCTCGGGGGCTGCGCCCTCGAACCCCTGCTCTTGGGGGCTGCCGCCCCCAAACCCCCGCTCGGGGCCCGGCCCGGCCCCGAACCCCGGCGAGGTCGGGAGGAAAAGTGTACAGTACTTTCCTGGATAGTACTTTCCTGATTAGTCACCACAAGCTAACAATCTCCCACTTGGTGACTGATCAGTATCCACACTATACTAAAAAACCTCCCACTTGGAGACTGATCCTGTAGCAATACCGCTACCCACATGAGGCTCCCACTGGATTGAACCACCTTGGACTCAGTTGTTCCTTTATTTTGTTCAGTCTAAAAGACCAACTGAAGCTGAACATGAGTTCAACTTCTCCCTTGTTACTACCTTGGTAAACATATCTGCTGGATTATCATCAGTATGAATCTTTTCCAGGCTTAACTGTCCATCATCCAAAACTGATCGAATGAAATGGTACCGCAACTGTATGTGTTTTGTCTTTGAGTGCAAAGCAGAATTCTTTGCAAGATGAATGGCACTTTGGCTATCTGTATGTAGAAAATTATCCTTTTGTGGATGTCCCAATTCTTCCATGAAGAATTGAAGCCATATCATCTCCTTGGCTGCCTCTATAGCAGCAACATACTCTGCCTCTGTAGTGGATAAAGCAACCACCTTTTGTAGTCGAGAAATCCAACTCACTGCTGTCCCACCAACAGTAAATATATAACCTGTAGTACTCCGCCTGCTATCTATATCTCCTGCCAAATCTGAGTCAACATAGCCTTGTACAGTAGTAGTAGAACCCCCAAAGTGTAAACACTTACTGGATGTGCCTCTCAAATATCTGAGAATCCATTTGACTGCATTCCAATGCTCAATACCAAGGTTACTCATATAACGGCTAACGACTCCCACTGCGTGTGCAATATCTGGCCTAGTACATACCATAGCATACATTAAGCTCCCTACAGCTGAAGCATAAGGTACCTTAGACATTTTAGTCTCTTCTTCTGGTGTCTTGGGACACATATCCTTAGTCAATTTCAAATGACCAGGCAAAGGTGTGCTGACAGCTTTGGCATTTTCCATAGAGAAACGTTGCAACACCTTCTCAATATAATCAGCCTGAGATAGAGACAATTTCTTATTTTTTCTATCTCTACAAATTTTCATACCAAGGATTTGTTTTGCTGCCCCCAAATCCTTCATAGCAAAAGATTTTGCTAACTGTTGTTTCAACCCCTTAATGTGATCCATGTTAGACCCAGCTACAAGCATATCATCAACATATAAACATAAAATAATGTAGCTGTCATCATCCAACCTCTTAAAATAAACACAATGGTCAGAATGACACCAACTATATCCATGCCCATTCATAAAAGTGTCAAATTTAATATACCATTGCCGAGGTGCTTGCTTCAAGCCATATAAACTTTTCTGCAATCTGCACACCAAATTCTCCTTACCCTTGACCTCAGATCCTTGTGGCTGAACCATATATATTTCTTCATCCAAATCACCATGAAGAAAGGCTGTTTTAACATCAAGCTGCTCTAAATGCAAATCTTCAGTAGCCACAATACTTAAAACAGTACGAATAGAAGTCATTTTAACAACTGGAGAAAATATCTCATCAAAATCAATACCATGTTTCTGTGCAAATCCTTTTACGACTAATCTGGCTTTAAATCTTTTCGTACCTCCATCCTCTTCTTTGATCCTGTAAACCCATTTATTCTGTAAAGCCCTTTTACCTGCAGGTAACTTACATAAATCCCATGTCTGATTTTTTAGCAAAGAGTCCATTTCATCTGTCATTGCAGACTCCCACTGAAGCTTTGTATCCACCTGCACAGCTTCATTATAACATTCAGGTTCACCCGCATCTGTTAACAGAATAGAATACAAAGATGGAGAAAATCTTTCTGGAGGTCTACTTAGCCTTGTTGACCGTCTAACACTCACTGGGGTGTGTGGTATTTGTTGTTGCTGTTGTTGCGGAGCATAAGGAACTACTGGAACATGAACTTGTGGAGTATCATCCAGTACTACATAGTCATTTTCTTTCTTCTCATGCTGCAGCAACAGATCTTTGTACAATACTTTCTCATTGAATATGACATCCCTGCTTCTTACAATTTTATGATTTTCAAAATCCCAAAGCCTATAACCAAATTCATCAATGCCATACCCAACAAATACACATTTCTTTGACTTAGCTTCCAGCTTGGTTCTATTTTCAGAATCTATAAGTGCAAAAGCTTCACAACCAAAGGTTTTGAGAAAAGAATAACTCACCTTCTTACCACTCCATGCTTCCTCTGGAATACCACAGTCCAAAGGAGTAGAGGGGCCTCTATTGATTAAATAAATAGCAGTGTTCACTGCCTCTGCCCACATATTTTTGGGCAGCCTAGCATGCAACCTCATACTCCTTGCACGCTCCATTATTGTCCTGTTCATGCGTTCAGCCACTCCATTTTCTTGTGGAGTCCTTGGTACAGTTTTCTGCCTACGAATACCATTAGAGGAACAATATTCTTCAAATTCTGTGCTGCAATACTCACCACCATTATCAGATCTGAGACATTTTAACTTTTTACCAGTCTCAGTCTCAACCAAGCATTTCCATTTCTTAAAAGTTTGAAATACATCAGATTTCTGTCTAAGGAAATAAATCCATACTTTTCTTGTTGCATCATCTATAAATGTAACATAATACAGAGAGCCACCAAGGGAAGATACCTGAGCTGGTCCCCATACATCTGTATGCACAAGCTCTAATCTCTCATTTTTCTTTTCCTTCCCACTCTTCACAAAACTAACTCTCTTTTGTTTTCCATAAACACAACTTTCATAGAAATCCATATTGACACATTTCAGACCAGGTAAAACTTTCTTTGAATGAAGTAATTTCATACCTTTTTCACTCATGTGCCCGAGTCTGTTGTGCCACAGTGCTGTGTCAAAATCTACAGCAACAGTTTGATGTTCTTCCTGCTCAACTGCAGCCACTGTTCCTGAGCATTCATTATCTTCTGAAACAATTAAAGTAGAAGGAACAGTATGACCTATACAAAGATATAAGGTGCCTACTTTCACACCTTTTGCTACTACTAAGGAACCTTTTGAAACCTTCCAATTTTTATCATTAAAAGTAACTGTGCAACCCTCATCACCCAGTTGCCCTGCTGAAATTAAATTCCTACTCAGCCTTGGAACATGTCTTACCTCTTGTAGTAGCCAATGATTCCCATTTTGCAACTTGATCTTAATTTTTCCCTTTCCAACAATCTGACAGGGTTCATTATCTCCCAAATAAACTAGCCCAAAATCCCCTTGGACATAATCAACAAAATAACTTCTATGGGGTGTAGCATGAAATGAAGCCCCAGAATCTAAAACCCATGAATCATCAATACTTTCTAAGGACAAGAGCAAAGCATCCTCCTCAGATTTGTTACTTACCACATTTGCCTCCTTGTTTCCATCATTTTTGTCTCCTTGATCTTTCTTCCGAGACCAACAATCTTTCTTCTTATGACCTGGTTTTCCACAGTACCAGCAATCATTTGGCCCTTTAGATTCAGACCTCTTTCCCTTTGATTTTCCTCTTGATTTCCCACGATTTCCAGAGTTGTTTCCTCTATCTCTTGTTCTGCCTCTGCTTTCTGTGTTCAATACACTACCCGATGTGGATGCCCCTGAGCTTTTCCTACGAATTTCCTCACTCAATATAACACCAATAACATCATCATACTTTAGGGTATTAGAAACAGAAACAGAATTACTAACAGCCATTACCAAGCCATTCCAGCTTTCTGGCAAAGAACACAAAATCAAGAGAGCCCTAACCTCTTCATCAAAAGTAATTTTAACTGAGGTTAATTGACTTGTAACTGTATTAAACTCATTCAAATGATCAGTAACTGATCCACCTTCTACCATTTTCATATTAAATAAACGCTTCATAAGAAATACCTTGTTTGAAGCTGAAGGCTTTTCATACAACTTCGCTAGGGTTTCCATCAGATCTTTAGCTGTCTTTGCTTCAGTAATATTGAATGCCACCGATTGTGCCAGGCATAGACGAATACTCCCCAGTGCCTTCCTATCCAAAATATCCCAATCCTCCTGAGACATTGATTGCTCTTTCTTGGCTACTCCCTCTAATGGCCGCCATAGATCCTTCTGATAGAGATAATCCTCCATTTGCATCTTCCATAACTGGAAGTTCTGCCCATTAAACTTATCGACCTTCAGCCTACCCTCATCTGCCATTTCTCCCACTTAACCGAGAGACTCTCCCACTAACTCGTGAGACCTGCTTCAGAGAATAGATGAAAGAATGAACGAAATAACCTCGCTCTGATACCACTTGTTCGGATTAACAAGTCAGAAATAACAATTATGTGCAAATATAACTAATATCAGAAAATAATAAACCACACAGAATAGAACACAATGGCACACAAATTTAACGTGGTTCACCCAATCCCTGGGCTACGTCCACCAACAGCGAGTCCAATATTATTATTATCCAGTGATTACAACCTGATTACAATCCGTAATCCCTTACAGCCCAACTCTGCCGCAAGTACTAAAATCATACTTCGTTAAAATCCCTAACCCTAAGCCATATTATACAATATTTTCCCGCTTTAGGGTTAGAATGAGTTATAAGTAGTCGGCCCAAAAAACCGAAAAAAGTAGTCGGCCTCAAAAGTGTACAGTACTTTCCTGGATAGTACTTTCCTGATTAGTCACCACAAGCTAACATATCTTATTTGTTAACTTTAGAAAAAAAAAATTGTTCACTAAACTTAGTAACATGTTTAGGATTAAATTCTCCTGGTTTCCCTGGCGGGGCATTAAATTCACCTTCTTGCATTTTCATTTCATCAAACTTACCTCTCAAACTTTCAAATTTGGCTCTCAACACATTTGTATCTCCACCATAGATAGTTGCAAGAGTGTGCCACATTTTCTTTTCATTAGTACAATCCTTGATGTCTTCAAATTTAGGATAGCTTAGGGTAGATGCAATCTCCAACATTGTTTGATTATGTTCTTGATTTTCTTTCATCTCCTTGGAAGTCAAAGGTGCAATAGGTATTAGATACTCATTTTTCATATACTACTTCATCGAATCACCACTACTAGCTAGATGAAATTTCATCAAACTCTTCCATGTAGGGAAGTTCTCTTTGTTAACCTTTGGTACCTCCTTTTGTACACCTTGATCATTAGCTTCAAGTACCTTTAAAATTTTCTCTGTAAGCACCAATTTCTTTGATACCAATTGTTAGAATAATTTTAGAACACTAGAGAGGGGTAGTGAATTAGTTGTTCTTAGGTCCAGATGTACCAATTGAACTTTTCAGTACTTCAACAACTCAGATCTAATCAGTAATTCAACTCGGTCTCTATAGCATATATTAGAAACATACAACATGAAGTCCATTGTCCAAAAGTAATTAACTTGCAAAATATAAATATTTCAACAACATTCACATCAAAATCATTCACACAAATATAACACCAAGATTTATAGTGGAAACCAAATTTGGGAAAAACCACTTTGTAACATGCTACTGATTTTCACTCTTCTGAAGTGATCTCTGTGAAAATATAACCTTGTTAAAGGTTTACATATACACTGTTAGGTGTGACCCTGTTAAAGGATTTAAAACACTCTATCAAAAGAGGCCTGATTAGAGGACTTAAGAACATTCCATTAGAATGCCACCTTAAAAAAAGGATTTACACAATGACTGTTAGGTCAACCTTGATTAAAGGATTTAGACTGATACAATGGTTAGAAAGTAACAGTAGGTTCTGATCTAAAAAAAAAAACATACACCTCACTTTGCAAATACAAATCCACTTCACACATATATGTTGATTTACTGACTAACCTTCATTTCCATCTCCATCTCTAATCTGCTCAGAATTCTCTTCAATCAATCACAACTCTATTAAGCTCCTTCACAATTTCACCTTCATCCTTATTCTTAGAATTATCAGTCAATAACATCAACCTCTTCGTCTCTCTTTGTAACCTCACAATTAGGTTATCCTTATTCCTCCTTGATCAGGTAGATCAATCTTTTGCCTCTTAATGTCCACCGTAGATCTTAGGTTTAGGTCAGATTCATCAAATCCTTCCATCATTATGTTCTTCATCTTTTCCTTCTAGATACATCTCCAAACTTCTCTTTGAATCCATAAGAAATGATTTACCATGCATTAAATACTCCATACAATTCATTAATAATGTCAACATGTTTTACATATCCCAAGAATTTAACTATATCGGTTGGGATCCTCAATTATTTCTCCAAATATAAATTACTAACACTCAGTCAATACCATGTTCATCTCCTCAGTCATCACTACGTATCTCGGTTATCACTACAAACTGTCTTCCTCGGTAAGCATTGTCTTTTCTCGGTAATTTCCCATTTCTCGACAATTACTGATGTTCGGTCAATACTATATTTACTTGGCATATACCGGCGCTTGGTCGATGCTAACATCACTCAGCTTAAACTAGATTTCTTTAGTTTTTCTCAGTTAAGCCTACGTTTCTATTCTTTCTTCTTAATAGATAAATAACACATTACCTTGTCAATGTTCCAACTAATCAAGTACCCATTGAAGTATCACATAACTGAACCTTTCCTTAGGTCCTCTTCATCAATCAAAAGATATGGTACTATCCTAGATAGAAACTATCTTACCAGTTAAAGTTTGACATCAATAACAATATAACAACTGTTTCAATTTTTGTTTCCAAAAAGTTCTTCCTCTTGCACTCTACACTTGGAGTCAAGTCCCATCCATACTACCTGATCCATCACATTCTCCATCCATCCTTACCATATATCCCACATACATCCATATTCCCTCTTTCACTTTGATCTTCACAAGGTTGAATAGATCCATGAGCATCTCATATATTGATATCCACCATACTTTCCATCATCTTATTCATGTTATCTCATCCATGATACCCTATCATGATCTTTCTTATCTCAAGAAAATCCTCACTACTCCTAAGAATCCCCACTATAATCCAAAAACTATTCACTCATAGCTTCCATCGACCCTTATCCTAATTGTGTTATCATATCCATATCTTGTCTAAATTGACCCATTTGTCTTGATCAAAATTAAGAATGAAAAATGTAGAATAGGTTTTCAAAAGCCTCATGACATGTTGTGAGGCCTCACCCCATACCATCATTTCATGGAAGACTATGTCCTCCTTATGATTATCATGTTGATACATTATTTTGTTATGTTGGACTATTTGAACAGGGATTTTTATAATTTTGATACTATGTGATGATCTATGATTATGTGGATGATAATTTAGGATTTATTCCCATGCTTTGATTATTAAGTCTCGATTTTATGGTATTTAATGAATCATTTAATTTAGAATAATATTCCTTTATTTCATGTTTATACAAGAAAATTTTAGGTGAGATGATCATGGTAATATATTAATGTGTTCTTGAATTTAGTTGATTTGAATTTAAGAAATATATTATTGAGATTATGTGAATTTCTTGTGATGTAGTGTGGATGCAGTTGGATTATATAATGTATTTGAGTTTGATTATTTATGATGTATTTTATATGTATATGTTGTTTAATCTTTCATGAGCTACTGATATTTTCATCTAGTGTGTAGGAAAATTGACCATGGATTAAATAAGGGGAAATTAAAGATTGATGCATGTAAAAATCTTGTAAAGCCAAGGTTAACTCCAAAGAGAGAAATAACCTCGTTGTTATGTAATAATGTTGTAAAGTGATGTTTGAATGTATTATTTAAATTGTGTTTATTTTTATTTTATATTAATGTCTACTTGGAATGACATGTGTGTAGTGATGTGTTGTAACTTTATGTGGTGTCAATTGACACATGTGTTTGTGAGTTTTCATGGCCAAGTACATTATTTATTGGTTGTCTTCAACATTTGAGTCACCTTGTAGAATCCCAAGGTTAGGTATCTTGGTTGTTGAGCCTTGGGAGGGAATCTTATTTCAAAGTTTTGTGGGTCAACTCTTAGTGTACTTTTGAGAGGTTAAATGTAGCCCTAGGGGTTAGTTAAGGTTAAAATGAGATAACCCCATAGGTGTACTTTGGGTTGGGGGTCAAAATTTGACCAATAAGATGTTTTTGTCTCATTTTTGTCTCTTCTAAAAATGCCTTTTAGAATGTGAGGAAATTGGGAAGTGTGTCATGTCTTCCTCTCTTTACAATTTTGAATTTCCCTCTTGTTGGAGAGAGAACCCTTGGATAGTGTATCCAATCATCTTTGAGGTTAGGTAGGGTTTTCCATTTTAGTGGGATGGAAAGGAATTTGGTAGGTTGATTGCCCACTCTCCAATTTTGGAGACTTCTAGTGGACTTAGCAAGTTTTGGTGGACTTAGCAAAGGAAGACTTGTAGGAAGGGAGCTCTTCTCAAACCTCATTACCATAGCTTGGAGAAAGGTTGATGCCCTTTTCATGGAAGACTCTTTTTTTTTACTTGTTTGAAAATGCAATTGTTTTTGTGTGTTATTGTATATGGTTTTTGTGAAGCTTTATGCTTTCCTTTCAAGACTTCTTGTTTAAGTGTATTGCTAATTTTTTTTTCTATTCTTGTTTTATTGGGGTGTGCAAGGCTATACTCACCCTTGGGAGGGAAGAGAGCCTTGATGGGTGAATGGATTTTGTCGGGAATACCCATTTAGTGTAGATTTTTTCCTCATGAAGGAAGGGGATGAGGCATGGATGTATGGGCTCCATGTTACCATTTTTGTTATCTTCATATTTGGGCGTCATAAGGGTTGTTACTTGTGTATGGAAATAGAAGGAATGGTATTTTTGGTTGTGGCCTTGTGAAGGCATTGGTTTATGGTTTATGGTCCATGTTGAAGGCATGGTATCATATTTTTGTATGACTTCACCTACTTGGGTATTTTCCACCTTCACCCATCTTATGGGTCCAAGGTGACCCATTTTGTAAAAATTCTTGGGATGAGAATTTTATGTGATTAAGTGTTTGCTGGTTTTTATGGTGAATGTGTATTTGAAGCTTATTTGTACCTACATCCATCTTTCTTTCCCCAAGCTTGGAGCTGGCCATGTAATGGCATAGGTTGGGAGGTGAGCCTCCATGGTCTAGTGGCTTTATTTTTGCATATTTTCAATGGATAAAGCTTTCTAGATTTATTAAAGAAAAAAAGATTTAAACATTTTTCTACTTGTAATTTTTTTATGTTGAAAAATGGCTAAAAATTCATGGGTAGAAAGTTGTGTAAAAAGGACATGTAAATACCCATTATCATGGAAAATTCTTGTAAATAATGTACTTAAATGTGAAATGATTCTTCATTAATTTTTGTGTATTCTAAAGCAAGAAATTGAAAAAATGTGTATTCCTATGCTTGAATGAAAAAGTTAGTTTTTTGGTTTGTATTTCCTAATGCAAGAAAAAAAAAAGAGAGTTAGATTATTTTCATGTTTGAAATCCTCTTCCCTATGTATGCAAAGTTTATCTCAAGCATTTATTTAAAAATAAGAAAAGAATGTAGCTTTTACCTTTCCTATAGTCTAATAGAAATGATTTCATTGTCATGATTATGTTAGTTCAAATTAAAAGCATTGTATATACATCTATGTATATATACTTGGGTATATATATATAGATGCATATAGTCTTAAAAGAATATTACTATATTGATGCTTTAGAAAGAAATAGATTTTCCATTATCATCTATGTCTAAATTTACCTCAAGGAGGTATATATATCCTTGTGTATATATATACAAGAATACATACATACATACATACATACATACATACATACATACATACATACATATATATATATATATAAGTCATTTATACAGATATAAATTTACACAATGTATATATTCTAGATGGATAATCAAGATCATTTCATTTCTTCCCTTTTATAATAATATATACAAATATATATATATAAATTAATATATATTAAGGTAAATACAAGTTTTGAATGGACCCCGAAACCATTTACGAAGGAATACAAAAGATATATTATAAATCCCTTACAAACATAGAACACCTGCTAAACTACAAAAAGAAGGACCCCAACCCAACAAACAACACCAAAATAAGATAAAACAGAAAGCTAAAAAATTGATGACAACACAACTACCAACAACCTACTAGCAAAAAACTAGCAAGAACTACATCTTTTCTTTCATGGCCTTGTTAGCCTCCTTTTGCATTTCCTCCATTTTATGGATAGAATATTTTAGGCTTGTAAGCTCTTTAGGTATTTTAGGTACTTTCCTCTTGATATTGATTTTGGTTCTAGTTCTTGACCCCGAAGACTAACCTTTACTCCCAACATCTTCTTCCACCATGATGGTAGTTTGTCCAACAAACTAATCTCCAGATAAGCATACAAGTCTTTTAAATTCATCACAGAAGCTTTGAGGCCCTCATTACTATGCTTCAAGATTTCTCTTATGTAGTAACCATTATAACTGATTTTATCATGTATGTCCTTCAACTTTTCATCCATGATAACATAAATTCTTGAATTCAGGTCCTCATTTGTGTTGTTTTTATTTACCTTCATAAAAACCTCTTTAGTACAATTATCCAGTCTTTCTTTTAGAGACTCCATTTCCTCTTCCAAGGCCTTCAGATTGTGACCCATATCTTTCATTTCTTGACTGAGCCATTTCTCCATATTAATGTCATAGCCAGATGTGCTCCTTACCTCCTGCAAAATACATTCATCAACACCAAATCCAGTAGAAACCTCTTTCTCCTTAATTGTTCTCTATCTTTTCTCTTCTCTTTTTCTAGCCCTAGAATATTTAGGCTTCATGTGCAAAGTACCTTCCTCTTTCTTTCTTTTTTTCTCCTTGTTAATCTTCTCAATTCTCTCTTCCTTCTCATAATCCTCTCCTTCCTTCTCCTCTTCCTTTTCAAATTCTTCTTTTGCCTCCTGTTCTTCTTCCTCCTCACCCAGAACTTCAGAATTCTAGTTTTTGCTCTCCATCTTGTCATTCACCTTAGAGGTTGAGCCCTTGTTTTTGACCTTAGGATCCATTTCCTCTTCCATGGGATCATCCACCATATTTTCCTTTGGCATCATTCCTTCCTCATTGTCCTGGGTAGAGGGATTTTTCTCTTCAATTTCCTCTCAAAAATATCCCTTTCCCTTTCTTTTTTTCTATTCCCTCTTGTTAGTTACAGTCCTTGTCTCTTCCACTTTAGATTTCTTCTTCTTCCCTTTAACCATTTTGGGTATGGGATCAAGAATATTATCCCTGGCATAGTCTGCTATAAGAATTATCAACCCTTCAGGTAGCACCGGGTAAGTGGTCTTTTTCTTGTTATCCAAAATGCTATTATTCAAAGAACTAAACAGATAATAGGGGAAAGAAACTTTCTTTTGATACTTGAAATGGTTAACTATTACAAAGTTAAATTTTTACACCTTAGTGCAGCGCCCATCAAGAGTAAAATATTCCATCAAAACTTTGGCCCAAATAAGCTTAATCCTATCTATTTCCACATAATCCCTAGAGTATTTAACTAGAATTGCTTCTTCTTCCTCATTTTTGGGAAAAATATTAATAGCCTGAGAGCCCATGAGCTTATTATTTCTATAAAACTTCATACCATCCATTTTCATGCTTGTAATCTCATAAATAAGATTCAGTGTGAGAGGAGAGGACTTACCCATCAAATTAACCCTACCATTAGCCCACCCAGCAACAAACTTCTATGTTATCTCTTTGTCATATCCATGTAGTCTTTCCAGGTAAGGTGTTATCCCTCCCCGCTTGAGCTTTCTCCAAAAACTCTTCTCCTTTTTCCATTTTTCATAGTCCAGCAGATCCTCCCTTCTCAAACCACCTCCCATGTCTTCTACAATTTCCTATTTACTCTAGTTACCAACAAACAAAGTATCAATAGACTCCTGGCTCCTTTGTTTCAATAGACTTAAAATGACCCACAATCCATGTGCAATAATCCCAGTCATTATTATTGCACACCTTAACTAACAAATCTCACCTTGAAAAGTTAAGCATCCTCTCCATCACTACCATTTTATTAATGACCCCTTCCTTGTGATTAAGTCTATCAAATTTGATTATACTTAAAATCTCTTTTTGAAGATTTACTTCCTCTTTCCATTTAATGATTGCTTCATTATGGGCCCCCACATTAGCAAGCCCATCCGCAAGCTTATTACCCTCACAGTAAACATGGGAAATATGAACTTCTTGAAAAGTTCCAAGAATAGTTTTAATTTTATCTATTATATGTGCTATAGTCCAAGAGACCACATTCATACCTTTTATGGAGTTTATTATATTTAGATAATCTCCTTCTAGCCACAACTTCATACATCCCAGTTCCTTAGCCAACATCACAACTTGGAGGGCCACCTTGGATTCAACAACATGATTTTTTTGAATTCCCAATGGCACAACAATAGCTCCGAGACAATTTCTAGCCCAATCTCTAACTAATCCTCTAATCCCCGCCTTACCTAGATTTCCCTTGGCAGATCCATCAAAATTTCCTTTATGCCAACCATTTCGTGAAGCTGTCCATATAATATTTTATCTAGGATTGGGTTCTTTGGTTCTTTAATTGACCCAAGAAGTCCCAATTGAGGATCTATGTGAATTCCTGAGATTGGTCCAAGAATATAGAATCTTTCAAAAGAGTACTTCTAAAGTTTTCCATTAGGCTTCTACAAAATTGATCAGCAACAATCTCAAAGGGGGTTTTTTTGTCTCTGAACACTCTATTGTTTCTCTCCTTCCAAAATCTCCAAGTGAAGTGAGGAAGAAATAAATTCCATATAGTTTTGATCTCTTTACCAGGAAAGGGACAAGTCCATTGCTTTATTATATCCTAAAGATTCAGAGGGTTTACCTAGTCCAAGTAGATCTTCTTGATTATAAATTCCAATACTTTTCTTCAACACAGCACAAAAAGCACCTATTATGAATATTGAAGCCCCTTTTACAAAGGTTGTCCACAGTAAGAATCTTATTTTAAACAAGTAGACAATAAAAAATATTAATCTTAGGGATAAGCTTTTTGTTCCAGACTTGAGAGTGGAAAGGTTGTTCTTCCTCAATAAAAAAGAGAGAAAAAGAAGAGGAAACAATGAATTTATCGCTGGCCTCAAGATCCCACACCAAAAAATCCTATTCATTATCTCTTATAAACCAAGAATGGAGTCTCATATTCACAATCTTGAGATTTTCATCAATAAGACCTAGATCAACCCATTCTTCATTGGTCCACTAGTCAGATACCATATCACCTATATTCTCTTTGCAAAACCTGAATAACATTCATCCATTCCTAGTTCTCATTGATGGGACTATCTTTCAGCCATTTGTCATCCCAGAATTTTATCTTTCTACCATCTCCCAGCTTCCATCTGACCCCTTTTCTAACCAAATTCTTAGCTTTACTGATGTTGTTCCAGATATAGAATCCTTGAATATCCTCTTAAAATCTTGAAGAGTCTTCTAAAGAGTTTAAAAGGTATTTTATTTTTATAATAGTCTTCCATTCCTTATTTTCTTCAAAAATCCTCTAGATTTGTTTGGCCAACAGTGCCTTATTAATGTTTTTGATACTTCTTATTCCAAGCCCTCCAAATTTCTTTGGCTTACAAACCTTGTGTTGGAATGGAAAGATAAGGGATTGAGAGGTGAGGGGTGAATCAATACCCTCAAATTTTTTTAACTGAATACTTAATCTGCAAATAGTGGTACCTAACTAACCAATTGAATCCATTGTATGCAACATTCATCAAAATGACTTTGTAAATGAAAAGTACATGAAATGAATTAATAGATCAATCATGAAATGTAACACATAATACCAATATTTTGGTTATGCATCAACCCTTGTTAGAAGGTAAAAACTACGGTGGGGTTGACACCCACAAATTCTTCACTACTACAAATAATAAAGTATGTTAGTTAAGGCTACAACTTGTGATCACTTCTGGTGATCTTACCCTGTTAGGAGTAACAATCAGATTGACTAGATCTACCTTGTTAAAGGATTTAAACAACACTACTTGAGTGTGCACTCGGTTAAGAGATTTACTAACAGACTATTAAGTCTACTCTACTAAGAGATTTTACAAACTTTTTTACAATGATTAGAGAATAACAGAAAGTATCTATAAATGACAACTATACTTTAGCTTAATCAGATCTATGATATAATGAATAAATATCACCTCTATGTGTATTAATATGTCCTCTATTATTCTTGGTAGCCTTGACTGCTTCTGAATAAACTAAATTGTATCTTTGATCACTGCTCATTCATGTAAACCTTGTCTAAATTCTGATGTCTTGTAGGTGGCTATTGCTTCAAGATCTCCTACTTGATTCATCTTATTGCCCTTGTGTCAAAATGACATGAATTACAAATATATAGAAAAATTCTATGATTACCATGACCTAATTAGGTTTACGATATCTTTGAAAACCTAAGATCTACGGTGTACAAAATTAACCTAGATCTAACTATTACATAGGAATCATCACTATATTTAATGATTATGTCTATAATAAATAATCCTCGATCTTGGTAAAACATTTTATGTATCTATGTAACCGTTTGCATAGATAAATGTTCCTTTCCTGATTACTATGTCATTTCCTAAACAACTCGGTAAACACAACCAATTCTGATCAGTGAATACACTGGTGCTCGATGTGTATACTCCTAAGTGTTTACTTATGCTCGGTGCTCAGTTTACTCTGATGCTTGGTAAAAATTCTTTGGTGCCTGGTTAAACTTGTTTCCATTTAGTTCTCGGTACTTCCTTGTGATTGTTTGGTGTGAAGGTTTTTTTGTTCAACCGACTAGCATATTGTAGTTTGATGTTCTTCCTTTTACCAATTGATCCAATTTGATACTAATGACAATATATAATTCTCAAATAGAGATAACAATCTCCCCCTTTCAAATTAGTATCAAAACTTGTCATGTATATAAACTGATATCTTCAAAATGTTCTTATACTTCATATATACATGATAAAAATGACTTTTTACAAAATTTGCATTACTCCCCTCAGTGCATGCTCCTGGTATGTATGTAGTACATTTAGCGTATATTTTTACAATTAGAATATACATTAGTTTCCCCTTTTTGAGATTAATGCCAAAACAAAATTTGTACTTACAATTTGTCAAAAATGTGTGGATGGGTTTTCTTGAGAGATTCTAAGAGGTTTTCCCATTCCTCTTTCAATTTGGTGAGAGCCATGTGCTCAAGACCCACTTGTGCATGCATGTCAAAGATGTTCTCCAACACTGAAATCTCAGGTGTTTCAACTAAGGCTTGTGCCTTGACAATATGATGCTCAATAATTTTTAGGTGGGGAAGCATCTTGTTAGAATTTAATCTTTCCTTGGTAAATATGTAAGAATAAACCAAGGTATCCTATTATATTTGTCCTCTAGTCCAAGTGGGAGGACATGTCATATTTGTAATTTCCTTTATTAAGCAAAATAGATATTCCTCCTTATGAGGAATCCTACACTTGTCTCACACACTAGTGAAATGTGGCATACACAAAAAATGGGAGTTACAATGTAACTCCTTTCTCACATCTCTATTAAGAGATGGCTCTCCTTCTCTCATCTTATGAGATTCTTCTTCTTGATTATCATTGTATGAGCTTTGCTCTCTCTCTCTCTCTCTCTCTCATTCTTAGGCATTTTTTTCCACTTTCATTATATCATGGGGTTTTTTTTATGCTTGTCCCCCTTCAAAATCTTGTCTCCTTTGTTGCTTGGATTTTGGGTGAATGCTCCTAGTTTTTGCATTAATTCATGGTAAATCTTCTTACTCCTATCTCATTGGATTAAACAATTTCTTGCAATTCTTTATTTTGTGTCTATTATTTTAACATGGTATCAGAGCAGGTTGGTTTAATCTATTATTGAGTGTACAGGTGAAGGAGCTACCATATCTTGGAGCACTCCAATATCAGAGATTCTTGAGAGAGTTTATTGCTAGTATATTTTTTGATTAATCTGGTTAAGAGAGATAAAATCAAATTTTTTTGGGGGTTTGGTTGGTTTACCACCAAATCTAGTTTATCTATTGGATTAATTTGTTTTGTGCAGGTTTGGGAATGCAAATTTGGAAAACCGCTAAGGGTATTTTTATCTCTCAAATTAAATATGCTAAAGATCTCCTAGATAGATTTCATATGAATGATGCTAATCCTGTTTCAATTCCATGTGATTTAGGAACTAAGTTAATGATAGATATGGAATCTCCTTTCATAGATGCTACTCCTTATAGAGAACTTGTAGGTAGTTTAATTTATCTAACCCTCACTAGACCTGATTTATCTTTTAGTGTTGGTTTAGTTTCAAGATTCATGTCCAAACCTCAACAAACTCACTTCAAAATTGCTAAAAGAATATTATGTTACATTAAAGGTACTATTAACTTAGGATTATTTTATGATGCAAATTCTGATTTTTCTTTAAAAGGCTTTACTGATTCAGATCTAGGTGGAGATCCCAATGATGGGAAATCTACTTTTGGGTATTGTTTTTCTCTTGGTTCAGGTTCTATATCTTGGGAAAGTGTAAAAGAACAATCTGTGTCTCTATGTTCTACTGAAGCTGAATATAAAAGTTGCACTCATGCCTCTAAAGAAGCTCTATGGCTTAGAAGAATACTTGAAGATTTGGGTCTACCTCAACAAGAACCTACACCATTGTATTGTGACAATCAAAGTGCAATAGCCTTGGCAAAGAATCTAGTTCACCATGCAAAGTCAAAGCACATTTCTCTCCACCACCACTTCATTAGAGAGCACATTGTAGAAAAGAAAGTTTCCCTCTTCCATTGCAAAGGTGAAGATCAAGTTGCAGATATTTTGACAAAACCTCTTTCTAGAGAGAAATTTGAATTTCATTGTAACAATTTGGGTTTGATACCCCTTGATGTAATTACCCCAAGTAAAGATTAAAAGGAGGTGTTATAATTTAATATTTCCTTGGTAAATATGTAAGGATAAACCAAGGTATCCTATTGTATTCGTCCTCTAGTCCAAGTGGGAAGACATGTCATATTTGTAATTTCCTTTATTAAGGAAAATAGATATTCCTCCTTATGAGGAATCCTACACTTGTCTCACACACCAGTGAAATGTGGCATACACATAAATGGGAGTTACAATGTAACTCCTTTCTCACATCTCTATTAAGAGATGGCTCTCCTTCTCTCATCTTATGAGATTCTTCTTCTTGATTATCATTGTATGAGCTTTGCTCTCTCTCTCTCTCTCTCTCTCTCTCTCTCTCTCTCTCTCTCTCTCTCATTCTTAGGTATTTTTTGCCAAATTCATAATATCACAAGGGCTTTTTTATGATTTTCCCCCTTCAAAATCTTGTCTCCTTTGTTGCTTGGATTTTGGGTGAATGCTCCTAGTTTTTGCATTAATTCATGGTAAATCTTCTTACTCCTATCTCATTGGATTAAACAATTTCCTGCAATTCTTTATTTTGTGTCTATCATTTTAACACATCTCTTCTTGCAGCTCGGTGACTTGGTCACTTATCTTATCCTCCTTCTTCCTCAAATATGATCTTAACTACCTAAGTTCTTGCACTTTGAGTATATGCTTATGAAAATCATCTGGCTCATTTAAGGAGGTATTTGCACTAGCTTGGATTTTGGTATCCAACTTATTAATCTTTTCATTGACCTCAGCAATGAAACTCTCCACAATGCATAGCTTAAATAAAATTTAAATTATTTTATGAGTAATAGATTGTAACTCGGTGATTACCTCAGAAATTTTTAATTTTTTTATCGCCACTTCTTGGATGATCTTTTCTACCAATTTATCCCGAATCTTAGCTTCTGCCCTTTCTTCAAGTCTCTTTTTAGCATCAATATCTGGGGCATTTAAAGAAGGTAGAGGAAAAACAAAAACATGTCATATTTTATGCCTAAATAAAGGTGTGATTATTTTAATAATAACCCCCTTTCTTCCAAGGAAATTACAAGAAAATGATTAGTAGTTTAAGATAAAGTCTGTCTACAACATGAACCTGCAAAACCCTAATTTCTAGACAAATAAACCAACATGCACCCATTAGAAAATTAGTCTAAAATCAAAATATAAAAATCAAAAGATGATTATTCTAAATTATGAAAGAAACATATGTGCAAGATAGTGAAACAAAAGAACATAAGAGTTAATCACATGCAAAACAAAATAGTATTTATGCACCACAATAAATAGTATGTGCACATAATAATATGAAAAAAGCACAATAATTAACAAAAAATGCACAAAATTAATAAGTTTTTAAAAAGATGGAAAATGAAACAAAGATAGTTTTGATCATGTGAAAAATTGGCTTTTGCAATAGATGTGTCGTAGTAGAGAAGATGTACCACTTAGTGTGAATGGATGTACCTTTATGGCCTAAAATGCTCTTCTACATGCAAAAACTCAAAAATCTAATTAAATTTGGGGCTAGATTAATGGTGGGCACCAAAAATATATGCATTTAAGATACATGTAACAATAGAATTCAAACACCAACCCACTAATTAGTTTTAAAATCCCATTTTTCTAACATACACCCTCAATGAAATATAAAAAACCAAACAAGATAAACTATTACCTTTACTTACTCTTTGTATCTTGATTTCATTATATTCCTTCACCTTGAATTATTAGGTTTTTGAGCTCTCATAATTTTAAACCAACTTCCCAAGATGAGTTCAAAGTTTTGAATAGTAAAATGTACTATGAAAGCTAGGATGAGTTGGACTAAAATGCTCAAAACTATGATGCAATATGGATTATCAATGGATTGAGAATGGCTTCATAATGACTAATGAATTTGATTCTAAATGATTTTGTGCTTCTAAATGATAATGATATGATCTATATTTCTCATAAATTCTCTCTAAATGCTCAAATCACTGGTATGCTAAATCTCACAAGATGATAATAAGGATGCTAATTAGCTTCAAATAAAAAGAAAGTGCTCCTTTTATAGGCTTTTGAAACCCAAAATCCCATGTTGAAAGATCAAATGGCTGAGATTGAAAGTTGGAGGAATGAATGGTTGAAATTGAATTGGTGAAGGGACTTGACGGAGAATAGGAAGTAGTTATATTGTGAGAGAGAGAATGGAGGGAATGTTCCTCCTATAATGACAAGGTAGAGGGTCATGTGGGAAGGAGAGACACTTGTCAATATTTTCAATTGTCTCTCCATGAATCTTGAAAGGAAGAAGCAAAGATAATTTTCATAGTAAGAATCTTTGTAAAAACTTATCCATTTGAGTCACCATTTGACCAAGTGAGGTGGAGAGACAAGCCATTACTTTGTAGGAAAGGTGGCATAAACCAAATCCTATGAGGACATGTAGTCATGAGACTAAGTCTCCTTAGGAAAGATAACCCTTTAGATCCCTTAGGAATAGGGTCTCATGGTTGAGGATAAACATGCTAATTATAAAATAATTTCCTTAGCCTAGGGTGAGGTGGCATATGAGGTGGAATAGGAAAACCTAGTCATGTGGTGATAGGGAAATTAATAATTTTTAGAAAATCACTTAATAGAGGTATATTAGAAGACTTAGGTTTAGAGGAATAGAATATAGTAAATTACCTAAATAAATTAAATAATTTATTTAGTAATAGTAGAAAAGACTATTAATTAAATAATAATAAATATTTAATTATATTCTCAAGTTAAGTTTTAGTGTATAAAGTGGTATACTCGAAACCAGACGATATATGTCTTATACAACATATTTCATACCTAAAAATAGACATCATCATCATCATCATCATCAAACAATCTATCAACTTTGACAACAAGTTTAGAATGGTTGTTGACTTTCTTGGTTTAGTGAGTCTTATATTTTATTGGTTTATCTTTTAGTCATGTTCCTATACTACTCAAGGATATCACCGAGTAATGAGAGTGGTCGAGATGATTCATAGTCTTTCATTAAAAATTTTGTCTTCTATTTGTAGGTTTTTTTTCTTGAAGTTCTAGGGAAAGTATGTCCAATGCTTTAGGATGGATGGAAACATTCATTATTTGCAATGTGTCTATTTTAAGAAAATAGATTGCATTATCACCCTAGATTTATGTGCCATGGTGTGACACATCCATTTTCTATATTAAATAAAAATATCTAAAGATAAAGTGCACTTATGAAAGAAAGGTTTATCATTATTAACTCTTCTCCACCTAGTTTATTCTTCCATCTAAATTTTCTTCCATCAATCTTAGCAATCTTCTTTTTTTTAAAAGTCCTTATGTCAAAATTTTCCAAATTTTTTGATGGGGTATCCTACCTCTATTCCTACCTCTATGACCTTTCAAGTGAGTGTTATTTTGATTTATTTCAATATGATCAGGTTTATGTATAGAGGTTTCTTTTAGCCTAAATATTAGAGTGCAACCCCTCATCAATTCACTAAACCCATTATGGAGAATCTATCTTAGCAAATATTCAAACTCTTATGAGGATATTTTCAAGACTCTTAGCATAGTATTTATAGTATAATATTTATGTTTATTTTATTTTTTAATTACTTGTAAGGAAAAATAATAAAGCATAACTGAAGTAAGATATATAGATGTATCAAGGAAATATGTATATTAAAAGAATAAAAAATAGAAGAAGATTGATAAAATAAAATACTTAGAATTATATCCCAAATAATCTGTTGGAAACTACAATTGAAACAATTGTTATATTGTCATTGATGTCAAACCTTAACTGGTAAGATAGTTTTTATCTAAGATAGTACCATATCTTTTGATTGATGAAGAGGATTTGAAAAGAGGAGATAACAAGAGGACCTAAGGAAAGTTTGAGTTATGTGATATTTCAATGGGTACTTGATTAGTTGGCACATTGACAATGTAATGTGTTGTTTATCTAAGTAAGAAGAAAGAGTGGAAATATATGCTTAACTGAGCAAAAATGAAGAACTATATTTTAAGTCGAGTGATGTTAGTGTCGACTGAGTGCTAGTATAGGCTGAGTAAATCTAGTGTTGATCAAACATCAGTAATTACCAAATGACAAGAAATTACCAAGAAAAGATAGTGTTTACCGATGAAGACAATTTGTAGTGATGACTGAGATACACAATGATGAATGAGATGATGAACACAATATTGAACGAGTGTCAGTAATTTACATTTGAAGAAAGAATTAAGAATCCCATCCAACATAGTTGAATTCTTGGGATATGTAAAATGTGTTGACATTATTAATGAATTGTATGGAGCATTTAATGCATGGTAAATCATTTTCTTATGGATTCAAAGAGAAGTTTGGAGATGTATCTAGAAGGAAAAGATGAAGAACATAATGATGGAAGGATTCGATGAATGTAACCTAAACCTAAATCTACAAAGGATATTAAGTGGAAAAAGATTGATCTAACTGATCAAAGAGGTATAAGGAAAACCTAATTGTGAGGTTATGATGTTGAAGAAGAGGTTGACATTATTGACTGATAAGTCTAAGAAGATGGTTGAAGGTGAAATTGTGAAAGAGCTAAATAGAGTTGTGATTTCTTCAAGTGAATTTTGAGCAGATTAGAGATGGAGATGGAAATGAAGGTCAGTCAATAAATCAACATATATGTGCGAAGTGGATCTGTATTTACAAAGTGAGTTGTATGTTTTTCATATCATAAACTACTATTACTTTCTAACCATTTTATAAGTCTAAATCTTTTAATCAAGGTTGACCTAATAGTCATTGTATAAATCCTTTAATCAAGGTGACATTCTAATGGAATGTTCTTAAATCCTCTAACCAGGCCATGTTTGATAGAGTGTTTTAAATCCTTTAACAAGGTCACACCTAACAGTGTGTATGTAAACCTTTAATAGGGTTGGCTTTTCACAGAGCTCACTTCAGAAGAGTAAAAATCAATAGCAAGTTACAAAGTGGTTTTTCCCAAATTGGGTTTCCACTATAAATCTGAGTGTTATACTTGTGTCAATAATTTTGATGTGGATATTGTTCAAAGCTTTATATTCTACAAGTTAATTACTTTTGGACAATGGACTACATGTTATATGTTTCTGATATATGCTATAGAGACTGAGTTGAATTACTAATTAGATCTAAGTTTGTTGAAGTGCTAGAAAGTTCAATTGGTACATCTAGACCTGAGAACAACTGATTCACACCACCTCTTTGTTGTTCTAAAATCATTCTAACAATTGGTATCAAATATGTTGGTGCTGACAAATAAATTTTAAAGGTACTTGAAGCTAATGATCTGGATGTACACAAAGGAGGTACCAAAGTTAAACAAAGAGAACTTTCCTACATGGAAGAGTATGATGAAATTGCATCTAGCTGGTATTGGTGATTTGGTGAAATACTATGTTGAAAATCAGTATGTCATACCTATTTCACCTTTGACTATGGAGGAGATGAAAGAAAAATAAGAACACAATCAAGCAATGTTGGAGATTGCATCTACCCTAAGCTATCCTAAATTTGAAGATATCAAGGACTACACTAATGCAAAGAAAATGTGGGACACTCTTGCAACTATCCATGGTGGAGATACAAATGTACTGAGAGCCAAATCTGAAAGCTTGAGAAGTAAGTTTGATGAAATGAAAATGGAAGAAGGTGAAAATATTGCTCAATATTGTGGTAGAATTAAGGAGGTAGATGCTATTAGAGGAGCTAATGGAATCATTGATAATGAAACTTTTATTGGAAAAGAATTGAGGACTTTTCTTCCTATCTATGGAATTAGAATTTCTACAATACAAGAATCAAGATGTAACACTAGTAACGTTCTAACTCTAGAAATTCTTTTTGGTAAGCTTACTACTTTTGAGCTGTCTAATTATGATAACTACACTGTTCCTAATGTTGTATCTGCATTCAAGTCACAAATGGTTCTACATAAGTCTAAGAAGGAAAAAGAAAACTATGTGAAAAGTGATAGTGATAGTAACAGTGACACTTTTGATGAAGTTATAGATGATCTTGAGGCACTTGTGGCTAGAAGGTTAAAAAGAGGAAAAGGGAAATATAAAGGTAAAATTCCTATAATCTATTTTTTATGTGAAAAAGTTGGCCATATTGCAACAAGATGCCTTGATAGGACTGACAAGGATGAGAGAAGGGAAATAAAGTACAAGGACAAGAGAAATGATAAAGATCACCGAAGGTACATAGACTACAAAGAAAAAGATAAGAAATCTTTTTATATTGCTGAAGAGGAAACTGACAGTGACACTAGTGAATCTGATGAATATGATATAGAAGTCATTTATGTTTCTATGAAAGATGATTCTGATTCTGATGAGAAAAATGCACTTATTTCCTATGTGAGTAAAGGTGATAAATGGATTATTGATAGTGGTTGCTCACATCACATGACTGGTGATAAAAGTATGTTTGAGACCCTAGATCATTACAAAGGTAGAAGTGTTAGGTTTGGTAATGATGCACCATGTCCTATGAGAGGCAAATGATCAATTAGATTGACTGACAAGATTACATTTGAAAATTCTTACTGGGTTGAAGGTCTTAACTATAACTTGTTGAGTGTTTCATAGTTGAACAACACTGGTTACCGAGTGGAATTTCATCATAGAAAGGCTACAATATTTGATGTCACTAGTGAACTAATTGGAAGTGGAGAACAGATAAGAGGTAACTTGTTCTATCTAGACCTATCTGAAGAAATATGTTTATTTGCACAATTTGATGATGTATGGTTAACACATAAGAGGTTGTGTCATGTGAATTTTGACAATCTATTAAATATTAGTAAAAAGAAGAAAGTTAGAGGTTTGTCAAGATTGAAGAAACTTGATAATATGATGTGTAAATAGTGTCGATTGGGAAAAATGACAAAGTCTAATTTTAAGAGCAAGACATATACTTCTGAAAATATTTTGGAATTGGTTCATATTGACCTTTGTGGACCTATGAGTGTAAAAAATTATTGTGGTGATAAGTATTTCATTCTATTTTTTTATGACTATTCTAGAATGATGATTGTAATGTTTTAAAAGGAGAAATCTGATTCATTTTAGTTGTTTAAGTGGTATTTGGAAAAGGTTGAAAAATAAATAGGTAGAAGCTTGAAATGTTTGAGATCTGACAGAGGTGGAGAGTTTATATCAAATGAGTTCAATGTGTTCTGTAATGATAGAGGAATAAAGAGATAAATTTCTGCACTGAGGACACCTCCACAGAATGGTATAGCAGAAATAATAAATAGGTCAATTATGGATTGTACTAGAACACTGATGATAGAAAAGAATGTTGCACAAAAGTTCTAGAGAGAAGTTGTAAGTACAACTGTTTATACCTTAAACCGAGTATAGATAAAAAAAAAGGTACACATGCTACACCTTTCAAGTTATAGCATGGATATACACCTAATGTAAACTATTTTAGAGTTTTGGGAGTAAATGTTATATACTGAAAGACAATAGGAATGGAAAATTTGATACAAAAAGTGATTAAGGCATATTCCTAGGATATTCCACTAAGAGAAAAGCTTATACGTGTTTGAATTCTAACACTTAAAAAGTTATGGAAAGTTAAAATGTTAGAGTTGATGAATATGTAGAAAAGAATGAATTGAATTGCAAGTAAGAACCTGAAGATTATAGATCTTTTGTACACATGGAAGAAGGAGAGGCAAGTAATACACCTAAACTAGATGTAGAGTCATAAATAGGTAATGTTGTCGAGCATCAGGAGGATGCTCCCAAGCATAAGGAGGATTTTTTGAGGCAAGAAGAAGAAGAAGATAATTTGCATGATGAACCTGAAGATCTAGAACAAGGAGAAAGGAAATCTGAACCTACATTGGAACAATATGTAAGAAGACATCCCAAGCCTGAACAAATCATTGGAGATAAAGAATTTGGAATTATGACAAGAAGTAAGTTGAAATATCATACATGCTTACTATGTGAGTTTGAGCCTAAAATAGTAAAAGATTCTTTAGAGAATGATGACTGGATCAAGCTATGAATGAAGAAATAGAGTAGATAAAAAAGAATAATACTTGGACTCTAGTGCCGAGACCATAAGATAAGAATGTTATTGGAACAAAATAGGTATTTAGAAACAAGATAAATGAACATGGAGAAGTTACAAGAAACAAGGCCAAATTAGTATGTAAGGGGTATACACAAGAAGAAATAATTGACTATGGGGAGACATTTTCCCTTGTAGCAAGATTAGAAGGATTAAGGAGTCTACTTGCATATGAAGCTTATGAAGGATTCAAAGTGTATCAGATGGATGTCAAATCTACATTTCTGAATGGGATATTAGAAGAAGAAGTATACATTGAACAACTTGAAGGATTATTTGACACAAGCAAGAAGAATATGGTTTGAAAGTTGCACAAGGAATTGTATGGATTGAAACAAGCCCCCAGAGCATGGTATGAGAGACTACATAATTATTTGATAAATATTTGATTTGTAAGGACAAATGACAACAATTATCTGTATATGAAGACTGAAAAAGGTAAAGGGATTTTGTTAGATGAAATCTTTATTGATGATAACATATTTGGAGGACAAGATGCCCTATGTCAGAACTTTTCAAATGAGATGCAAATTGAATTTGAAATGTCTATGTTTTGTGAGATCAAATTCTTTTTTGGTTTGTAAGTTTATCAGATGAAGAAAGGTATCTATATTACTCAATCTATGTATGTCAAGGAGATACTAAATTTTTTTGGTATGGAAGACTCTAGACTAGTAAGTATACCTATGGCTATTAGACAGAAACTATCTAAAAATAATGATACAACTGAAGTGAATCAAACCTTGTATAGATCCAGGATTGGAAAGCTACAATATGTTGTTCACAATAGACCAAATATTGCCCTAGTAGTTGGAATTGTGGCAATATTTTCTGCCAATTGTAAGGAAAATCATGTGATGGCAGTGAAAAGAATATTTAGATATCTGAAAGGAATAGAGGATTATGGATTGTATTACAAGAAGAATGACAAGTTTGAACTGAGAGTTTACACTCATGCAGATTGGGATGGAAATGTTGATGATAGAAAAATTACAAGTGGTGGAGCATTCTTTCTAGGAAAGAGAATAGTCTCCTGAACAAGCAAGAAACATAATTGCATTTCCCAATCTACAACAAAAGCTAGGTATGTAGCAGCAGTAGTAAATTGTTCAAATTTAGTGTGGATCAAGCAATTGTTAAAAGGTATGAAGGAAGAAATCACTGAGCTAGTTGTTATTTCTGTGATAAGACAAGTGCTATTAACATATTAAAGAATCCAATTATGCACACTAAGACTAAGCATATTTCTATCAAGTATCATTACTTGAGAGAGCTAGTTCAAGACAAAGAAGTGAGATTGGAGTATGTGAATACAAAGGAACAATTAGAAGATATATTCACAAAAGCTTTACCTAAGGATGGTCATGAATATATTAGAGATAAACTAGGGGTGATTCCCCTAACTGAGGCTACCTAGTAAAATAGGAGCACTGCATCAAATGTGCTGAATAAAATATTTAACAAATTGATGTAGAAAAGGTCACACTTTAGGAGTTGCCTAGAGTTGTGAGAAGGAAGAGATATTAATCAATCATAATCAAGATGACAGAGGGAGTATACATCATACAGAACTAACATGAAGACACCTGCATAAGTAGAGATGTAAGTGTTAAATACAAGCTTTGACATTGTTGTCAAAGAGGGAGAAGATTAAATGAAAATAATGGAGTGATACAATACTGAGGGAGAAGATTCAATGAAACTCAAGGGAGAGAAACATAGAAGACTCAGAGGGATTAATTGAGCAAGCAGACAGGCAAGGAAAAAGTTTTGAATCAGAATGAAGCTAAGGATATTAATAAAAATCTGATGCACATAGATTTTTTGGATTGTTTGGTAAATCATGTGTTATTCATATGGTGTTTCCATCAATGCCAAAGAGGGAGATTGTTGGAAACTAAAATTTAAACAATTGTTATATTGTCATTGATGTCAAATCTTAACTAGTAAGACAGTTTCTATCTAGGATAGTAACATATCTTTTGATTGATGAAGAGGAGATAATAAGAGGACCTAAGGAAAGGTTAAGTTATGTGATACTTCAATGGGTACTTGATTAGTTGGCACATTGACAAGGTAATGTGTTATTTATCTAAGTAAGAAGAAAGACTAGAAACATAGGCTTAACTGAGTAAAAGGGAAGAAATCTAGTTTAATCCAAGTGATGTTAGTGTCAATTGAGTGCTAGTATATGCCGAGTAAATCTAGTGTTGACCGAACATCAGTAATTACCGAGTGATAGTAAATTACCGAGAAAAGATAGTGTTTTCCAACGAAGATAGTTTGTAGTGATGATTGAGATACATAGTGATGATTGAGATGATGAACATTGTATTGACCGAGTGTCAGTAATTTATATTTGAAGAAAGAATTGAGATTCCCAGCCAACATAGTTGAATTCTTGGAATATGTAAAACATGTTGACATTATTAATGAATTGTATGGAGCATTTAATGCATGGTAAATCATTTCTTATGGATTCAAAGAGAATTCTAGAGATGTATCTAAAAGGAAAATATGAAGAACATAATGATGGAAGGATTCGATGAAATTGACCTAAACCTAAAATATATGAAGGAGATTAAATGAAAAAATATTGATCTACTTGATCAAAGAGGTATAAAGGAAAACCTAATTGTGAGGTTATGATGGTGAAGAATAGGTTGATGTTATTGAATGATAAGTCTAAGTAGAAGGCTGGAGGTGAAATTGTGAAGGAGCTGAACAGAGTTCTTATTCTTGAAGTGAATTCTGAGCAGATCAAAGATGGAGATGGAAATGAAGGTCAGTCAATAAATCAACATATATGTGTGAAGTGGATCTATATTTGCAAAGTGAGTTGTATGTTTTTCAAATCATAAACTACTATTACTTTCTAACCATTGTATTAGTCTACATCCTTTAATCAAGGTTGACCTAATAGTCATTGTATAAATCCTTTAATCAAGGTGACATTCTAATGTAATGTTCTTAAGTCCTCTAACCATACTACTTTTGATAGAGTTTTTTAAATCCTTTAATAGGGTCACACCTAACAGTGTGTATGTAAACATTTAACAGGGTTGGCTTTTCACAGAGCTCACTTCAGAAGAGTGAAAATCAGTAGCGTGTTACAAAGTGGTTTTTCCCAAATTAGGTTTCCAATATAAATCTTGGTGTTATACTCGGGAGATTTTATAGGTCTCATATTGATAGTAATATAAATAAAATATTTAGAAAAATTATTAGAGATATAAAAAAATATGACATAGTAATATTCTCTCATGAATAAAATAAGCAATAACTCTTATACTTTACAAAAATAATTAATAACCATTCTCCCTAAGACCATATGACAAAAATTATTTTACTTTCAAAGCATGCAAGAAAATAAAATATAGTTTCGAGTTTGTACATGGTAAATTATATGAAAAAAGCTTTGAATGTCATAGTTTTTCATTTGAAGGACCTTGTAATGAAGGGCATTGATCAAATAATCTTCACTTATAGGATTTTTGTAGTCTTCCATCATTTGATCATCCATAGTTTGAAATATAATTGTTATCATTTTAGTTACACACTAAATTGGTAAATTGACAATTGTTTTACATTGCAATACAGATTTGATAGTTGTTGTTTTAAGTTGCAGAATGGTTTAAAATTTAGAAAAAGAATGTACATATGCAGCATTACAATTGTAAACATCAGAAAGTTTTTATCAAGGTACACTTATTTGCATAGTACTAAAAAATCAAATTTTTGAACAAAATACAGATGCTTGAGCTTAACAGAAAAAAGGAAGATATTTGTGCATTTCAGACAGTAAAAGTACAACATTAAATTATCTACACAAGCATTCATTTCTCTCAAAAATATAAATTGAAAGTACATTTCTGAGACACATACAGACATACAATGAAAAGTACATATGCAGCCACACATCCCATGGCAATAGGTTAATGCAAGCATGCATTTCAGTCTTAATTCAATGCAAAAATTAAAGAGATATTTACATTTATGTAAATGCAAAAAAAAAAAAAAAGAGGATAGGTTAGGCCCCCCCATTGCCTGGTGTTTTTGTGGAGATTCAAACAATGCTGCATCTTTGATCCTGCATCCCAAGGTATCCCAAGTTATCCTACAAATGAAGAGAGAGAGAGAAAGTGGGGTCAGTTCATGTGAACTGAGAAATGGATGAATACTAACCTATCATTCTAGCTATCTACTTCCATACATTTATAGAAATGTAAATCAGAATGCATTAATGGAGCTACTAGAAGGAATGATCACATCACAGAAAATACTTTATTTCTTAGCATTGTTTGCTTCATGTGCAGATTTAGGTATGAAGACTAAGTAGGTTGTTGAAAGGACATGCATAGATTACATGCATGAAACTTTTCAACTGAAATTATGGAGAGGTGAAGACATGAAGACCAAAGGACTTGAGGAGGCTATTGAGGGGGCATGCATAAGTTTCACGCATGGGACCTTCTGGCCAAATCATGGAGCTGTAGAAGGTAGGCTATTGAAGGGACATGACTTTTGTCATGAAACCTTACAGCCAATAAATCAGAGTTTCAAGTGCTACAGGATCATGTTCATTTCATTCTAAAAATTTCATGATTGTCACAAGTATTTTAGCATAGATATCGGAACTGCTACATAAAGGTATTTATCATATTCTACTACAGGAAGTTTTCCTAGAAAGTATTGATTGTCAGAGAAATTAGTTTTACATTCAAGAGAATATATTCATGTCATGATGGATTATAGTTTTCAGTTTCTATGAAATAATCAGTAGGCTTGTAAATTCATGTATCAAGACAATGCATGTCAGATTTGTATGTTATTCAATTATTTGCATAGTATCAGATCAAAAATTCAATGGGGGAGAATAGTGTTAAAAAGATGACATAATATCATAAATTTTTTGTAAGCAAATGTTGTCATAAAGTGTACATGTTGCTGCAGTACATCTACAGAAATAAGCTATATAATGTTGTTTTTAAACAAGGATACAGTGTACAAAAAATTATTGTTCATATGTTGGATTGATGTTAAAAATCAAGTGCAAGGTCACATAAATCTATTTGTGGGTGTCACAAACCCGTGCTCAAACCCCATAAATAGATTGCATTGCTGAAAAAGACACTAGTACATTTTACCTAGTTTTTCTACCAAAATTTTTGACCATGAAATGAAAAGGTTTTGGTTGGTCGGATTATAGAAGGAAAATTTTCATTTTTTTTGAAGTTATGCCCGTGTTAGTCAAAATTTTGATGAACTCAGGCATAACTTTAAAAAAAAAGGTTTCATTTCTCATTCATTATTACCACGGAAAAATTTTTCAAGGGAATTGCAGTGCACAAAATGTGAATTTGAAGATCTCTAAGAATCTTTTTTACAAATCTGGGCTCATTGCTTCATTTGGTTGAGTGTCATCAACTTCATCCTAGGGTTTGTCTGGAAACGCAAATTAGAAGATCTCTAATTAGAAGATCTTTGAGACTCTTTTTTACAAATCTGGGCTTGTTGCTAGGTATGCGTCATGATTTTCCCTAGGCTTTGTTCTTCTGAAGGAGATCACAAGAAAATATATCACATTTTTATGTCTTTTACCTGTTCTTTTCATGGCTCGATGAGGGTTCCATTATATAATGTTATGGTCAAGGGTTTCTCTGCAATATTTGCACATTTCTCAACTTGAAGGCTTTCTACATTCTCTATTTTGCATTATTCTTCTTTAGGGTTTTGTATTATACCAGTTTGTTGACATATTTAAATAGTAACAACTTGATTGAGCATTGAAAATAAGGAGAAGCCATGAATGCTCTTTGAGATTTTCACTCCTCCATGTTACAATGATGTTTATTTATTTGGTTACAGTAAAGGGAGAAAAACTCTTGGCTCCCTCCTCCATCAAGCATGTGGCTTGTCACTCTATGTTATTTCCTTTTAAATTTTATTAAGTTGTCACTATGTGAAGAGTAGAAATATGTATTTGGTAACATTGAAGGATGAGAAAAATGGATTTAAGAAGAGTGTGGTTACTGAATTCCATATGGATACTAAACCTTATCCTGCTGAAAGCTTGGCACTGCTTGGCCTCAATCTAAAACTAGGAGAGGGTGAATTTTGTCACTAGGTATCTAGCGATACACTTGTTTTTATTGAGAAGGTATGAATATCAAGTGATAATACTATCCAATTTGAATAAAGTAGCTTAGGAAATCCTTGATATAAGATTACAAGAGCAAGGAAGAACTAGCTTCAACTTATGTGTCTATAATGTCTATTATTCTCAAATAGGAGCTTTGAAATCCTATGATATAAGATCACAAGAGAAAGGATGAGATTGGCTTCTGCTTATTTCAATAATATCTATTGTTTTCAAATAGGAGCTTGGAAATCCTTCTTATAATCAAAGGATGAGATTGGATTCAACCTATGTTAATAATATCTATTATTTTCTACTCATTATTTTCTTCATTGGTGTTTCATTTTTGCAATTAAATGAAGATTGATCTATTACTATGCTTAATGCTTAAGAATTGATGATTTCATAAGATTAAATGCATGAAAATACTAGGGATGTATCAATAACCTAATACCTCAAGTACTTATAATTAGTATGCCTAAAAAACAAAGACTTAGTAGTAAAAGAATAAGGTTGCACATCCACATACACATCTGTTTGCATGATTAAACTGTTTAATTTACTGGATACCCAATCAACATTATCATTTTCTTCTTTTATTCATTCATTTGGAGTTATATTTAGAGGTAGATATTTGTTGTTGATTTCATGTTTATCTATTACGTATGCTATTTACTATAGAAAAATAGAATCATTCATGAATTTAGAAAGAAAGAAGAAGATTTGATAACTAATTCTGAGGATTAATATAAAACAGATTTCTATAACAAGGCTTCAGAATAATATAGACTAATGTAAAATAGATTTCCATAAAAAGACTTTATAATAATAAATTTTATATCAAATGTGGATGTGGATGTGCAACCTATATAAGTCATCATCATCTTTATTATTTGTTATAGAAAATACATCCAAAGTACCAGTAGAAGCACCATTAGGTCTATCTAGAAATCAAAATTTAGAACCAAAGCCTTAGGATTGCTGTAGTGTTTGTGGAAAGGATTGATACTTCTGAATATCAGCATCACTAACACTTCTTCGGGCATATTTCATCGACTCCTCAAAATGAGAAGCCTTTATTTCAGCTACCTTGTCACTATCATCCTCATCCATTGCCTCGGGGTTCTCACTTCTTTTTCTTTCATGTTCAATATCCTATAAAAATGCAGAGGACAAAGAACATGACAAATTATCTTTAGATGATGTTTGAGTTCCTACACCACCGCTTTGATGTTGATAGTCATTGTGTTTCTTTATATTAGAGATTACTTATTGTGATCCTTTGTGCTTTTTTTCATGTATTCATCATGAAAATATAAACCTTGTTAACTTTCAAAACATGAAAACATCAAACCTGTTCTTTGAGGGCTCAATGTCAAAGATGCATTTTATGTTGTGTTTAATGACAATGCTTTTCATTTGTTGTTTTAGTTTGCCTTATTTTGAAACATTGCATTTGTTTACTTCATGATATTGTAAAATACTATTTTGATCACTGCATCTATGTATTGAAGCACCTTGCTATCCTATACTTTGGAATGCTTTAATACATTGATGACTATTTGGAAAGTATTTGGTGGCACTAAAATACAAATAATTTGTGTCACTGTTTATTTTCTCTATGATTGATTATAAATATCATGGTGTTTTATGGAACTTTCATTAATTGTATCATGGTCATGCTCTACTATTGTACATAACCTTTAACATATCTCCAATGATTACAATGACTTGCACATGCTTGTACCTTATGGTTGTTCCATCTTCTTATTGTGATTGGTTCTGATATAAGGCATGATATGTCAATGTCTTCTTATTGTATTTATTCTATTAGGACTTCAAACTGAGTGACATTTCCTTTTTACATGAGCATAGAATTCAAAATTGCCTCTATAGAAGAAATTATTCATTAATAGTAGATAGATGTGTTTTTCCCTATGATCTCATGATAATGACCATATTCAATAACTCTATAACATGATGGTTGTTCCTTTTAAGAGAGATGGTTGTTCCATTGTTCTAAAAATTACACTTTGTTGTCCTTTTGACATGATAGCATTATATGTCAGAAACTTTGAGGTTCTCTTACCTTTTGTATGTCATGGCTTCACCTCTATGTAGCTAAATCTCACTCTGAAAATGATATGTTCCCATAGAAATGTGAAATCCTATTAATCTACAAACTCTCATGTTAAACAACTACAAAATAAAGTCAACATAGTTAGATAATTTAATTTTAACTTTGGTTGTGTTAACAGAACTATGTTGACTTTATTTTGTAGTTGTTTAACATGAGAGTTTGTAGATTAATAGGAGTTCATAGATACTAGTGTGCCATAGTTTCCCATCTATAACTAGTGAGATGCACATAACTCATGTACCTCATGCTAGTGTGCTTGGATACCTTGTATACACTATTTTTCATTAGACTAGACATTATCCAAATAGTGATTATTTATATAAAGTGCTATAACACATAGACAATCCTCCTTTTACACCAATTAATAACAGTGACAACCCTCATAGGTGGTTGGATAATGTCTAGTCTAATCCAAGCACACTAGCATGAGGTACATGAGTTATGTTCATCTCACTAGATATATATGGGCATTAATGCTCAATTGAATGATATGTTCCCATAAAAATGTGAACTCCTATTAACCTACAAACTCTAATGTTAGACAACTACAAACTAAAGTCAACATAGTTCCTTTAACACAACCAAAGTTAAAATTAAATTATTCAAAAAAGGGTTTGTGTTTTGAGTTAATTGGTTTATGTAAATCTATTTCACCAATAGGTGATGAACATTCATATTTTCCTAAGTAGTACTTTGAGCTTTCCTGCCACACATGTACTATTGTGAAAATCATCACAAGTCCATTTGTTGCAGGAAAGCTCTTAGTACACATGTCTAGATGTCCACATTTTTTTCACCTATTCATATACCAAATGATGAATCCTCAATTGTTGTAATGGCATTCACGGTTCTTGATGTTCACTTGATTAGTTTTATCTCTGTTTTACACAGTTAGTTGCGCAATGAACAAATAGTTGACTATCATCACAAACACGGTCATGTAACTAAATGACAATAACCATTGTAAGGACCACCTATTAGACCATTCTAGATGACCCTAATCTAACTTGATCAACTAGATTAGAGTGTCTATGTGACCGTCGATAGTGCTAGAGTAGAGTGGTTAAAGTTAGAAGATTTAGTGTGACACATTTGAAGACAATGAATTCTATGCAGAACAACCTTGACCCAAATCCAATAACCGATTGAAGGGAGGAACATAGTTGTAGGCTTAAAACTAGAGAAAGATTGTGATCCTAAAGGGAATCAGGAATCAAGAACACGGTAGCATTAGGTACATGAGTTATGTTCATCTCACTAGATATAGATGGGCATTAATGCTCAATTGAATGATGCATTCCCATAAAAATGTGAACTCCTATTAATCTACAAACTCTCATGTTAAACAAATACAAAATAAAGTCAACATAGTTCCTTTAACACAACCAAAGTTAAAATTAAATTATTCAAAAAAGGGTTTGTGTTTTGAGTTAATTGGTTTATGTAAATCTATTTTGTGTTATACTCGTATGGATCAATGACAAGGTTTTAGTCTCTATAACCTGTGTGGATAGTTCTTGTTTATATCCCTATTTCATATTCAATTTTTCAAGTATTGAAAGTATGGAAGTTGACTAATTCTAGCTCAGGTATAGTTAAATTGTCCTTGCTGCCCTAGAATGACATCTTTGTTCAAACCATTGATTGCAAACATTTTTTAAGTACTTGAATCTACACTAGAACAATAGTGGTGAAAGTATGATTATTATAATCATATGATTATATATTATAATATTTATGTAATAAATGTAGTAATAATGGTGGTGCAGTGCATTATTGATACAGGCTCGATGGCCCTTGTCAATGTGCCAAACTGTCAATGTGGTGGTGGGAAGTGTGTGTTGAAGACTTCATAGACATAGAGCAACCCTGGATGACAATTTTGGTGCTGCCCAAATAGAAAAAAGGTTGGTAATGTGTATATATTTAATCTTTCTAATGTAAATACTATTTATTATATTATAAGAACTAATGTAGATTGGGCATCACAGGGAAATAATGGCTACGGATACTTTATTTGGGTCAATGACAACTCATCTGCATCTATCCTCCCATCTCCACTTATCTGCGATGAATGATTTGAGTGCAAAACATGTTAGGCTAGGGAAAATTTTGAAATTATATTTTTATGATGCCTTCTCTATATTGTAATCGCATATCTTTGTTGTGACCATATGTAGAGATGAACTCAGGAATTAGTTAGTTTAGTATTTTCATATTGTAAGTAATGTTTTAATATGGATATGACATAAATTCTCTTTGCCTCAAGTGTGCATATATATGGTTTACATCTTTTTTTAGAATAATTCTTCATGTTTATGGCTCAGGTGAGCCCCAATTTGCTATCAATCACATGATTTAACGTATAGTGTTTTCTTAGTTATTCCATTTGTTCCTTGACCTTTGAAGGTCATTTGGTAATTTCAACTACACCTAAGGATCCATTAGTAGTTATGGAAAATAGGATTCATGTTGCAATGCCCAAGCTGTGAGATGGAAAAGAGAGGCAAGAAGAGTGGAAAGAAGATGATATTCCTGAGATCATGGATCATTTTCAAGCTTCAGTGAGGCTTCATACCACGCACTGTCCACAAATTTATACACAATGTTGATTTAGGTTGGAGGTAAACTACATGTGTCATGTAAACAACATGGTTGAATGCAATCTCTTTTGTGCATTTTCAATAGTTTTCCCACCAATACAAGCATAAATAACGCATTGAACGTAATCTACGAACATTGTGTGGTATGAAGTCTCACTGAAGTTTGAAATACAAGAGTAGGTGACATGGATCCCCGACATGATAGAGGCCGCAGGGATACTCCTCTCACCCATTAGTGATCTTTATATCTATATCATGTAACATATTTCAAACTTTTCATAGGTTGTAGGACACATCAAAGGCAACAAAGGCCAGACTGCAAAATATTTCATAATAGGTGACAAACATAATTGTAGGCATCATGGTCACAATTTTTTGGAGACAACATAATTGATACCTAGATGATGGAGAGCAACTTCCGCTCCTTCGATTCCAAGTTGACACTGCAGGATCCAAAGACCATAAATAAGGAATAAATTTAGAGAGCGGAGGAGGGCCATAATGACCAAAATAATATAGGATGAACCTCAAGTTAAATGAGGCAACTGCAAACATTTTAATACATTTTTATTATTAAATAATGAAATTTGCATATTATAGTGTTCTAAGCCTCGTAAATACAAATTTCATTATTTAATAATAAAATTCTATTAAAATGTTTACAATTGCCTCATTTAACTTGAGGTTTTTCATATATTATTTTTTTTGTTATGGCCCTCCTCCACTCTCTAAATTTATTCCTTATCTATGGTCTTGGGATCCCGCAGCGTCAACTTGGAACCAGAGGAGCAGAAGTTTCTCTTCATCATCTGGGTATACCACTCAATTACGTTGTCTCCAAAACAATGTGACCATGATGCCTACAATTATTTTTCTCAGGTGTTGTGTCACAGGACCCCTTATGACCCTTTACGACCATTTACGACCTCTAAGAATACATCTTAGAGGTCTTAAAATGTCGTAAAGGTCATAAGAGGCTCCTATGAGGGGCTAAATGAGCTTCCACCTTCATGTGGTTGGCCCTATTAAGTAGAGAATGTTAATTAAACTATTCTCAAAACAAAGAGAAGCTCAATAATTTAAGGTCTCAGTCCACAGACAAATTAAATTAGACTTACTAAGCCTCTTATTGTAGTTTGTAATAAGATTGATTTGCAACCACTAGACACTACTTTACAAGCTTGAAGAAGCAATATATTTTGGCAAATGAAGAGTGGCAAGAAGATGATATTCCTGAGATCATGGATGGACACAATGTTGTAGACTTTATTGATCCAGATATCTTGCAGAGGCTTGAAGAACTGGAGAGGGAAGAAGGGCTTAGGATGGTAGCTAGGGGTGATGAGGATTTCACAATAGCTGACAAACATAATTCTAGGCATCATGGTCACATTTTTTTGGAGACAACATAATTGAGTTGTATACCCAGACGGAGTGCAACTTTTGCACCCGCGATTCCAAGTTGACACTATGGAATGGAGAACAACTTGGAACTAGAGGTACAAAAGTTGCTCTCCATTGTCTAGGTATACCACTCAATTATGTTGTCTCCAAAAAAATGTGACCATGATGCCTACAATTATGTTTCTCTGCTGTTGTGTCCCAGGGCCCCTTATGACCCTTTATGACCATTTACAATCCCTAAGAATACATCTTAGAGGTCTTAAAATGTGGTAAAGGGTCATAAGATGCTCCTAGGAGGGGCCAGATGAGATTCCACCTTCACGTGGTTGGCCCTATTAATTAGAGAATGTTAAACTATTCTCGAAACAAAGAGAAGCTCAATAATTTAAGGTCTCAGTACAAGCACTAGAATTGAGTTTTTTGGCATGGGCTGGGAAATTTTTGTATATCAACATGTGATAGAGTTTGGGAAAAAAACTCTATCACATGTTGATATACAAAAATTTCCCAGCCTTGCTGAAAAACTCAATTCTAGTGCTTGTACTACATGACTGTTGCCAAAATAGGGCTCTCACAATCATTGACTATGACCCACTAGAAACAAGCAACATAATGAGTGTAGACACCTAAAGATAAATATCAGATAGGGGAAAAGCACCTGCAACAACAGAGGCAATAGTTGTAGATACAGATGAGGATATCCCAAATCCCTAATATAATAAATACAGTGAAGAAAAAGAGTAATGCAAAAATTATTACTATTTTGGAAGATGCAAATCCAACCAAGGAGATGTTGAAGAGGATAGATGAATTGATGGCGTGAACACGTCATTTTGAAGTAAGCAGTAATGAATCTTTACTTATAACAAAAGTTCAATAAAGTTTTATATTTTATACTCTTTTATGTTGTGAACTAAAATATGTATTTGTTCTTGTTACAGGATTTTTTGCTTGCCACTAATAAATTTGGGATCGATTTGCGATGGCTATGTGTCACAATTGTGATAGCCATGTGTTGCAATTGCAACAGTCATAGACGTCATTGTTTTTTAGTCGCAAAATATGATGTCTTTCCTCTTCCATCACAATTACGAGTTCAACTATGATGGCTTGTCGCATGGTCACATGCGCTTGGGAATCCGCATGCAATCATGTGACAATTGTCACAATTGTGACGAACATCCGTGCAACTACGATGGCTTGTCACATGGCCGCATGCGCTTGGGAAGCCACATGCGATCATGCGACAACCGTCGCAATTGCGATGGGAGTGGGCATCACCTATATAGCGCCCATGTCACAATTCACTGTGTGTGCGTCACAATTGTGATGAATACAAAATAAAATTAAAAAAAAAATTCTGGGACAAATTACCCTGTTCTGGGTACAAATTACCCTCGTCGCAATTACCCTGTTCTTCTTTAAAGATACATCAATCATCACATGGTAGTGTATGCTTATAACAACATACACATTGAAACTAAAACTTATATGAATTTCAAATGAGACTCTTGCAGCTTCCACATGAGAGAGAGAGAGAGAGCAGAACACTTCAAACATACTATAAGTATATTATCTAAAATGTTTATATGCCTTATATGAACCTCAGTTGACCAAAAGAAGGAGGCATTAAGACTAAAACATATTCAATTTTTAGTTTTTTGGAAACAATTTAATATCAAACTACCCTAGTCTTAACACAAAAACATAATTTTGTATGTTAAGAAAGGGTTGGTTATTAACAAATAAGATTTACAGAAAATTCTTACCTGTAATAATTTTGTACATGATTTTCTTTGTTAAGAAAGAATTGATTACTAAGTAATAGGATCCAAAAAAAATTACCTGCTGTAATAATGTTAGAAGATCCCCCCCCCCAACACAGTACTCAAGCACAAGCCACAGATGTGCAGAAGTCTCGTACCTAAAAAGGTAAACCTATTAGATGCAAATATAGAGTATATTTGTGCACCATGTTACACTTATGCTCAAATTAAGTTTCAAAATCTTTCCTTTTCTATATGAACAATCTATATTTCCTTCACTTTAATTAATGTGGAAAAGAACATCTCAATCCATTACAAAACTCACTAATGACTTACAACATGGTAGAGCCATCACATATGAAATAGTATAGGAATGAAAAGCAGGAGAAATTACTAGACTACAAAAGGACTAGAAATAAGAAACACAACCTATCATCACTAACTCACCATGTATAAAACTTCAGAACATTAGGATGGTCCAAGGAATGAAGAGTCCGCACCTGCAAATAGGCTAAAGCTTTTAGAAATAGATTTTAAAATCAAGATGGTATACATCTGCACAAACTGGTGCAACACAACTTCAACTTCAAGTCCATATAAATTAAAGGAATATAAACATCCACTAAGTAAAAAATAATTGATCATTCCCAATTTTCATGAACAATTCTCTCCTTGAAAAAAAGGCATGTTTATGCATCTGTAATTAGATTTATGTAAAAAATATAGTTATTCAGAACATTCATCTTCATTTCATTAATCGCTATAGGCTATTTGTCTTGTTCTGCAGAAAAGCCTAGATACTTTTTCAATAGTTGACTTTAAAGCCAAGTTGCTAGTTCTGGTTTAGATCCTGGTTTGGTTTGGTTCATTTGATATTCATTTGTAAGGGTTCAGAGTTTGAAGAAATAGAGGTGTTAAGTGAGCATATTGTTCCTTCACTCTTTTTCTCATATTTTGCAGCCATTTTTGTAGATTTTGAAGATAATAAAGATGGCCTCTATTATTCCTATATTTTTCTAAGTTTTGCTATCAATCCTTCCAATTTTTCTACATTTAAGTGTTTTGTTTCTTGCAAGCATAGATTAGTGAATTATTATCAAATTCCTATTCTAAATTTTTATAGGATAAATATTTTGTAGAAATTACTTGTCTGTTGGCTGATTCATTACCATTAGTGGTGAAAACCCTAGTAATGAATTATAGGTCATCCTAGGTGTTGTGAAGTGAATGTTATTCTAGAATTTAGTAGTGTGTGTTTGATAGATACAGATTTGTGATTCTGAGAAATCTACATTCATTTTGGTGTATCACCTGTTAGTTAGGTTTCATTTTTAGTAATCCTTCTACCTTTTTCTCCAAGTTTGAAAGTTCAGTTTTAGGTGATATTCCAAATCTACAGGAACTAGCCTAGAATCTGGAGATTCGTTCTCTTTCCCACAAAGAGTTTGTTTCCATGTTTCAACAGGAAGGCTAGATTTTCAATCAAGCTAGAGGTGCATTCTTGATTGACAACTATTTTTGGCATGCCCTATGGGACACGAACTGCTTCTCAGTTCCTTGATTCACAAGTTTTTATTATTGTTTTGGTGTGAGAAGCAGTATTTCAACTTTTTTTTGAAGGCGTTTACTAGCACCTAGAAACTCTATTTTTGAAGTTTTCTTGCAGATTTAGTTGCAAATTTGATTGATTATTTTAATGAGCAGGACTCCAACAAGATCAAACAAAGAAGGTTTTGTGTACCTAGAATTGCAACCAAGTAGAAGGGGAGGTAGATCAACCAGAAGAGGAAGGACACCATAGGATCAAAGAGGTAGATCTTCTCTATTTAATTCTAATTTTTCATCATTTGATAATCCCATTTTTGAAGATCAGGTTGCAAATTCAGACGAACCTGAGGTGTTAATTAAGGATATCAGTTTTCCTGAAGATTGAAGTGCTTCTGATAATTCTGGATCAGAATTACCAAGTTTTGAAGACTTACCAAGGGATAATTCTATGTTGGGAGCATCTACAAGTGGTACTACAACAACTCCTCAAAGTTTGAAAACATACCAAAGGAAGGTAACTCATCCTACCCAGCCTTCCATTACACCTGCAATTCAACAACAAGCACCACCAGTTCATCAAATGGCCCAAAATTTTCCATTTGTTGCTTTCAATGCTGGCAACCCTTTTCGTATTGCTACTCATCATGATATTCCATGAGAAGCCTTAAAAGGTTTTCCTTATTTTACTAGTGAAAATCATGTTTCAACTATTGAGCATATTAAGGATGTAGCCACTCTTTGTGGATTACATCAAGTCACACATGATGATGTGGCATTAAAACTGCTAGCAGCCTCATTCAAAGGTAAAGCTTTGATTTGGTTTAGAAGTTTACCAGTTGATTATATTGCTACATGGGATGATTTGGGGACTATTTTAATTAGCAAATTTGAAGATAAGTCTGATAATCTCTCATTGGTTGAGCAGTTGAATACAATTAAACACTACTACATTTGGGGCCAAATTTTGATAGAATTTTCTGATAGGTAACTTTTTATTATGAATTTGGTGTTTTTTTTGTAATAGGTCCCAATGCTGTTGGTATTCTGATGGGTATTTAATTGACCATCAGAATTCTGACAAATTTGGGGTATAGATTAAAAAACAAAAGTGAAACGGCCTCATCATTTTTATTTTTATTGGATAGAGGAGTAGGAGAAAAGGAGCGAAAGCTGAGCGCGGGAGAAGCTATGTGATTTCTTCATCTTTTGAGCCTCTAGCATCATATTCAAATGCATTTCATTTTATTTGATCATGAATTATCTCTAAAATGACCGCATTCTACTGGTGTCATGCCCTAGCCAGTCCTTTATCTCTAATATTTCATGTTATTGGTGCTTGTGCTCAAGGATATCGATTCACTATATTCAAATGTTTGGATTCATGTTTATTGATATTACTGGCATATATGTTTAATGACACCATTCTATATTTTTGTCACTAAAATGACTGCATTCTACTGGTGTCGTGCCCTTGCCCATGCTTTAACTCCATTATTTGATGTTATTGGTGCTTGTGCTCAATGATATCCATTTTTTTGAAATGTTGACTGTGGTTATCAAATGGAAAACCCATGAGCTTCTAGCTAGGCACCATTTGTATTGATAGCTTAGCACATCAAATGTATTGTATCATTGATAGTCGAGACTTTGTTAAAAGGAAATAGGACAAAGAATGATTTTTATTTAATTTCTCTATTTTGATCCCTAAGCGGCTTACAACCCTAGAGAAGTATATGTAGATTTACGGATGTAGTTTCTAGATACATAGCAACCAATAATTCACAAGAAATCCATGCATCCAATTTGAATAGAAATTAATACAAAGAACTAGGGTTCTCCAATGGCCCAATCATCCAGACCTTGACTATCCCCTCAACCAGTGACCCTTCAAAACTGGGTTATCATGCAATTAGTGAGTGATCCTTCATTCTCCTGGTGACCTTCTAGCTAGGTGCCATTTGTATATTTGATAGCTTAGGGCATCAAATGTATATTGTATCATTGATAGTTGAGACTTTATTAAAAGGAAATAGGACAAAGAATGATTTTGATTTAGTCTCTCTATTTTGATCCCTAAGTGGCTTACAAACCTAGAGAAGTATATGCAGATTTACGGATGCAGTTTCTGGATACATAGCAACTGATAATTCACAAGAAATCCATGCATCCAATTTGAATAGAAATTAATACATAGAAATAAGGTCCTCCAATGGTTCAATCATCTAGACCTTGACTGTCCCCTCAACCAGTGACCCTTCAAAACTAGGTTATGATGCAATCAATGAGTGATCCTTCATTCTCCTGATCTGCCCTACATCCAAACATATTGGAAATACAAAATACAATGATAAAAAGTCTTTCAAAATCCCCCTTCCCTCAAGGAACACTATCAACCATCCCTTCCACATAGCATTTCACTATTTTATGAGTGGATTGTGTAGGAACAGTTAACATTAAACAAGGAGAAAACTCCTCAACACATCTTGGAAACCATTGAATTCAATAATAAAAGAAACCTAACACCAACACTATTCCTTCCATAGTTGCAAGATACATAGCAGTTGATAATTCACAAGAAATTCATACATCAAATTTTTATAAGGATATCCTACTAATCAATAGGAATTTTCTTGAGATGACCAATGATTATGCATTTTGATGGCAGTGTGCTAGTTCAAAAGGATAATATAAATCTGAAACAATTTTATTTTATCTTCTCAAACTATAAATGTGGTTAAAGGGAAAATATTATGTGGAAAACCCACAAACCAAGCTAGCAAATGATTGTACATCAAATTATTCCTATATTCATTCAAGTATTGCTATGCTTTAGCTACTTGACCTTTGAGCTTCATCTAGAGGAATGTGTAGCTTTAAGATAGAGTTACTTCTTGGGCTTTACAATAGGGTGGAATATGATCAAGATTTGTTTAGGCTGTATCTTTTTTAGTCCCATTGTTAGGTTCTTATAGTTCATGGTTTGAATCTATTATGGTTGTGTAAGGGATTTGTAGATTCTTTTTCTAACATAATTATTGGACACCATGATTGGAACAACTAGTTGTTGGCTATTGTACACATGAATCACATCTGTTAATGGTTATTTGTGTTCAAGAATTCGTTGATCAATCTTTGAGATTTATTGTCCCAGCTTTAAAAGAGTGATAAAAGATATAGTGAGTGCTTTCTTTTCCAAGTGTTTTGTGGGTGCCATTATCTTCTAGGAGTAATTGCTGGAACCAAATTATGTTCTTTGCCTCTAGTAAATATTGCAGACATAATCATCTTCTTGGTGAAGGGTTTCTTCCATCCCCATGAGGCACTATTGCATGGTTTCCATTCCCTTGTAGTATAGTGAACCTAATTTAATACAAGTGTGCACTATTTTGGGATCCATAATTTATGGCCCCTACACTATGGTTGTTAGCCTAATTAAGATAGACCTTGTTACTATGATTTAGAACAATAGAGAGGGGGTGTGAATCAGTTGTTCTCAGGTCCTGATGTATAAAACAATCTTAAAAATTTTCCTTAGATCAAATCAAAATAAAATCAATCATTACTAATTCAATAATAGAAACATACAACAATGTAGTCCACCACCCAGTAGTAACTTAACTTGTAAAACATAGTAATGTTCAAACCAAAACATTCACACAAGTATTAACACTAGGATTTATAGTGGAAACCCAATTTGGGAAAAACCACTTTGTAACATGCTACTATTGTTTTCACTCTTCTAAAGTGAGCTCGGTAAAAATCCAACCCTATCAAAGGTTACAATACACACTGTCAGGTGTGACCCGGTTGAAGGATTTCAATCACCCTGTCAAAAGTGAGCCTAGTCATAGGACTTACATACATTCCATTAGAATGCAAGCTTGTTTAAAGGATTTAACATATGACTGTTAGGTCAACCTCTGTTAAAAGGATTTTGACTGTTACAATGGTTAGAAAGTAGCAGCAATATTTATCTAAAAAATATACAACTCACTTTGCAAACATCAGATCTGATTCCATACACTAATGTTGGTTTACTGACTTTGAAACTTTTCCATCTCCATCTCTGATCTGCTTGGAACTTTTCTTCAAGCAACCACCACAATTATCCTTCAGCCTTTTCCACTTATTCAGTCAATAAAACTTTACTCTTCCAGCATTCTTTGTTCTCCTCATGCACTTGCATATCCAACACTTACATATACTTTCCTCAATTAGGTTAACTCATCTTATGCCACTCAATCTCATTCGTAGATCTTAGGGTTAGGTCAGATTCATTGAATCTACCCACTTCATGTTCTTCGGCTCCTTTTCTAGAATCATCTCAAATCTCTTAAAGATTTACAATAAAATGTTTTACAATGCATTTAATGCTTCCAAACAATCAATAAATACAGTCAACATGTTTTACATAATCCAAGAATTCAACAATGTCGGCTCCAAAATTAAATTCTCTTCAAATATAAAATTGTTGATGCTCGGTTAATACTGTGATCAACTACTCGGTCTTCATGTAGAAAGCTTGGTCATTACTAAAACTATTTACTCAGCTTACACTGTCTTCCTCGGCAATTAACTATTGTTCGATCGACACTATAATTTTGCTCGGCGTACATTGACTCGGTCAACACTAATATTACTCAACTTAAACATGATTTTTTGATTCTTTTCTCGATCAAGCCTACCAGTTTAGTCTTCAGTCTTACTAAGATAAACAATACATTATCTCATCATTGTGCAACATAATCAAGTATACTTTGTAGTATCAAGATAACTCAACCTTTCCTTAGGTGCTATTGTTACCAACCTTGCCTAGCCCCTTAGCAACACTCAAATAGATATAGTACTTTACTAAGTAGCAACAGTCTTACCAGTTAAGGTTTGACATCAATGACAATACAACAATTGTTTCAATTACAGTTTCCAACAATCTCCCTCTTTGACATTGATGGAAACACCATATAATATCACCTGAATAACACATGGATTACCAACCAATCCAAAAACTAATTTGTCCATCAGAGAATTATTTATAATATCCTTAGCTTCATTCTGATTCAAAATCCTATAAGCCTCACTTCTGTGACCGTCAGAAGTATTCATATCTCCCTCTATCCTGATCCTTCATTTTAGTTCATCATCCTCTTACCTTTCAGTGTCATGTGTTATCATATTAGTTCATCTCCCTCTTTGACAAAAATGCCAAAGAAGCAACTAAAACATCCATCCATCAGATGTAGATAATATCTATGCAACTCAATGTTTCTCCCTCTATCATCTTGCTTATGATTAATTCCTTGTCTTTGCTTCTTTTCACAACTCTAGGCCAGCCCTAAAGTGTGACAATCTTCTGCATCAATTTGTCAAATTTTTTGTTGTAGCACATTTGATGCAGTGCTCCTAGCCTGTCCAGGCAGCCTCAGTTAGGGGAAGGACCCCTAATTGACTTCTCAAATACTCATGAGCTTCTCTGGGTAAAGCTTTAGTGAATATGTCTGTTAATTGTTCTTTTGTATTCACATATTCCATTCGGACTTCTTTATCTTGTACTAATTCTCTCAAGTAGTGATACTTTATTGCAATGTGCTTGGTCTTAGTGTGCATCATTGGATTCTTAGAAATATTGATAGCACTTGTGTTGTCACAGAAAATAACAATAGGTTCAGTGATTTATTCTTTCATGCCTATCAACAATTGTTTTATCCATACAAAATTTGAATAGTTTACTACAGCAACAACATACTCGGCCTCGGCAATAGATTGGGAAATGAAATTTTATTTCTTGCTTGTCCAGGAGACTAATCTATGTCCAAGAAAGAAAGCTCCACCACTAGTACTCTTTTTTGTCATCTACATTTCTTGCCCAATCAGCATCTGTATAAACTCTGAGTTCAAATTTGTCATCCTTCTTATAATATAAACCATAGTCAGCAGTTCCTTTCAAGTATCTCATAATTATTTTCATAGCCATCATGTGTGTTTCCTTAGGATTGGCAGAGAATCTTGCCACAATCCCAATAGCTAGTGCAATATCTGGTCTACTATGTACAACATACTGCAATTTTCCAATCATGGATCTGTACAAAGTTTGATTCACATCTGCAGCATCATCATTCTTAGATAAATTTTGTCCAGTAACCATAGGAGTTCCTACTAGTTTAGCATCTTCCATCCCAAAAATTTTCAGTATTTCATTAACATACTTAGACTGTGTAATGAAAATTCCATTCTTCCTCTGATATACTTGTAAACCAACAAAGAATTTGATCTCACCAAACATACTCATTTCAAATTCAGTTTGCATTTCATTTGAAAAACTTTTGCATAATGCATCTTGTCCACCAAAAATAATATCATCCACAAAAATTTTTGCCAACAGGATACCTTTACCTTCTTCATCCTTCATGTACAAATTTCTTGTGTCATTTGTTCTTGAAAATCCAATCTGTATCAAGTAGTTATGCAACCTCTCATACCATGCTCTGGGAGCTTGCTTCAATCCATAATGCTTTGTTCATTTTGCACACCATGTGTCTTCTGTTTGGATCAATAAAACCTTCTGGTTGTTCTATGTAAACTTCTTCTTCTAGTATACCATTAAAAAATGCAGACTTGACATCCATTTGATATACCTTGAAATCTTTATAAGTAGCATATACAAGTAGAGTTCTTACTCCTTCCAATCTAGCTATAGGGGCAAATGTCTCCCCATAATCTATTCCTTCTTCTTGTGTGTAGCCTTTGCATACCAGCCTAGCTCTGTTCCTAGTGATTTCATCATTTTCATTCATCTTATTTCAAAATACCCACTTTGTTTCTATTACATTTTTGTTTTCAGGTCTCGGCACCAGAGTCCAAGTATCATTCTCCTCAATCTGGTCAATCTCTTCATTCATTGCTTGTATCCAATCTTCATTCTCTAATGCCTCTCTAGTTGACTTGGATTCAAATTCACACAGTAGGCATGTTGGATCCTTAGTCTTACTTCTGGTCTAAATTCCAATATTTTTGTCTCGAATTATCTGTTTAGGCTTGTGATGTCTTCTTACATATTTTTCCAAAATAGGTTCAGCTCCTCTCTCCTCTATTTCATTATGTTCCTCAACAAGATTGTTAGATTCAACTTCTGAATGCTCGGCAACCTCTTCTTGATATTTAGTAGCATTTTCTTATAGCTCGGCATGTTCTTGTTCTCTCTCGGCACTATTTTCCTAATGCTCGGTAGCATCTGTCTGTTGCTCAGCATTGCTTACCTGAGACTCAAAATCAGGCTCAAGTCTATTACTTGTCTCTTCTTCTTCCTTAATGTACAAAAAAGATCTATAATCTTCTGGTTCTCTTTTGCTATCAACTTTGTTTCTTTTTGCATACTCATCAATTTTGACATTCACACTTTCCACAATTTTGTTAGTGTTAGAGTTCAAACACTTATAAGCTTTACTTTTTTTGGAATACCCTAGGAATATGCCTTCATCACTCTTAGCATCAAACTTTCCATTCCTAGTGTCTTTTAATATATAGCACTTACTTCCAAAGATTCTAAAGTATTTAACACTCAGTGCATGCCCATGCCATAACTCATAGGGTGTTAGATTTGTACCTTTCTTGATCTATACCTAGTTAAGAGTGTAGACAGCAGTGCTTATAGCTTATTTCCAATATTTCTATGCTACATTCTTTTCAATCAACAATGTCCTTGCACAATCCAAAATAGATCTATTTCTCCTTTCTACTATACCATTCTGTGGAGATGTTCTAGGTGCAGACATCTGTCTTTTAATTCCTCTATCATTGCAAAATAGATTAAATTCATTTGATGTAAATTCTCCACCTCAGTCAGATCTAAGACATTTCAGGTTCCTACCTATCTCTATCTAAATCTTAGCCAAATACCACTTAAAGAATTGAAAAGCTTCAGATTTTTCTTTTAGAAACATCACATGCATAATCCTAGTATGATCATCAACAAATAAGATAAAGTATCTAGCACCACAGTAACTTTTTACACCCATGGGTCCACAAAGGTATGAACCAAATCTAAAATGTTTTCAGAAGTAAAGGATTTTCTCTTGAAACTTGACTTTGTCATTTTTCCTAACTGGCATTCCTTGTACATCACATTCTCAGGTTTCTTCAATCTAGGTAGACCTCTTACCTTTTTCTTCTTACTTATATCTACCAGATTATCAAAGTTAACATGACATAGCCTTTTATGCCATAAACAAATATCATCAAGTTGTGCAATTAAACATGTTTCTTTAGATAGGTCAAGATAGAACAAATTACCTATAGTCTGATCTCCACTTCCAATTAGTTCTCTAGTAGCATTAAATATTTTAGCTTGCTTGTGATGAAATTCCACTCAGTAACCAGTTTTGTTAAGCTAGGCAACACTTAATAGATTGTAATTTAGACCTTCAACCCAATATGCATTTTCACAAGATATCTTATCAGTCAGTTTAATCAAACCTTTTCCTCTAGCATGACATGGTGCATCATTACCAAATTTTACACTTTTACCTCTATAATGATGTAAGGTCTCAAACTTATTTTTCTCACCAGTCATGTGATGTGAACAACCACTGTCAATAATCCATTTATCATTCTTGTTCACATAGGATAGCAATGCAATTTTCTCATCCTCATCAGATTCATCTTTCATTGCAACATAGACTACCTCAATTTCAAAATCATCACTATCAGTGTCAGTTTCTTTTTCAGCAATGTAACAAGATTTCTTACCTTTTCCTTTGTAGTCTTTGTTCCATCGGTAGCTTCTATCATCTCTTCTATCTTTGTGTTTTCTTTTCCTTTCATCATCTTTATCCTTCCTATCAGGACATCTAGCAGCTATATGACCAACTTTATTACATGCAAAACATATAATAGAGATTTTACCTTTATACTTTCCTTTTCCCCTTCTCAGTCTTCTAGCCATAAGAGCTTCTAGATCTTCAAGTTCTTCATCAGAAGTGGCATTGTCACTTTCAATTTCACTTTCACTGATGCATCTTTCTTTTTCTTTCTTTGTGTTGTTCAGAACTAGTTGTGACTTGAAAGCAAATTCAACATTTCCAATGCTTCCCACAGTGAAATTATCATAGTTAGATAGTTCAAAAGCAGTTAGCTTACCAACCAAACTTTCCAAAGTAAGCACATTAGCAGAGTTACATCTAGATTCTCAAATAGTTAAGATTTTAATAGCATATATAGGACACAAATTTCTTAGTACTTTCCCAATTATCGTTTCATCATCAATAGCCCCATTTTCTCCTCTAATAGCATTCACAACTTCTTTTATTCTACCACAATATTGTACAATGTTTTTACCTTCTTGCATTCTGATTTCATCAAACTTACCTCTAAGACTATCGGCCTTTTCTTTCAGCACATTTAGGTCACCACCATAGATCCTTGCAAGAATGTCCCACATATTCTTAGCATTTGTGTAGTCCTTAATGTCCTCAAATTCTGGATAGCTTAGGGCAGATCAAATTTTCAGCATTGCCTGATTATGTTCTTACTTAGCTCTCATTTCTTCGGCAGTCAAAGGTGTGATAGGTGAGACATAGCTATTTTCAATGTAGTACTTTGTAGAGTCACCAATACTAGCCAGATGCAGCTTCATCAAGCTTTTCCATGTAGGGAAATTTTCCTTGTTCAGCTTCGGTACCTCCTTCTTATACATCATGATCATTTGCTTCAAGCCCCTTTAAACTTGATTTCTGTCAACACTAATAATAAGCAACAAATCTCTGATACCAATTGTTAATATGATTTAGAAAAATAGAGAGGGGGGTGAATCAATTGTTCTCAGGTCCTGATGTATAAAACAATCTTAAAACTTTTCCTTAGATCAAATCAAAACAAACTCGGTCATCACTGATTCAATAATAGAAACATACAACAATGCAGTCCACTACCCAGTAGTAACTTAACTTGTAAAATATAGTAATGTTCAAACCAAAACATTCACACAAGTATTAACACCATGATTTATAATGGAAACCCAATTTGGGAAAAACCACTTTGTAACATGCTACTATTATTTTCACTCTTCTGAAGTGAGCTCAGTAAAAATCCAACCTTGTCAAAGGTTACAATACACACTATCAGGTGTGACCTGGTTAAATGATTTCAATCACCCTATCAAAAGTGAGCCTAGTCATAGGACTTACATACATTCCATTAGAATGCAACCTTGTTCAAAGGATTTAACATATGACTTTTAGGTCAACCCCTATTAAAAGGATTTTGACTATTACAATGGTTAGAAAGTAGTAGCAATATTTATCTGAAAAATATACAAATCACTTTGCAAACATCAGATCTGATTCTGCACACTAATGTTGGTTTACTAACTTTGAAACTTTTCCATCTCCATCTCTGATCTGCTTGGAACTTTTCTTCAAGCAACCACCACAATTCTCCTTCAACCTTTTCCGCTTATTGAGTCAATAAAACTTTACTCTTCCAACATTCTTTGTTCTCCTCATGCACTTGCATATCCAGCACTTACATATACTTTCCTCAATTAGGTTAACTCATCTTATGCCACTCAATCTCATTCGTAGATCTTAGGATTAGGTCAGATTCATTGAATCTACCCACTTCATGTTCTTCGGCTCCTTTTCTAGAATCATCTCAAATCTCTTAAAGATTTACAATAAAACATTTTACAATGCATTTAATGTTTCCAAACAATCAATAAATAAAGTCAACACATTTTACATAATCCAAGAATTCAATAATGTCGGCTCCAAAATTAAATTCTCTTCAAATATAAAATTGCTGATGCTCGGTCAATACTGTGATCAACTACTTGGTCTTCATGTAGAAAGCTCGGTCATTACTAAAATTGTTTACTCAGCTTACACTGTCTTCCTCGGCAATTAACTGTTGTTTGATTGACACTATAATTTTTCTCAACATACATTGACTTGGTCGACAGTAACATTACTCGGCTTAAACATGATTTTTCCATTCTTTGCTCGGTCAAGCCTACTAGTTTAGTCTTCAATCTTACCAAGATAAACAATACATTATCTCATCATTGTGCAACATAGTCAAGTACACTTTGTAGTATCAAGATAACTCAACCTTTCCTTAGGTTCTATTGTTACCAACCTTGCCTAGCCCCTTAGCAACACTCAAATAGATATAGTACTTTCCTAAGCAGCAACAGTCTTACCAGTTAAGGTTTGACATCAATGACAATACAACAATTGTTTCAATTACAGTTTCCAACAGGCCTACCTTTGCATATAATAAGAGGCCAACATGAAACAAACATCCAGAGGTTAGGGGGTTTCTCCCTATCCATAATTTATTATTTAAGTGCTAAGTGATGTTGGGTATATCGTGTAATTCATACCTAGTGTATCTTTTTCTTTCTCTCCACATTTCACATTAGGAGTAAATGCTATTTAAAATACTGATGAAATCAACTATTGGTCAAATCTAATCAAAATTGCAATATAAAGATTAAAATAGATCTTGAAGAAATATGGGAACCATTTTTTATAGATATTGTACAAATGAAGAGAATACTTCGAAGAGGAAATGCTTCAATGTGGAACAATTGAAGGATAATATTTTAGTTTTATATGCACATCTACAATGTTTTTGATATATTTATGAGATAACAAAACTATAGAAAGAATAGCATATAGAAGAAAGTAAAGAATAATGATCATACTTTGAGATATTGTGGAAACTTAAAGGAAAGAATGCTCAGTGGGGATATCATGCAATCAGTGAGTGATCCTTCATTCCCCTCTTCCAGTGACCCTTCAAAACTGGGTTATCATGCAATCAATGAGTGATCCTTCATTCTCCTGGTCTGCCCCACATCCAAACATATTGGAAATACATAATACAATGATAACAAGTCTTTCAAAACCCCCCTTCCCTCAAGGAACACTATCAACCATACCTTCCGCATAGCATTTCATTGTTGTATGAGTGGATTGTGCAGGAATAGTTAACATTAAACAAGGAGAAAACTTCTCAACACATCTTGGAAACTATTGAATTCAATAATAAATGAAACCTAACACCAACACTATTCCTTCCATTCACTTATACCAAGAATAAAGCATTTAATCCATTCAACTTTACATATAATCATTAGACAGTTACATTTCCTGACTCTGTAGAGGAACAGTCACGACCAAAATGATCAAAACTACTTTCACCCTTGCATAAGCTATTCCAAACTTCAAGTAAAATGAGAAATATGCTATATCAAATCATTCATATTTAGAGTAACCATTCGAAGGATCATTTTTTCAATGAGCCCTCTAACTGTACCCCTGTGGCAGAGAAAGGAAACCTCAAAATAGAGAAAGGAAACTTAGTAAAACTAGTCTATGTCACTGTTTGTAAGGGAAACTTAGTCACGACATCAAGTATCATCTCATAATGGTCTATTCACCATGTTTCAACACCCCATTCACTCTGATCTATTCAACTTACACCATTCTTCTTCTCTAGGACTCAAAGGCTTGAAACAGTATATGTGGTAAAAATTCATGAAATACTAAAGAAGACCTACTATTTGTCAAAAAAATCTTCATTGTCCCCCACAAAAAACTAAGTAATAACTAGTCTACCCTTAATTTGTTTAACAATGCACCATATTAGATAAAGTAGGTTCTATCACACATGGCACGAACTCTCTTCAAACTCACAATACGTTTCTTATGTAGTACAAAACTCATGAGATTCTAAAGAAGGCCTCACTCTTAATGAGTTATAAACATGCCATTGTTTCAATTTTGCTTGCGAGTTATGATAATTTTTGTAAACATGCCATTTGTTCAGTTTAGTGTATTCATTTTTGTTAGACAAATCTTCATTGTATTCTAATTGTCTTCTTTATATAGTAGCATGTATTAATTAGCTGAAAAATAAAGAAGCATTTAGACAATCAGAAGATAATGAAGATAATTTTAAATGCATCTAACACAATTTTTTTTTACAAAATTGAACCAATGGCATGTTTACAACAAAAAAATAGAGTGATAATAATATGCTAAAAATTGTATTCTATTTAATACACGCCAAAAGACCAGTCCCAACAATTCTTAAACATACTATATCTGATATGATGAATTCTTAAACAATTAAGGTTGGAGTAGACATAGTTATCACACAATTTTTTTGTGTGGTACAAGGAAGATTTGGCTGATTAAGAGTGAGGCCTTCTTTAGAATCTCATATAAATTTGGCTAATTAAGATGAGAAGATAAACACAATTCATTAGTTAAATTTTTCAATTTCATGTATTTTTTCTCCTATTTATTAGGTGCATGAGTTGAAGGTTGAATGTAAGAGTCTTATAATGTTGTGTTACCTTTGGATCTTGAGTTTTTGATACTCCTATGATGATCTTTCTCAACAAGTATTTTATTCTATTGTTGGTTTTTGAATAACATATTGGGCAAATAAAAAATTGTGTACTTCTACAGGACAGTGAACACAAAATTGAAGCATCAAACAAGACTTGATCAAGTTGTAGGTGGAATGTGCACTCAAATAGTAAGTAATGTAGAATAAAAAATTAAATAATCTGTCGTGTCTACATTTTGTTATTTTTTGAGATTACATCCATGTTCTATATTCACAGAATGGTTCAAAATTGAAATTTATAATTCGATAAAAGTACTGACGGGTGTTGTTCTCTGCACCCTCAATCAACAACTTGCCTCCATTTTATTTTGATTTACAAACTACTATATTATTTGAATATCTTTATTTCTTGCCACAATAGGAAAGAGTTTGAGGTGGAAGACTACAATAATAGAAGTGTTTCAATTTGGTATACTATACTACAACATCATTTCATAACTAAGTTTTCAATTTCTATATATAATTAGGTTATAGATAATCTAAGTGAAGAAGGATCATGTCAGACAATCCAAGTGAAGAAGGTAATGGGGATGCAATCAATAGATTGTGGTCGAACTTTAAAAGAAAAGGCGATGGAAAATGTTATTGTCCCTACAATAATTGTAAGGGTTTAAACATTAGAAGATTGCTAATCAAAACAGCTAAGAGACATTGTAGGTATAATGGTCACATTGAAGGAGGGTTTGATTATCATGAATTGGTAAGCTTTTCATGATATTTATTTAACAATTAATATATATGAAATACACTTGATGATGAGATCATTATCATGGTTTATTAGTGTTCATCATTTTTATATAGGTCAACCTCCCTAGGGGAGTACGTGATATGGACCCTAGAGGTGTGAATATTGAGAATATGGCTTTGGAAGTGGACGATCATGGAGGTGTGAATAATGAAGCTGAAGATTATGATCCCATGGAAGATGACGATGATGCACCATATGATGGTACTAATACATTGATCCATGGCACATTTGGTATTGGCTCAAATGATGATGATGATCAGGATGATGTTGATGTCATCCATGATATACCTCTACTTGAGAAAGCAACCACACCCCTTTACGAAGGCTCCCAAACAACTCTTCTCTCTGTTGTATTGTTGTTGTTGAACTTGAAGGTTATTAATGGTTTATCCAACACAAAAATGTCACGTATGCTAAGGTATGTCATATATGTCATTATAGTAATTAAATGGTGAAACATGTACCATAAATATTGTTAATATTAACAACTTATATTTTTTTCTACAAATTGATAGGTGAGTTCTTGTTACCACCATCGAATATTCTCCCTCACTCATTTCGAGAATTATGTGCCATTATGAAAGATATTGGAATAGAGTATCAAGGAATAAATGCTTGTCCTAATGATCATATTATTTATCATAAAGAACATGAATTTGCAATACAATGCCCTAAATGTCATACAAGTAGATATTGAATAGATCAAATAACAAAAAAGGTGCCTCACAAGGTTCTTCATTACATCCCCATTATACCATGTTTGCAAAGATTATTCAGATGTAGTAGCTTGGCAAAATTTATAGATTACCATGCACGCAATAAGAGTCGAGATGACATTATTTGAATGCCTACAGATGGTTCTGTATTTAAGGACATAGAGGAAAAGTGGCCGCACTTTATCAAAGAACCTTGAAATCTCAAGGTTTCAGTGGCAGTGAACGGTATCAATCCATTTGGAGACCTAAGATCTGTTTACACTGTTTGGCTTATTTTTGTCATCAACAATAACATTCCTCCATGGATGTCAATAAAGAGGGAGCGTATTATGTTGGCAATGATTATTTTAGGTATTTGATCATTTAATAGTTATTTGCGTGTAATTATAAATCTTGTAGTAAAATGGTCACAATAATTATGTAATGTTGTTGTTCATTCAACCAGGTAAATACCAAGTTAAAGATATGAATGTTTATATTGAGCCTCTTATCGAGGATTTGGTGGAGTTATGGAAAGGTGTCAGTATGTATGACATCTCTAGACCAATAGGAGATAGACAATTTCAATTTCATGCAATTTTTGTATGGACAATACATGATGCCCCAAGGATAACACATTTTTCTGGTATGTTATCATGAATTCAAGTTGCACATGATAATTCTAAAAATTAAAATTAACATATTTAATCCAATTGTATCATTACCTTGTAGGTCTTCAAACAAAGAGAAAATTTGCATGTCTAGTTTGTGGTCCAAAGATGAAATCTCATCATTCAAAAAGTTTAGAAAAATAGGTGTTTGATGAGCATAGACACTTTCTCCACAAAAATCATAACTATTGAATTACCGAAAAACATCTTTTCAATGGGAAAGAAGAGACTACATCTAAGCCACGGAGAATGACACCTCGCCTATGGAATTTGGAATATAATAGAATTAATCGTCAAGGTACTACCATTCTACCTAACAGTTTATGTTTGGAATTTGTATATTTTTATTGTGTTTTGTTTTTTGAGTATGTGATTGATGATCGCGAATGTCGTCAAGGCAACACTACTGAGCACCTTCCAAAGGGACTAAAGAGTTATCCCAGACAATTTAGTAGGTTGTCCTACTACGAGCAGCTGCAAAATGTGCATTTTTTTGATACTATGCATATTGGAAAGAATGTAATAGAGACATTATGGAAGATATTGGATGGAAGACGTGACAAAGAATTTTTTTCAAAATTTATAGCGACATTCATGAATCCAATCATGCAATGAAAAATTTCATTGAATCAAATAGAAATGGAGAATGGATTAATACAAGTTCCCTTCCTTGGTTATTAACAGAACAACAAAGTGATGCCATAAAAGAAGTCATATGAAAAATTCAATTTCCCACAATATTTTCTGCAAACATAAGTAGTACCATATCAAAGAAAAGTGAATTTGGGCCAGGGTTGAAAATGCATGATTGACATACCTTCATCAAGGCAAGTCATGTTCTTTTGTATTTACAATATATTTGTAAACTACATGTACTTCTCATTGTATTATATGAGAAAAGAATGCCATGATTATTTTTATAATTGTTGTAGTATGTCCTACCCCTATCCCTCCCAGAGAACTTCGACAATAATATCAAACAAGTGATATATGATCTTAGAAAATACATGAGGTAAGCAATGATATCTATTCAATTTTTTGTATATATATATTGTAAAGTCTTGTGTTTATATATTTTTGTGTCTTGAATATCTTGTAGATGGTTGTCATCTAAAGAAATCCATAGAGCAGATATAAAATACTGGAAGAGAAGAATTCCTCATCTAATGTGTGAAATGCAAAAGTGTCTACCTTCAAACTTTTTCAATGCACAAGAAAACTACCTCATACACCAAGTTGAAGAGATTGAAATGTGTGGACTCGTACACACTCAATCAATGTGGATGGTTGAGAGGCACCTAAAATTTTTTAAGGCTTTGGTTTGGCAAAGAGCACGTCCTAAGGGTTCTATGATGGAGGGATATATGGTATACCAGACTATGGTGTATGTTACTAAATATCTTCCTATGCTTGCAGCAAAGATCCATATAGATCGCATTTGGAATCTCGACACCATTAGAAAATTTGAAGGGGAGTACTTGGTGGAAAAAGGTAGAATGAGAAAAGTGAGAGGTAATAAATTATAAGATGTTATTGTAGCTGTTAATTAATTCTTAATCTTCAAAATTAATTGGTTTTAAGTAGTCTATTTATTTTTTGTACAGCTGCTCGAGAGTGGGATGCAATACATTTGTATATTGCAAACAATCAAGATTGGATGACGAAATGGATTGAATGATGTCATCATTTAGGTTGCACATTAACATGGGAAGCTATGTCTTCATTGGTTAATGAAGCTCATCGTAATAGAGATCCAAATGTTACGCAAAGGGAAATAGATTTAGCACATAGTTTAAGAGATTTCTAGGTACGTATAAATTTGTTAATCACTCGTAAGTTTATGAACTCTCGATGCATTAATTTATACATGTTTTACATATTTTTGTAGGTTAAACACAACAAAGCTATGTTTTGCAATGGTCATAAATTTTGCATCAAAAAGTTGGATGACACAAAGAAAACTTGTGATTCTGGGATAAATGTAGTCTTTCAGGTGACTAATATTTCATCTAGAAATGACTTACATCCTTGAGAGTCTGAAAATTGATACTATGACATTTTGGATGATATACTTGAGTGTGACTTTAATTCCTTCAAATTATTTCTCTTTGTTGTCAAATGGTATAGGTTATGACTTAATAAAAATGATCTTGATAGAATAGTTATTGAACATGACAATGGATTTCCAATGATTAATACAAGGTGGTTTGAGCTAGTTGGGGATCAACCCTATCTTCTTCCAAGCCAATGTGAGCAGGTATTTTACTTAGAGGTTCCACATAAATTAGGTTGGTCATTTCTTGTTAGACATGATCCAAGAGGAAGGCTGATGAGGTATAATGCGATGGAAGAAGAAGATTGCAAACAACTAGAAGATGATGTAGATGATGATCATGAACAACAGTTAGTCGATGATGTTCCTGACACAACTTTTCTTGAAGAAGAAGAAGATGATGACAATGATGATGCTACTAATGATGCTACTGATGATGATGATGATGTTATTGATGATGATGATGATGATGATGATGATGATGATGTTGATGTCAGTGTCAATGATGATGATGACGATGAAGATGAAGATGATGACAATGACGGTGGTGGTGATGAGGTCGACATCAATGATGATCATGGAAATTAGTTGGATGAAGAAGAAGATGAATGACATGAATGAAATGTACAGTTATGTGATCACTGCTTAATCTATTTAATATTGATTTCTTGATAGAAATGTGCAGTTATGCAATCAATGCTTAATCTAATTAATTCATGATGTACTTTTAGTTGCATTTTTAGGTTAAGTTCTCCTGGGTTCCCTGGCGGGGCATTACATACTTACTATGGGATGCTTATGGTTTTTAATGTACTTACTATGTAGTTTTGAATATATTTATCATGAATTTTTTAGCTAACATTAGATAATTAAATTACATATGTAGGTACTCGGACTCCTTTCACGAGCATCCCACATAGTCTCATGGATTGATAGGTATAAGTCAATACACCCTATAGAGATTAATGTATTTCACAATTTGCAAAATATCTCATTACTTGCTATCTCTCTCATTTGATAGAGTGTAGGTACCAGCAAATAGGTATTTGTTAGATATGTCTTCCTCAAGCAAAGAAAGTGAGTCATTTAGTATGTCTGAATTAGGAAGATCAACTAGAGGTCAAAAGACTAGAAGGAAATTCAATAAACACATGAAATTTTTCCTTGCTCAAGGGGGGTCATGTTCTTATGATGATGAGACCAAAGGCGACATCGAGGTGCCCTCTATGTACCAAAATCTACAGAAACAATGGTTCCCCAAGGAACTTCCTCCAATAAACACTGATTTTAGTGTTAAAGGAAAGATATATCATATTACACCATCATCAATAAATGGTTTGGGCCTATTTTCCATGGATGGCATAAAGGTCTCTTACAAAAAAGTTGTTGAATTGATGGAGTATGTTGGACCTTGTTATGATTACAAAAGTTGGATGTGAATTGTTCAATATAAAAAAAGTATGCGTAGGTATGCACTATCGAAAAATTATATTCAACAAAAAGACAATGAGCAAAGTAAAAGAGTGGCTATATACATTGACGGAAGGCCAAAAGTATTAGGGAATATTATAAGTTTTATAAATAGCATGCGGCCTCTATCGACTATTAAGCAACCTAATTGCATATTGGAGGCACTTGAGGGAAATCATGTATTTGTATGTGCGATAAAATCAATAAGTGTAGGGGAAGAGCTGCTTATTGATTACAATTTGAATCGCATAGATACAAATGATGTCACTATCATTAGGGTGTAGGTACATACTATGTACCATTAAATAATTGATTTTTTTGCCAACCACATTTAGAGTCTCCTCACCATCCACCTCATCTCCATCATCATCTTCTAATGAAATTTATTAATGTAGTCCTTTCTAATTATTGGTTAACTTTAAATAATAACACAGGACCACAATATGGAGCAACCATGTAGTGGGGACAATGATGATCATGCATGCACTTCTTCCCATCAGGTAAACCTCTTTGTTATTGTACTACAAATTAGATAGAAGCAAAATGTTAAATAAAGTTTTTTATTATATTCTTTTCATCACTTTTTCAGATTAATTCTAATAGTGTTAGTAATATTGTTTTCACAGACAGGTGGTCAGCAGAGAAAGGGAAAGGAACCCGTAGTCCCTGAAGATGAGTCCTTTGATAAGGACCTAGTTGTTGATTTTGGTGCTTGTGATGAGCTAGCCTCTGCAATTAAAAAATGCCTCCACAAAATTGGAAAAAGATTGGCTGAATTGGCATCTATATTCCCTCCGACTCTTGAGTCACAAAAGAGGGCAACAAAATTGATGCACCTATCTCAAAATTACTGAGTAAGTATTAATGTAATTTTTAATTATAACAAAAGTTCAATAATAGTTTTTATGTTATAGTAGTCTTTTTTGTTATTAAAAAATAAGTGGATGTGTTGCTTTTACAACTTTTTTTGCATAATTTTGATCCTCATGGCCATGATGAGGGTACTGCAGCTGGTTCAAGTAGATCGCATGTTGGACTATATTTTTTTTTACTCTCTAACAATATTGTCCATGCTAATCACTGGTTTTATTATGCTCTAACAATCTTATTCTTCAGCACGTGTCAATGATCATTTACTATCGCTGCCTCATATGATGGCAGGCTTAGATGTACTACATCCTGCAATGTTGGCAACACATAGCATGGCCACAGATGCCATGGCACCACCTACTCATACACAAATTTTATTTTCTCTATCATTCTATATATGTTTATTTCTCTTGAAGTTTTCTTTGTTAGGGTCATTTCGTAATCAATTCAATTTATGCAACAGGGGATGCAACACTTGATGGTGATTTTCCTAGATGTACTAGTATTGCTAGTATGGGAACAGTGAAGGATTGCATATTGCTTGTGAGTGAAGAATAAGGAGTTCCCTTGAAATAGAAAAACTTCCAGGTACTTTAAAGATTGGACCTTTCTTTTACTATACAATCGTATGTTAATTACACCTTGCATTCAATATGAGAAGCTTACATCTATTGTATTATTATTTTATACTATTATATCCTTTGAATAATGATCCCATGATTATTTTGTAGGGAATGATGATTTTTAATAGTAAACTTAATGACAAGTGTTTGCGGATATTCGGGCCCACCATCTGTACAGGGTGGAACATCAGATCCAAACTAAAACCCCAATCCACTATTTTGATTTTCATATCATTGCTAGGATAGTTATCATTACATCCATTTTTTAATCTAACACTATTTTATTTCTTAAAGGTGGAAAACCCAAAATCAAAAGTTAAAGAATGATCTCGTAGAGAGTATGACAAACTTTTTTGGACCTTGCGCATTTGAGAAGGGTAAGCTCCTTCAAAGAGCCAAGATATGTTTGAGGTATATTAGGGACCAGTACAGGTGTACATTAACCAAAAACCCACATTACCAATGCCCCCCTTGCATTCTTGATTTAGAGTGGAAATCTCTTATTCTGGATGCAAATGAGAAAACTGAAGTAAAAAAAGGAAATACACCACCAGAGAATAGAAGAAGGTATGTGATACTATTAAGAATGTAATTGTGTACTAAATACTCTTCATATTTATATGAACTAACATATTTCAATCTCTTCATAGATTGCCTTACACATCAAAGGCAACAAAGGCAAGATTTCAAAAGCGTGGGCAACACAAGCTAGGCTCTGGCGGTTATTCAAAACTTGCTACATGAGTTGTAAGTGTTAATATTGTCAGAATTGAATGAGGAAAAATACAATTTGTAGATGGCTTTTAACACTAAAAATAATTCTTTGATCTTTAAATATTTATTTATAATTTGAAATCTTTTTTTATTTTGATGAAATAATAAAATAAAATTTGACGATACCAAGCAAAAATGCAGCGTGTGGAGTTCAAAGTCTCACAGAAGAGGACAAGAGAATTGGCTTCCAACAAGGCTATAAAGCTGTGGTAGAAAGAATAAGAAGTGCATAAGGTTCTACTGATGGATCTGTCACGATAAGTAAGATAAATAGATGATATTTCAAATTTAATTATTTACCAATTAGTTTATTTGATGTTAAGTTCCAACATAAAGTGAGTAAATCTATTTTAAGTAAGAAAACAATGATAACATGAATGCATATGAAATTGAAATGCAGCCTGCCGATTCTTGCCATACACAACCTATGCGTGTTGATGACAATAAGGATGTGCATCATAGTAATACAAGTAAACATCTTAAATTGATTGGTGTAGTAATACAAATTTAATTGCAATTGGTGTTTGGATTAATGTAACAATTTGTATTGCAGCTGTAGAGAGTGTAGAGGCCGCTGTTAATGAGCATGTTGAGGTTGAGGCTGAGGCCAGACAAACTAACCTCGATGTTGATGATGTGACTAGATCGGGTAAAGAGCTATATGATTATGGCCTGTAAACTACTGAAATATTTTAAAATGTTTTTAATGCTTTTAATTTAACCCTTTTATATGTTATTGCAGATGACCCCCCTTTACATCAACAAAGAACTAGGTGTGCATTGAGATCTAATGAGAGGGTAGATGATCATCATGATGATATTAATACTCATCTTAATGATTACATCTTAAAAACTAGAAATCAAAAGAAAAAAAAGAAATGATTGTCATCTATGCACCTTAATTGATAATGACTGATTTTTATATGCCAATGAATTTAATTATGTGGTAATGAATGTTATCATGTGATAATTAATGAATGTCACATTTTATTAATGTGTGAATGAATGTTAATGAATGTTATCATGTGATAATTAATGAATGTCACATTTTATTAATGGATGAAATAATGAATGAATGTTAGATGTTAACGGGGCATTTAGAGTGTTGTTAGGAGGGGGGGGGTGAGGCCAAATGAGCTTCCACCTTCACATGGTTGGCCCTTTTTAGTACAGAATATAAAACTATTCTTGAAACAAAGTGAAGCTCAATAAGTTTGTTCCTTATATAGGGTCTCAAGTGTAGCTTTTATCCCACTCTCAACATTGCAAGGCTTCAAGTAGTGTTCTGATATTGGTTTCTCCATCTCCCACTAACATCTTGTCTTTCTCCTAAGAACTCTCACCAAGCTCTGATACATGGATGAGCAGAAGATGTCCCTTACAGGCTACACATATATAATATGGTAGATCTAGGGAACAAATATACTACAACATAGAATGAGTCAACTTGAATCTATAGTTTCTTCATTCACAATGAAAATTCAAATTACAAGCCATATTTTAGATTTAATATTCATATTCATCTTCATTGTGATCATATCCATCACGGTCAGCATTTGGTTCAACTTCATTTGAACCACACTCCATGTCGGGTACCATTATAAGGCATGGAGTGTGGTCATACCCATGTTACCATAATAATGAGTTAGCCTATAAAATTATGAATAAAATACCCCATGTATCATATTTATAATACTGCAGGTGCACCGGGGATTGGCCCAGACACCCAAGTTCCTACCAAAGGAACCCAAGTCAAACCCAGAGGAGAACAAAAGTAGAACCGGAACGTAGCCTCAAACAAAGAACCAGATAACTTGGCTTTTTTCTAATTCAATATTATTTTTGAATTCTTCTCCAATTCCAACCTGATTATTCCATATTTTGTTTTCCAATTTTCCTTCTTCCTCACTCCAAATTCAAGGATCACCACCCATGACTTGGTTAAGATGATGAATGTTGTCAATGCCTTTATTACCAAGCAATCACCGCCCACCATTAATGAATATTAATGATCATTGTTTCCTAAGGGTAATCGATGTTTGTGTATGCTGATCACCCAAGTCTTTGGCCATGATTTGCATGCTGTGAGGTTTGTCAGAAGTGGGGGTATGACATGCTGGTTGGATTATAACATATTGACACTTGCACCATGAAGAATACAAATGATTAAATAGAAAGAGAGGACCAACTGAACCATCTTGTGGTTAGTCTATATCACATTGAGAAACAATGTCAAGACTCGAGAATCAAAACAATCAAAAGTTTTTTCAAGACCATGAATGATCAAAAACATTCCATCTAAAAACAAAACACTAATCTATATTATCATTAAGCCGTAAAATATGTCTTTAAAGTTTAGAAGCATCACAAAAACTTTCAAGAAACATAGTACTATCCAAAATGAATACCCTCCAAATGACTATGATTATGTTGATGTTGATGTCTATAATTTATGTCTAATGATTATGATGATGTTGATGTTGATGTCTATAATTTATTTCACTTACTGATGCTTGCCTAGATTGAATTTTGAATTGCCAGGCTAGAGAACGCTTTCAAAGTTTAGGGTTTGTTTTACATGATACTCATAGCTACAGCTCAAATGCAACTAAACATATTTTTTATGCTGGGCAACCCACTGTAGAAACTCATCCGCAGGTGAAATTTAATGTTGTGAATCTTGGCATTGTTAATGTTATTACTTTTCCTCACGTTTCATATTTGTGAAAATGTTTCTTGGCACTATCTTCTTTTTCAATTCCTATATTTGCAGCTTTTTAGATCATTAACTTAAGCATTGCATGTGTTTGTTCAAATTTTATTCTAACACTATATTATATCTTATTCTTATTACAATGTTCTTTGTTGTGGGGCAGGAGGTTAATCTTCATTGTCTTCATTATGGGGGATAGTGAAGATTTCTCTGACAAATAGCAGGTCTTCTTTAATATCTTATAATAACATGCTAAACTGGTAAAGGTGTTATGGGAATTTAATCTACAATTACTAATAGACTAATAGACAAAAAACAAATTTACAAAATTGAACCAATGGCATGTTTACAACAAAGATGTGTTGAGGAGTTTTCTCCTTGTTTAATGTTAACTGTTCTTGCACAATCCACTCATAAAATAGTGAAATGCTATGTGGAAGGGATGGTTGATAGTGTTCCTTGAGGGAAGGGGGATTTTGAAAGACTTGTTATCATTGTATTTTGTATTTCCAATATGTTTGGTTGCAGGGCAGACCAGAAGAATGAAGGATCACTCACCGATTGCGTGATAACCTAGTTTTGAAGGGTCACTAGTTGAGGGGACAGTCAAGGTCCAGATGATTGGGCCATTGGAGGACCCTATTTCTTTTTATTAATTTTTATTCAAATTGGATGCATGGATATCTTGTGAATTATCAACTGCTATGTATCCTACAACTCCATCTGTAAATCTACATATACTTCTCTAGGGTTGTAAGCCACTTAGAGATCAAAATAGAGAAACTAAATCAAAATCGTTCTTTGTCCTATTTCATTTTAACAAAGTCTCAAATATCAATGATACAATACATTTGATTCCCTAAGCTATCAATACAAATGACACCTAGCTAGAATCTCATGGGCTGTCCATTTGGTAACCACAGTCAAAATTTCAAAAAAATGGATATCCAAACATTTGAAAACCAATGGCATGCTTACAACAAAGGTCTAATAGAACTCCCAACAATTCTTAAACATGCTTTATCTAATATGATGAATTCTTAAACAATTAAGGTTGGAGTAGACATAGTTATCACACATTTTTTTGTGTGGTATAAGGAAGATTTGGCTAGGTCAAGTCTTCCTTCGTGCTAGCAGTCTACAGAATTAGACCTTTATTAATAATTGATCATATCAAATAACTAGTATGATTAAGAATTATTGGGACTGGTCCTTTGGCATGTATTAAACAGAATAGAATTTTCAGCATATTATTATCATTCTATTTTTTTGTTGTAAACATGCCATCGGTTCAGTTTTGTAACTTCACTGTTGTATGAGTGGATTGTGTAGGAACAATTAACATTAAACAAGGAGAAAACTCCTCAACACATCTTGGAAACCATTGAATTCAATAATAAATGAAACCTAACACCAACACTATTCCTTCCATTCACTTCTACTAAGAATAAAGCATTCAATCCATTCAAAACTACTTTCACCAAAATGATCAAAACTACTTTCACCCTTGCACAAGCTATTCCAAACTTCAAGTAAAATGAGCAATATGCTATATCAAATCATTCATATTCATAGTAACCATTCAAAGGATCATTTTGTCAATGAACCCTTTGACTGTACCCCTATGGCAGAGAAAGGAAACCTCAAAATAGAGAAAGGAAACTTAGTAAAACTAGTCTATGCCGTTGTTTGTGAGGGTACAATCATGATAAGTGCCTCTCAAACCTCTCCAAACATGTAAGATTTTCTTTAAATACTTTATTGATCTCTTCTAAACATTAACCAAATCAAACCTACATTTGAATCCACACACAATAACCCCAAAATGAAGGGTTTGGTATCCTTTAATGAATCTTAGTCACTGGTAGCACTTGGATAGTAAAACTAGTAGTCTCCAAAGTATTCAATAATAAATGAAACCTAACACCAACACTATTCCTTCCATTCACTTCTACCAAGAATAAAGCATTTAATCCATTCAACATTACATATAATCATTAGACAGTTACATTTCCTGACTGTGTACTAGAGGAACAGTCATGACCAAAATGATCCAAACATTTGAAAATAGTGAATCAATATCCTTGAGCACAAGCACCAATAACATCAAATAATGGAGATAAATCACAGGCTAGGGCACGACACCAGTAGAATGTGATCATTTCAGAGAGCATTCATGATAAAATAAAATGCAATGCATTTAAAATTTGCGGTCGAATATGATGCCAAATGCTCGAAAGATGAAGAAATCATATACCTTCTCTTGCGCTCAGCTTTCACTCCTCTATCCAATCAAAATAAAAATGATGAGGTCGTTTCACTTTTTTTTTTCATAGCCAAATCTTCCTTGTACCACACGAAGAACATGCCATTGGTTCAGTTTTGTAAATTTGTTTTTTGTGTAATTAGTAATTGGCAGATTAAATGCAGATAACACCTTTATCAGTTTAATTAGCATGTTATTATCATATCAAGTAAAGTATGTTTAATAATTATTGGGACTGGTCCTTTTGCCTGTATTAAACATAATAGAATTTTCAGCATATTATTATCAATCTATTTCTTTGTTCTAAACATGTTATTGGTTCAGTTTTGTAGATTTGTTTTTTGGGTTAAATGCATTTTTCGTGAGGAGGGGTCTTGTTCTGAGGAGATTGATGAAGATTGTGCACCTCAAAAACCAATTCATAAGGTACCAATCATGTTTCCTATTCGCTTATATTTTTGGATTGGTAAATCTCCTTATAAGTTTCATGTCCTTTCTTTTGATTACTATGGATGAGATATATATCTTACATTTAACATTCAACTTCTTTACATTTTAGAACATGTAGTGTTTTTTTTGAGGATTTTACCAAATCAACTTTTAACATAAACTAAAAATGCCAAACTGATATCTTGCCCTTTCAACTTGACAAAATATTTGCATTTGACCAATAACTACAAGCAACTGAATGATAAATCCACATACCTGTATCTTTGTAAAATACTTGGAACATCAAAAAGATGGCTAAGTGGCTGCCGCCATGATTTTTATCTACTAAATATGGGGAAAAAAAAGTACCAAAAAGAATCAAATAGAAAACATGATTGGTCATTTCAGAGAGCATTCATGATCAAATAAAATGCAATGCCTTCTCTCACACTCGATCAGTTTTCACCCGCTCATTTTATCCCACTCCTTTTCTCTAGAATCAAAATAAAAATGATTTGGCCATTTCAAAATAGTGAATCGATATCCTTGAGCACAAGCACCAATAACATTAACTATTTTGATCTGTGGGTACCCTAATGTTGGCAAGAGTTCTTTTATTAATAAGATTACTCTGCAAGCTTGAAGAAGTGATATATTTTGGCAAATGAAGAGTGGAAAGATGATGATATTCTTGAGATCGTGGATGGACACAATGTTGCAGATAGAATGGGAAGACATCTTTCTAGCCTAGCCCTAGATCCTTCGATAATTGGGGTATGATCCAGACCCAGGCTAAAAATATGTCTTCCTTTCTATTGTGCAATTATCCCTTCTTTGGCCTCCACTCATTCCTCTTCTCAAAAATGGTTATCTAAAAACTTTGGATACTATTTCTCATCCATGGACGAAATGTGCTAGTGATCATATAAAATTACTTTAGGCCTCCAGTATTGATGAGATGTACAAGTGTAAAATGTTTTTGTGAGACTGGGATCAATTTTTGTAGTGTACATAAATGCAAGGTGGTGATTATTCTCGATGATCGACTGGTATAAGTCTTCCAGGCCATACCCAGTAGCTAAGACTAAAGATAACACAACTCAAGAGACCATCATAGGTTATCTCTTTCTTCAGTCTATATTATTGATAGAATGTTTTACCTTTCATTAGCTCATCAAATCCAGGGATTTGAAAGAATTTAATAGAATATTTTCATGACAATGTATATTATTTAAGTTGACATTGCATGAATTTATCTACTTCACGCACTTGTAGACTATGAGGATAGTAATAAAGAAGCATCTCCTCCCATGGCCATGCTTCTTTATCGCCATCCTCATAGTCTACAAGTGTGTGAAGCAGATAAATTCATGCAATGTCAACTTAAATAATATACATTGTCATGAAAATATTCTATTAAATTCTTTCAAATCCCTGAATTTTATGAGCTAATGAAAGGTAAAACATTCTGTCAATAATATAGACCAAAGAAAGAGACAACCTATGATGGTCTCTTGAGTTGTGTTATCTTTAATGTGCATATCCATTGATTTTTTGACACTTTATAATTCATTTTGATGACAGTGCTATACATCCGACATCATTTCCCATCGGAATATAGGTCAACACATCGCCTATCCAATAGATAAAATGTTAGAGAAAATACTTTACAACAATTATTGTGACAGTAATGCTATACGTCTGATAGGGCAATGTGTCAGAGATATGTTGCACTACCGTCACTCTTCTGACAGTTAAAATGTCGTAGATATGCAATTTTTGACAGACAGTTTTGACTCTAATTCTACGTCATCGATGGGTTTATATGTTGTAAATTGGTTGCAGATCTGTCGCTATACCAATAGTTCTAATGTCGAAAAGGATATCTTTTTGACAATTAGTTCCAATAGTGATTGTGTATTTCTGATAGGTCTTTGTGTCAGAATTCTGATAGATGGGCCGTAGGAAATGCCATAACAAAGCTGTTATCATGTGCAAGTTTCCAATGTAATGGGGTTTCGGTAAACTGACAGATATCTCTTCCGTCATAATTTCCAACGCAAAAATTATGATGGACACAAGTATCAAAATGTCGACAAATGAGTGTTGCAAATCTGACAAATGGCTATCAGAATTTGACCTCAAATGTACTAGTGAAAAGGAAACCAAATGAGCATATTTATGATTTTAACTTTCATTTTCAATGAACTTGGGACAGAATTCCAGCATCTATTAAACCTTCCAATGATTATGTGTTTTTATTTTATTTGAAGGCTTTTAACAGTGATATTTCAATAATGATTCAATCTATGGGTGGACGCACTTTGCCAAATGCATTTGACATTGTTGTTAGAGATGAGAACTTCTTGATACAAGATGGTAAGTTACCTCCTAGACCTCCAATGCCTTATTGTGTAGAAGTACAACTAGTTGTACCAACTATTTTTCCACCAATAGCAGTTGTTCCACCTATGCCAACATTACCAGCATTTAACATGCAAGTTGCAGCAGAAGAGCATGCTGCCACAACTCCTTTTAGAGAGCTAAAAGAGAAAAATTTGGAGTTAAAGGAAAAAAATAACAGTATGATGAGAACATTGCAAACTTATGGCAATGAGATCACAAATTTGAAGAGATAGCAAGGTTAGTATAATAGGCCTCCTCAAGCATCTTATCGATAGAATAGACAATCAAATCAAGCCTCCAGTTCAAATCAGTCACATCAAGCTCAAGGATAGAAAAGGAATTACAATCAAAGGACTAATCAACCTTACAACTATGCAACTCCTAGTACTTCCAAAGAGTTGGCAGTTGTTCCTTAGAATAACTATGCACAAGAGGAGGAGTGGTGTAACACTTGTAACACAAGCCATTTTTGGCTTGATTGTCCTCATGCGCTTGAAGCTAGGAGGTAGGATGTTCTGAAGGGTCAATTGACTAATGTACAAGGAGATGCTCAGAATCAACAAGTGCAGCCACAAGGTAATCCTGATGTTACTTTAATAAATTTTAATGCTGATGAGACTATTTTAGTAGCTAATTTTGATCAAAATCAAGTATGGAAGCCTGTAGCAGTAGGAAAAAGGTCCAAAACTAAGGCTGTAAATGAACAACAACAAGCTGATAAGGTACAACAGCTTGCTGTTATTCCACAATAATAAATATTAAAGGGCAAACAACAACAAAATCAAACTCAAGATGTACCTTCACAGCCATTACAACTGGCAAAAGAGCTTGTTGTTTCAAAATAACAACAAAAGGTTAGTGCTCAAAATTTCAATATGTTGATCACTTAAAGAAGAAACATGTTCCTGTTTCTATTTGGGAAGTTTTACCACTCCAAGGCCAAAAGGATATGTTGCAGGAAGCATTGCAAGCACTAACACTAACAGATGATGCTTTAAAACAAGAAACTCCTAAGGTGTTAATGGCTGGAAATGAAGTTTCAAACCAGCAAGCACCCAAGTTGATTAAGCCACCACCTTTTTATATCACTGTTATAATAGGACAAAATTTAGTGCATAATTGTATGATTGATTCAAGTACTTCTAGCTCAGTTATGCCTAAGAAAATTGTAGACCAGCTAGGCCTTGAGTATGAGACAATTGAAAAAGGGGTAGTTCAGCTTGATGGTACAATAGTAGATATTGTTGGAGTTATAAGAAATCTAGATTTGACCATGCATGCTTGTCTTAGTTTTTTAGTACCTATGGATGTCTTTATTATAGACTTACCTCCTAATTTCTCTATTTATTTGTCACGAGATATTACTACCAAAATAGGAGGATATTTGTCTGCAGATTGGTCTCATATGCTTTTCCACACTAGGTATGGTACTAAGGTAACTATTCCTTCAGAACCTATTGCAAAATTGTGTATTGAGCCATATATTAGTACAAAAATGGAACAATAGCTATGATTTTTTATCAAGAAGAAATTGATGCTATTCATGAGTCACAAACATAGATTGAACAAATTCCTGACATATTGTTAGACACATGGGCTACTGAAAATGTAAAGATTTCTGATGCACAGATTGAGGAGCCAAGTTTGGTAACTATGTTATTAATGAAGTTACTAATTTTATGCTAGCTATCATGAAAAGTACAAATTTAGAGAAGCAGTATGGTGCTGTCTAGAAGTTGTTTTTTGATGGCTCTCATAGAAAAATAGGTGTTGGAGGTGGTTGCATGCTGGTTTCACCAGAAAATCAAAGTTATTATGCTTCTTTCAAATTCACTTTTAGTTGCACAAATAATTTTGTTGAGTATGAAGCCCTCATAAATGGATTGAAGTGGGCTATTAAAAGAGGTATTAGTTGTTTGCAAGTGTATGGTGATTTAGAATTGATTGTAAATCAAGTTAGGAATGTTCATACAACTAAGAAAGATTTTTTAAGAAATTATAAACATGTTGTATGGGACTTGATTGAAGGTTTTGAGGCTTTTAATTTACAATCTATTCCTAGAAATCAAAACAAACACGCTGATAGGCTTGCTTTTGTTGGAGCCCAATATAACATCCCAAAAAAGATCAACAATAGTAAGGAAATGAATTATGTTAAAGTTATTATCAGACCTGTTGTCTCTAACAATGCAGATAGTTGGCAGGTTTTTGAATCCAACCAACATATTGTAAATTTTTTGAGGGAAGAGGCTGAGTTTTCACAACCAAATTAGAAAAAATTACAAGATCAATATGAAGAACAAATTATCCAGCTAAGGATAAATAAAATTCCTAAAGGTCTTGTGACTTTAGAGTCTATGTTTGGTACTAATCATGAGTTCAAAAAGGACAAATCTAGCTTACAGATCAAGGAAGAACATTACGAAGAGATTGTTGTTTCAAAGGATAAAGTGTTGAAACTTGGCAAGGTATGTACACCTGAAGAATGTCAAACCTTTGTCAATTTATACAATGAATTTCATGATATAATTGCATGGAATTATTCAGATCTAAAGGGATTTGATCCCAATATTTCTCAACATACAATAGAATTAGAACCAAGAGCCAAATGAGTTAGGCAAAAGTAGAGGCCTATAAATCCCAAGCTAGAACCCCTCATGATTAAGAAATTGAATAAATTGATTGAAAGTAACATCATTTTTCCAATCAAACATACTTCATGGGTATCAAATCTGGTTCCTATTAGGAAAAAGAATGGTGAAATCAGATTATGTGTTGATTTCCATGACTTGAACAGGGCTTCATTGAAAGATAGACATCCTTTTCCTTCAATGGAACAAATCTTGCAGGTTGTTTTAGGTTCAGAACGGTTCTCATTGATGGATGGTTTCTCTGGTTACAACTAGATTTTAGTGAAGGAGGAGGACAGATTTAAGGCAGCATTCACAACCAAATGGGGAACCATGTCTTATCAGAAGATGTCATTTGGTCTATCTAATGCTGGTGCAACATTTTAGAAATCCATGGACAAGGCTTTCATAAATCTAATGTATAGGTTTGTGTTGGTTTACTTGGATGACATAACTATTTTCTCTAAAAATGTAGCAGATCACTTTAATCATTTAAGAGTTATATTTGAGAGATGTAGATAATATGGTATCTCTCTAAATCCTAAGAAGAGCATATTTGTTGTCCATGAAGGTAAGTTGTTAGGATTTATTGTTTCAAAAGAGGGAATTACTATTGAGCCTAAAAGAGTAAGTGATATCCTTGTATTACCTCTTCCTCTTCACAAAAAGGGTCTTCAAAGCTTTTTAGGAAGAATTAATTTTTTTAGAAGATATATTCCTAATAGTGCAGAGTTACTAATGCCATTAACAACCATGCTTAAGAAGAATATTGCTTTCAAATGGACTAAGGAAGGTAAAATCAGTTTTGAACTAATTAAGGAAGCATTAGCTACAACCCCTACTTTGTTAAATCCTGATTTTTCTAAGTATTTCATTTTGTATGCATATGGGAATGTTGATATTATTGTCGCCATGTTAGTTCAAAAGAATGATATAGGATATGAGAAGCCAATAGCATTTTTTAGTCAAGGATTAAAGATTATGAATTGCATTATACTTTCATTGAGAAACATGTTCTTGCTGTGATTAGAAGTCTAAAAAAATTCAGACATATGCTTTCTAATAATAAAATTAATTTGATGGTTGCACATCTTGTTGTTAAGGATTTTTTACTAAATAAGGATTTCAACACCAAGAGAGCTGGCTGGATCATGACAGCAATGGAATATGATATTGAAATTAAAGTTACTAAGCTGGTAAGAGGTAAAGGCCTATGTGAACAGCTTGCTAGAAATGGAGATAATACTCCAAATGATGATCCTGAGGTAATTTTGGCTTTAGAAGGCCATGAAAAACTTGTTGTTCCTGACTTAGAGAATGATTGGGTGAAATAAATGATTGTTTTCTTGCAAATAGGACACTATCATGAAGGTTTGGATAGATCAAAAAGAAGATACTTTAGATTGCAATCTATACCTTATTGTTTATTGAATAATGTGTTGTATAGAAGAGGTTATAATGGCGTATTGCTGAGATGTATAAGTGTACATCAAACTAACAAAAGTGTTCCAGGAATTCCATGATGGACCAGTAGGTGGACATTTTTCTGCAAGGACAACAACATTGAAGATATTGAAGTCTAGATATTTTTGGCCAAATCTATACAAAGATGCCTTCATTTGGGTAAGAAGATATTTGAAATGTGCTTTTTCCTCCAACAAGAAAAGGTTAGCATATTTACCTCTTAGTTTGATTCAAATTGAACAACCTTTTTCCAAGTGGGGTTTAGATTTTATTGGTCTCATAAACCTATCATCAAGTTTAGGTCATAGATATATATTGACAGCAATAGATTATTTTACAAAGTGGACTGAAGCTATTGCATTGAAAGATGCCAATGAAACTTTAGTTCTTAATTTTTATGAAGATTTGATTGCAAGGTTTGGTGCACCTAAATCCATTGTTTCAGATAATGCCTTGGCCTTTTTGGGTACAAGAATTTCTGATTGGGTAGTTAAAAATAATGTATATCTTAGTACCTTGTCTAATTATTACCCACAGGGTAATGTACAAGCTAAATCAACAAACAAAAATATGATTCGCATCATCAAGAGGACTATTGAAGACAATCAGTGAATTTGGAACAACAAGTTAAAATAGGCCTTATGGGATGATAGGATCACCCCAAAGTGCTCAACAAGTAATTCACCTTATATGTTGGTTTATGGAAGAGAGGCAAGATTGCCAATTTCAGTGGAGTTACCAAGTTTGAGCCTGATCAAAGAATTAGACCTGCTGGACCAGCAGCCTATAGAGGTAAGATTGGCTAAATTGATAGAGTTGGAAGAGATTAGAAAAGGATCTTTTCAGAAGTTGAAGGAACATCATGATCAAATGAAGAAGATATTTCATAGAAAATTTGTTGCAAGAGTCTTTAAAGAAGGTGATTTAGTGCTTAAATGGGATAAGATGAAAAGATGACCTAGCAAACATTTGAAGTTTGATGCCATTTGGAATGGTCCATATGTGATTATAGGATGCAAGGCTCACAATACTTTTCATCTCTCAACTATGGAAGGAGAAGAATTGCCAATCCCAGTTAATGGGATCCATCTCAAACATTGTTTTTGAGGTGAGTTAATCAGAATAAGTGCTTTGCACATAGATAGTTTGCTTTCAATTAGTTGTAGTTAGATAGTTGCAAAAAATAAACATGTTGTAGTACATCATACCTCATAAATGAGCACCCATCATAATAGAGATGAGTTGTAACTCAACACTCTACATCATAGGAGACCAAGTATCTTTCTGTCATGTGCTATAGCAGGAGGTTTATTTGCTATTTTTTGCTTTCCTCTAAGTGCTTCCAGCACATGTTAGTAATTTTTTGAAGGCTGCAAGTTAGACAACTTCATGGCAGAACTGTTCAAAAATTTATACATTAATCCTAAAGTGAAACAGTGGATATTCCAAGGTTTCAAATCAGGTGCAATGGCTACAGTCCAAAACAGGTCATCCATGACCTTTCCTAATAGCTTGCAAAATTCAGAAAAGAAGACAAATTTTTCAGGAGAAAGTGCACAATTTAGAAAATAGACTCAACTTTGTTTTCTACTTCATGCTATTTGTTTGCAAATCAATAATTGTTTGTCATCAGCACCATCATATCACAGAATTGATTCATCAGCCATATGATAATGCTGAAGATAGCCAAGTACAAATTCTCAAAACAACTAGCATGAGGTATTTAGTTTCAATTTCAGTTTTAGTTTTGTAGTTGAGTGGTGTGTTTGAGTTTTTCAGTTTTTTCTAAGTTTTCTAAGGTTTGAAAAGGTTCAGTTTTATCAAAATTCAAGACTCTGTGCCCAATGGAATACAAAAGGTAATTGGTCTGTTTTGTTCAGCAGGCAAACACCCCTAAGAGGTTGCCCAAAAATGTTATCATTTTAGTTACACACTAAATTGGTAAATTGACAATTGTTTTACATTGTAATATAGATTTGATAGTTGTTGTTTTAAGTTGTAAAATGGTTTAAAATTTAGAAAAAGAAAGTACATATGCAGCATTACAATTGTAAACATTAGAAAGTTTGCATCAAGGTACACTTATTTGCATACTACTAAAAAATCATATTTTTGAACAAACTACAGATGCTTGAGCTTAACAGAAAAAAGGAAGATATGTGTGCATTTTAGATAGTAAAATTACAACATTGAATTATCCAGACAAGCACTGGTTGCTCTCAAAACTATAAATTGAAAGTACATTTATGAGATACATAAAGACATACAATGAAAAGTACATATGCAGCCACACATCCCATGGCAATAGATTAATGCAAGCATGCATTTCAATCTTAATTGAATGCAGAAATTAAAGAGATATTTACATTTATGTAAATGAAAAAAAAAAAAGAAAGAGAGGATAGGCTAGGCCCCCCCATTGCCTAGTGTTTTCATGGAGAGTCAAACAATGCTTCATCTTTGATCCTGCATCCCAAGGTATCCCGAGTTATCCTGCAAAAGAAGAGAGAGAAAGTGGGGTGAGTTCATGCAAACTAAGCAATGGAGGAATACTAACCTATCATTCTAGATATCTACTTCCATACATTTATAGAAATGTAAATCATAATGCATTAAGGGAGCTACTGGAAGGAATGATCACATCGCATAAAATACTTTATTTCTTAACATTGTTTGCTTCATGTGAAGATTCAGGTATGAAGACTAAGTAGGTTGTTAAAAGGACATGCATACATTACACACATGAAAATTTTTGACTGAAGTTATGGAGAGGCAAAGACATGAAGACCGAAGGACTTGAGGAAGCTATTAAGGGGGCATGCATAAGTTTCATGCATGGGACCTTTTGGCCAAATCATGGAGCTGTAGAAAGTAGGCTATTGAAGGGACATGAATTTTGTCATGAAACCTTCCAACTAATAAATCAGAGTTTCAAGTGCTACAGGATCATGTTCATTTCATTCTAAAAGTTTTAGGATTGTAGACAATTGATCTTCCTTTATACCCATGCAAAGGTGACTCTTAATGAGGAGTTGACTCCATAAGACATCTCTTCTTTTGGAGCAATGTGACCTTTCACTAAGGGTGGGAAACTTTCACCAAGTTGGCCCTTTTAAATAAATCAGCATATATAAATATTCATATCCATAAGGCTAAATGCATATTTGATTTTTACTAAGCTAAGGATACTCAATGTATAATATTCTCTAGGCATGGAGCTCAATCTTCTCTCAGTGAGTCAAATTACATGAAATTGCTTGAAGTTGGATATTGTCTTCAACATGAACAAGTGTCATGTTGTTCACAAAGAGTCAAAGACTACAATTGAAATTGGCCTTGAAGATCATGGATTATTTCATCTTGTTGATACTAGACAATCTCAAGAGCATGTAGGGGCATTTGTCATCACAACATCGCAAAAATATTATCGGAAATAAAATCAAAATTTACTCTTAATTGAACATTTTCAACGTAAAAATAATAAAAAATCAAATATCTTTCACCTAAATCAAATTTGAATTCATTTTCGAGGGGGCATACATTCGGACAATCAGTATTGACTGTCAGAGAAATCAGTTTTACATTCAAGAGAATATATTCATGTCATGATGGATTATAGTTTTCAATTTCTATGAAATAATCAACAGGCTTGTAAATTCATGTATCAAGACAATGCATGTCAGATCTGTATGTTATTCAATTATTTGCATAGTATCATATCAAAAATTCAATGGGGGAGAATAGTGTTAAAAAGATGACATAATATCATAAGTTTTTTGTAAGAAAATGTTGTCATAAAGTGTACATGTTGTTGTAGTACATCTACAAAGAATAACCTATATAATGTTGTTTTTAAACAAGGATATAGTGTACAAAAAATTATTGTTCATATGCTGGATTGATGTTAAAAAACAAGTGCAAGGTCACATGAAATCTATTTGTGGGTGTCACGAGCCCGTGCTCGAACCCCATAAATAGATTGCATTGTTGAAAGTGAGGATTTGTGCTACAAGTCTTGTAAAATCTGGGTTATTGATCTACAACAGAATTCAAAATGATTGGTGGTAACCTAGTGACAGAGGATTAAAATGACATAACAATATTGGAAGTCAATTTCAATCATGTATTCAAAAGAAGGAAAAATATTATGCATTGGTCAGTAATGTTATACCAATTCCAGCCTAAGTGTGCATTCAAGTATGTATCTGGTCACTTTAGGACAGAAATCTTTTAACATGCTGATTGTTATCAATCAAGATAAATTTCATCAACAATGAGTATTCAAAGCCAGCAAGAGGAAGAATAACAGTGAGTATTCAAAGCCAAGTTTTGAGTTTTGAGAGCCCAGGTTTACGCAAGTTAAAAGAAAATCTGTAGCATTTTTTGACAAAAGAAATGATAAGTCTATTTTTTCTATGTACATAGTGGAGTCAACAAATACAGAGATAAAACCCCAAGTTTTATACAAACAAAATGAGCAATATGGAGCCTTCAAAAATCATGATATGCACGGAAAAGTAAATAATAGTCGAACTTCACAGTCAAAGACTCCATTCACGGCAGAAGTGTGCAAGGTCAAAATAGAGATGCAAGCCGTGCTTTTAGGAAAACAAGGCTCGAGTTCTTGGAACAAGTCAAAGCTCATATGTAAAACTTGTGAGCTTTTAGCAATGAAGCTAAGTTGTTCCACCATCCAAAGGAGAACCGAGTGCCAGTATATTAAAAGTCTATATTAATACAACAATAAACTAAACCCATAGTTTACGTAAGTAAGAAAGCATATAGATTTTCAGCATAATGGAAATGTGGTTTAGTTTTCTGTATGAAATAATGCAACAAAGAAAAGTAAGAGATTCTTATCTCTAGCCGAGATAGGACAGCTCAACTTTAGCCAACCAGGGTCACAGCCTGTGAGCTCCCAATCTGAGTTGAAGCATGAGTAATAGTAGATAGAATAAAGCCAAGACCGAGCTCCATATTTCTTCCAGTTGAGCTAAGACCAGTTCCAGTCATAGCCCATTTGAAAAAAATTGGAAGCAGAGTTTAAACTACATAACTTGAGTTCAATAAATTGTGACTGCCTAGTTACAAGCCGTGAGCCTGTAGTTAAGGCTGAGACTATTGTAAAGACCAGGTTCAAGAATAGTTACAGGACCAAATGCTATAGCCCGTGCCCAAGTCCAAATACTAGTAAAAGTCGTGAGTTTTTTTTCAACATAAAGAAATTGAGTTTCATATCAATAATGCCGAGTTCAATAAAATGAAAACCCAAACTTCATGTCAAAGTACAGCTACAGAAAGTGGGAGATTTCACATCTGCAGATGGAAATGCAAAGGAGCAGATAATAACATCATTTTTTCACCAAAATCTCATGGCAACAGCAAAATGGGCTAGGTTTTCTTCTCTATAAGAATGCGAAAAATACCTAATGAGGTATACAAATGAGATAAGATAAATGCCTTTGCTAAGTTTTAATTAAACTTGGAGTCTGCAATGCACATCAATTTACATAATCCTCTTTCAACATGCCACGCATCAATAGTCACGTGCCTTGTAATAAAATGGAGATATTTTAAGTTAGGGTCATGTTGATCTTAAAATCAAAGTACATGTTAGGCCTTCAAATTAGGTTGAATTATACACTTCAAGTTAGAATTTGATAAGTGGAGTTATTTTTTAAAAAGGTTTTTCTTTAATTATAACTTAGGCACTTTTCAATATTCTTTAATGTAATAGGTATATTTTTAAAGGGAGTGTTTAATTTTAAGGCTTAGGTTTTTGGCATCATGCATGCCCTAAATTTAGGGTTAACTATTTGTTTAGAGACTCTTTAGAAGAGGGAGTTTGATTTTCAAGATTAGCCTTAGTGGCTATAAAATTGAATTCGATATTCATTTGTAAGTGTTCAGAGTTTGAGGAAAAAGAGGTGTTAAGTGAGAATATTGTTCCATCACTCTTTTTCTCATATTTTGCAACCATTTTTGTAGATTCTGAAGATAATAAAGTTGGCCTCTATTATTCCTATATTTTTCTGAGTTTTTCTATCAATCCTTCCAATTTTTTTGCATTTAAGTGTTTAGTTTCTTGCAAGCATAGATTAGTGAATTATTACCAAATTCCTATTCTAAAGTTTTATAGAATAAACTTTTTGTAGAAATTACCTGTCTGTTGGTTGATTCATTACCATTAGTGGTGCAAACCCTAGTAATGAATTATAGGTCATCCTAGGTGTTGTGAACTGAATGTTATTGCAGAATTTAGTAGTGTGTATTTGATAGATACAGATTTTTGATTCTGAGAAATCTACATTCATTTTGGTGTATCACCTGTTAGTTAGGTTTCATTTTTAGTAATCCTTCTACCTTTTTCTCCAAGTTTGAAAGTTCAATTTTAGGTGATATTTCAAATCTACAGGAACTGGCCTAAAATCCTGAGATTCATTCTCTTTCCCACAAAGAGTTCGTTTCCATGTTTCAACAGGAAGGCTAGATTTTCAATCAAGCTAGAGGTCCATTCCTGATTGACAACAATAATATTGAATCAATACAACATGTGAGAACAAAAATGTTATTAGGACTTCATATTTTGTATGATAATAGCCTACACATCAATATCGCATTGACCTATTGTCATCTAGTTCAATTTTTGTTACTTGTTTCATAATTAAATGTATTTTCCATTTATTTCTCTCATGTTCTTCAATTCCATATATCTAGTGTATGCAACCAATTAGAGGAGAGATGTTATATTAACTGTACTCTCTGGTTATTACATTTGTAATGATTAAGTAATGGTTATGATGAATTCTACTATTTGTAATGACTATTAGTGTTTTGTTACATGGATCCCATCCCAATAGATATGGGTCTTATAAATCCTAGCATACATTTATTTTCTTTTTATGTCTTCCATCATGTTCAATGGATAATATGCCTATTTAGTATTGGTTCCTTGTTGCATGGATCCTTTCATGCCTAACATATCATTTTTATTTTTATGGATTTCTTGTGGTTATTTATTTTTATTTCAATTATTTTTCCTTATATACAGTTAGAAATGCATTTAGTAGTTAATTACTTTGCCTATTTTTATGGACTTGTTAAAATATTTATGTACCTACGTTCATTGATATACCATTCATTATAATGAGTATGTATAGAAGTCCCATCAATCACATCATGTGTAGCATATACTTTCATTTTTGTAGCTTCCACCTTCTCTAATGTATTTTCTTTTCTTTTCTTTTTATATATATTGAATGCATTAGGTAATTTTTATTTGTGCCCATATTCATGAATTTTAAATGCTAATCATTGAAAAAAAATTGTGCTTGTATGTTTATAAATAGAACACTTATTACAAGGATGATTCATGGAATCACCATCCTTATCTATATTTAATTTTTGTGTATGAATATTTACTTTTTTTTAATTGTTTTTCTAATTTGGCAAAAATATTTGTAATAGTTCACATGTGACTCAAAGTGAAGAAACAAATAAGGGTGAAATTTCTTGACACGTCATCTCTCTATTTCAGACTCATTTTGACTTAGTTATCCCTAATGTAATGAATACTTTCCATTGCATGTTTATCCATAAAAGTTGGGAATTAACTTGATCTACCATCAAACATATGTAGTGACAAGTTTCGATCTAAAATTTTTCCATTATTGCTCTTGGTCAGATTTGGATTTCTAGGTTTAGTGCTATACCCAAGTTGACACCTTCATAATGCCTCATTATTCATCAACACATGAATGAAAACAATTTAAACTTTCAAATAAGGGTATTACAAAAAAGCGGGAAAAAATGTGATCATCTATAGAGAGATTTCTGCAATATTATATTATCATTAAAAGTGTATTGTATCGACATTTAAGGTGAATATATATATATATATGATTGATTGACACATCTTTGATCATTGCACAAACTTTAAGTTGTATATTGGGGCTTGAATAAGGAGAAGATCCTCACTTGGAAAACTTCCAAAGGTGTTCACCAACCCTTCTCAATTCTCACACTCAAGTTGTCAGTATTGAAGCAAACAAATTCTAGGAATTTAGAAGTTAGCTATTCTCACAAGAAAACGTCAAATTTATATAAAAAGGATAACCAAAATTATGTGGACATCATTTATACAACATAGAAATGATCCTCATCCTAATCAAGATGGTAAATTTCCTATCTTGATAAACATAGTCTAGAAAATTTTAGAGTCTAAGCTACAATGAAATATTACCAAAATCCACCTATCCTATTTAAACTTATAGGTAAGTACCCTAATATGAGTATTCATAAACATATTGATATGACATAATATCTCTCAACTCATGATTCTAAAATAGTTTATTTATAATACCCTATTGGTTGATTTCAAAGCATTTAATATGATATTAAAATAAAAACACCTTCTAGGCTGTTGTAAAGATCTAGTACAAGTTTAAAGTTTTGAGTGCAAGTTACAAGGACATATAATCAAAAGACACCTAACTCCCTAAATATGTATCATATATTAAGACATAAACAATATATTTGTGGCTACCCAACAAACTAAACTTTGAGATACATAAGGAAAATGTAAAAAAAATGAATTGTTCCCTTAATAAGTTGTGCTTTTTAGTTTGTTGTTTAGACATTTCCAAAGTAAGTATTATAATTCTTTATGTATTTAAACACTTATTCATAAACATTTTTTAGTTACATAATATCTCTCAACTCATAATTCTAAAATAGATTATTTATTCTCACATTAGAAAAGTGTCGTCAAAGCCATTGCAAAGATAGACCAAGCATCAAACTTACCAATTGTGGCATTATCTCTTCACTTGTCACAAAAAAAATTGATAACCTCCAAAAGAGGATATACCTATGCTAAGCTAACCCATGGAATAATGGAGGAAAACTTCAAAGTCCAACAAAAACATAGCCATTTGTCATTAAATTTTCAAAATTATTGGGTATGATGGTGTTGGAATGGGTTCTAGTTTCCTCCTTTACCCAAGACAATAAAGTATAAAACTAGATCCAATGAAAAATAATTAAAAAAAGGATGTAGATGAATGAGATTTAGGGTACACGTGTAGGGAGTTGGGAAGGATAATGTAGAGGGGCATTAGGGAAGGCAGGAGGAGTAGCTGCAATGCTCCATCCATCCACTGCTAAGCCATCCAAGGTACTCTTAGTAGGGACTATTGTTGATGAGGCCACTATGACCATTTCCTATATGAAAATAATAACATATATCATAGTCATAGAGGAAGTATTTCTAAGAGATTTTGAACAAACAAGAATGCAATCAATTAAAGTGAATATAAAAATGTTACCTCTTCCCACTCCTAAACATCATTAATATCTGGTGCATTTATTAATTATGTAAAACCCAATTATTTCTTTATATAGAACAAATAAGACATGCGCATTCATTAGTATACATGTACATGTACAATCATAATACATTTCAACAAATAAACTTAAATTGTACTAGATTATCTTTTATACTTTAGGTGTCCTCGAGGATTTCTTTTTTCATCTCAGTGTCTTCAAGCCAGGTGGGCTAACATAATAGAAACAAAATTAACTTAAGAGAGGCAAATATGATAACACATGGGTTCAATTAAAATTATAAAAAAGAGGTGTGAAAAATATGATACTGTAAAGCTCTCTAGGCTAAAGTCAATCACAGAAAGAGTCACATCATCAATTTTGGATATTTGAACAGGGAAGATAATCCATATAAAACATCAAATAAATATACATATTAAGAAAATATATCTTGACACCAAGAAATTATTCTATTTTTATTAAAATTTAAAAACTATACCTCAGGTGTCAAAGCTACCTGTGCACATCTAGTCAAATGAGCACTTTGTGGTGACGCAAGTGAGCGAAGGAGGGGCTAAGGAATGACACACCCAACCTGAACCACCTTACTCAACAACACGTGAAAGTAACAACAACATAGTGGGAGCGAGAAAATGCAAGATCATTCATATATTAATTCAAATTGATTCATACCTAACGAGTTGTAAGGCCTTCCCAGTTTCGGCCAGATATTACAATGAATTACAAAAGTCCTACAAACATGCGAGGATCTGCAAACAATCTTAAGTCTTCTATCTTCTTACTTCTATCCCAAAAACTTACTCCTAAAATCTAACTAAACAACTACAATTATACAAGAGGCTATCAAACTGAGTTGGCCTTCAGATCCACAATCAATGAAAGGAATGGTCAGATCTAGGACCACATGCTTCCCAATAATGGATATCAACATTAAATCTGTGACCCATAATCAATGCACTAGTCAGCCTCAACAAGAACTCAAAATAAACTACTCGGTAAGCAAGGATGACTGAGCAACAGGATATTACAATGAATTACAGAAGTCCTCCAAACATGCAAGGATCTGCAAACAATCTTAAGTCTTCTATCTTCTTACTTCTATCCCAAAAACTTACTCCTAAAATCTAACTAAACAACTACATTTATACAAGAGGCTACTGAACTGAGTAATCCTTTAGATCCATAATCAATAGAAGGAATAGTTAGATCTAGGACAACACACTTCCCAATGATGGATATCAACATTAAATCTATGACCCATAATCAATGTACAAGTCAGCCTCAATAGGAACTCAAAATAAACTACTCGGTAAACAAGGATGACCAAGCAACATACAAGCATTGCCGAGCACCATTGAAACAACCAACCACCTGCAAAATATTAAAATGAATTATAGAAGTCCTCCAAACATGTGAGGATCTGCAAACAATCTTAAGTCTTCTATCTTCTTACTTCTATCCCAAAAACTTACTCCTAAAATCTAACTAAACAACTACATTTATACAAGAGGCTACCAAACTGAGTCAGCCTTCAGATCCATAATCAATGGAAGGAATGGTTAGATTTGGGGCCACACACTTCCTAATGATGGATATCAACATTAAATCCATGACCCATAATCAATGCACAAGTCGGCCTCAATAGGAACTCAAAATATATCTGGGCAAAACTAGGAAGGCCTTACAGCCAGACAGGTATGAATCAATTTGAAATAATATATGAATGATCTTGCATTTTCTCTCTCCCACTATGTTTTTGTTGCTTCTACATGTTGTTGAGAAATGTGGTTCAGGTTGGGTGTGACATTCCTTAGCCCCTCTTGTCAGGCGGTTGGTTGTTTCAATGGCACTTGGCAATGCTTGTCTGTTGCTTAGTCATCCTTGGTTACCGAGTAGTTTATTTTGAGTTCCTGTTGAGGCTAACTTGTGCATTGATTATGGGTCATGGATTTAATGTTGATATCCATCATTGGGAAGCATGTGGTCCCAAATCTAACTATTCCTTCTATTGATTATGGATCTGAAGGCTGACTTAGTTCAGTAGCCTCTTGTACAAATGTAGTTGTTTAGTTAGATTTTAAGAGTAAGTTTTTGGGATAGAAGTAAGAAGATAGAAGACTTAAGATTGTTTGTAGATCCTCACATGTTTGGAGGACTTCTATAATTCATTATAATATTTGGCCAAAATTGGGAAGGCCTTACAGCCTCATAGGTATGAATCAATTTGAATTAATATATGAATGATCTTGCATTTTCTCTCTACCGCTATGTTGTTGTTGCTTTCAAGTGTTGTTGAGAAAGGTGGTTCAAGTTTGGTGTGCCATTCCTTAGCCCCTCCTACCCTCACTTGCATCACCACACTTGGTAACCAAAGGAAACTGACCAACTACCGAGCCAACTCAGTCAAAGAAAGAACTGAGCAACATAGACAAACTCAAATATGTTTTTGGTGACACAGGATTGCCAAGAACCTAAGATGATCCTGCATCAAACACCTAGGGTTATTTTAAAATGATTCTCCAAATCATTCAATAGGTATGATCTGAGCTGCATCACAGGAAATCTACCTTTTCTCAAATGAACCATCACTTCATCACCAACATCAAAAGTCTTATCTCTTCTTGATCTATCAGCTCTTTCTTTTTATTTCTAATTACTCTTTTCCAGTTTTAGCTTCACATCTTCATGCAATGTCTTCATGTACTCAGAAAATTTTTCTCCTTCAGCACTTCTCTTTCTTTCATCATCAATATCTCTCAAATCAGATATAGCTCTCAGCTATATGCCATTTACAATCTCAAAAGGTGTTTTTCCAGTACTCCTATTCACTGAATTATTGTATGCAAACTCTGCTTGTGCCAACACAGAATCCCAATTACCTGGTGTGTCTCCAACTAAACATCTCAAAAGATTTCCCAAGCTTCTGTTCACAACTTTTGTCTATCCATCAGTTTTTGGGTGAAATGTAGAACTATATTTTAACTCGGTACCCAAATTATTCCAAAGAGTCTTCCAAAAGTATCCAACAAATTTATTGTCTTGGTCAGAGATAATACTCCTCGATAATCTATGCAATCTGACAATTTCCTTAATGAAAAGATCTACTACATGTATTGCATTTGATGTCTTTCTACAAGGTATAAAATTTGCCATTTTAGAAAATCTATCCACAAAAACAAATATAGAATCATTACCTCTTACTGTCTTCAGTAAGCCAAGAACAAAATCCATACTGATGTCAATCCAAGGTTTCTTAGGTACAACAATCACTATATACAATCTAGTATTCTGACTAACTCCTTTTGCAACTTGACAAACTCCACAACTTTTCAAAAATTTCTGAACATCTTTATATAGCTGTGGCCAAAAGTATTTCTCCTTAAGAAAACTCTATGTCTTATCAACACCAAAATGTCCAACCAAACCACCACTATGTTTCTCTTTTATCAAATTAGTTCTCATAGGTCCTCTCGGTATACACAACTGAATACCTTTAAACAACATACCTCCTTGTATAAAATATTCATCCCATTTAGTACTCTGTTGATCTTGAATAGGTTCTCTGCACTTTCTCCATGGCTCAGAAAAATCAGGATCAAATTCATAAGAATCTCTCATGTCATCAAAGCCTAAAATTCCAATTTTCATCTCGCTCATCAAAGATCTCCTTTTACTCAATGCATCAACAACTAGGTTAGTGACTCCACTTTTATGCTTTATCACAAATGTATAACTCTTCAAATACTCAACCAATTTCATATATGTCTGATTCAACTTATTTTGACTACCCAAATACTATAAAGCCTTATGATCAGTATACAACACAAATTCACTTGGTATCAAATAATGTCTCCATTTCTTCAGTGCTTGAACAATAGCATATAATTCTTGATCATACACAAAATATTTCCTTTTTGTGTCATTCAACTTTTCACTAAAGAAAGCAACAGGTTTACCTTCTTGACTCAACATAGCTCCAATTGCACTTCCACTTGCATCACATTCCACTTGAAATACCTTATTGAAATTAGGCAATGCCAAAATAGGCAATTCAGCAACCTTCTACTTCAGAGTCTCAAAAATTTTATCAGCTCCATGTGTCCACTTGAATTCTCTTTTGTCTCCTCTCATAGTCTCAGTCATAGCATTACAAATTGAACTGAAATTTCTAATAAAATTTTGGTAAAAACTTTCCAAACCATAAAATGATCTTACCTCACTAGCATTCACAGGTGTAGGCCAATTCAAAATGGCTTCAACCTTTTTAGGATCCATTTTCAAACCATCAACTGAAATCACAAATCCCAAATACACAATCTCCTCTTTCATGAATGAACACTTTTTCAGATTTATCAGCAACTTTTCTTCTTTCAATCTATGCAAAACTTGTCTAACATGCAAAAAAATTTCTTCTATGGTCTTACTGAATATGAGAATATCATCAAGATATATAATCAAAAACTTGTCCAAGAATTTCTTCAAAACTTCATTCATCAATCTCATAAAAGTACTCGGTGTATTACTTAAACCAAAAGGCATAACCAACCACTCATACAAACCTTCTTTTGTCTTAAAAGAAGTCTTCCATTCATCACCTTCTCTGATTCTAATATGATGATACCCACTTTTCAAATCAATCTTTGTAAAATACTTTTCTTTAGTCAAACTATCCATTATATCATCCATTCTTGATATAGGAAACCTTTACTTCACTATTATCTTATTGATTGCTCTGTAATTAGTACACATTCACCATTATCCATTCCTTTTAGGTGCCAATACCATAGGTACTACACAAGGACTCAAACTTTGTCTAATCAAACCTTTCTCCAGAAAATATTGAATCTATCAGTTCAATTCCTGATTCTCGGTAGGTGTCAACCGATGAGGTGCCTTATTTAGTAAACTAGCTCTAGGGATTAGATCCATGCAATGATCAATTCTTCTTTTCAGTGGAAAATGATCAAGTACATTATCAAAAATGATTTAACTATACTCGGTTAGGAATCACAACAAAACATACAACATTTCTCTTTAAATCCTTAACATAATTTCTTCCTTCCATTAAGAAAATTTTCACAGATGTGAAAACATTACTAACAGGTTCTTCCATCAAAGGTAACAAGATTTGTTTCTTTCCATCAGCCACAATAGTATACTTATGTAATCTCCCATCATATATAGCATGTCTATCATATTGCCAAGGTCTACCCAACAAAATATGACAACAATCCATAGGCATGATATCACATAACACCTTATCATAGTACTTTCCAATCTTCAAATTCACATAACATTGTTCACTTACCATGAGTGTATGCTCATCTTTGATCCATGAAATTTGATAGGGCTTCAGATGTTTCAATCTTTCCAATTGCAACTCTGTGACCATCTCTTCAGATGCCAGATTCTTTGAGCTACCACTATCAATGATTACCTTCCAAACTTTGTCAAAAAATCTACATCTAGTCTTGAATAGACTTTTCCTTACCGGATCTTCCTTTTTACTTTCATACCATAGTGCTCTCCTTACCATCAAGTTATTTTCCTTCTCAGGTTCATTCGGTGACTCTTCTTGCACCAAAGCATTTCTACTATTACCAGCCTTCTTACTTGCATGTGTACACTCAAATGATCTATGTCCTTCTCCATAATTTTAACAAGTTCCTCAAAAAATTCCTCTGTTATAACCACCTCGGTAGTTACTGCCTCTGCCTCTAGATGGATTTTCACCTTTCCACTTGGTCTTGCCTTTATCCAGAGTTTTCTTTTCTAGTTCAGATCTACTATTTTCACCATAAGATCTGCCTCTTCCTCTAGGGAATCTACCACCTCTACCTCTTTGTCTTTTCTCATGTCTCTTGTTCAATTTCTCTTAGTTTTCAATGCAAATTGATAAGCCTCTTCAATGTTCTCCAATTTGACCAAATTGATTTCTTCTTGGATGGAAACTCTCAAACCATTCAAGTATCTAGCAATTCTTTCCACATCATCTTCATCATGTCCAGATCTGATATCTAATCTATAGAATTCCTTAGTATATTCCTTTATCGAGCTATCTTTCTGCCTCAAACTTTGCATTCACCTAACTAGGTTAATCTAATAATCATAAGGTAAGAACTTTCATTTCAATTTATTCACCATTTTACTCCATACCTTGATTTTTTCTTTGCCTTTCCTCTTTCTATCCTATTGCAGATGTTCCCACCATAAGGATGCATGACTTTTCAACTTTGTGCTTGCAATTTTCACTTTCTTTTCTTCAGGTACATTTTCATACTCAAAATACTTTTCCATCTCTGTGATCCAATCCACCAATTCATTAGATCCAACTTTCCACCATACTTGAGAGGATTAAAGTGTGGTGTACGTAGACTTTAGACTTGTTAAAGCCTTCAAGAATCTTTCCTCACCCTAATCCATCACATGTGTAGGTTCCACATCACCTTGTTCTACGTCAACTTCATCATCACTAAAATCCTCAAAATGTCTTCCTCTTCTCTGGACTATTTCAACAGCTTCCAGTCTAGCAGCAATTTGTCTCAACATGTCTGCCAATCCTGTTAGGAATAGTCCCAAGAGATAACTGAGAGGGGGGGGGGGTGGTGAATCAGTTATCTACAAGTTTCAATTCTTTATCCAATTAAGTATACTTAAACATAAAGCATAAACACAATGAAAGAACACATGCACACAACACCAATATTTTGGTTACGGGGAAGCCCAAATAGGTAAAAACCCCAGTAGGAATTGACACCCACTAATATTCTGCACTAGTGCATTATGATCCTTGTTAGAAGATCCTTAATCATGTTAGGAATTTCTTTACAATATATTTAGTACAATAGACCTGGTCAAGGGTTGGACCCTATTAGGAATCTTTTATAATTGTCCCTGTTAAGGGAGAGAAAGCATTGTCTGAGAGCTCACTGCTCAAAGGGGTGAAGGCTACAACCTTCTAAATAATAGATACACACTATATCTAGATCTTGGTGAACTGCGCTTTGACCTGCTGTCTAGATTAGTTCCAATGTATAGCACAAATACTTTACTTGGTCACATAGACCTTCTTCTGATGGCTCAACACTTCACACACTCTGCTCTGCACTTCTTAATCAACTATGAACCACACTCAAGCAATCACAAATGACTGCCTATAAATATCTATCCTCTAAATGATATAATCAAGTTGTCTTGTTAGAACCACCTTGAAATCATATTAGAAAAACCATAACAAACTCCAATAAACATTATGTCAGCTCTACTATGCATGCAACACATTTTGGGACCTGTCCAATAAGATAATTGTAGATGCACGCAACACATTGTCGACTCTACCAAAACAACTTGGATCTTTCTCTGTAAGCTGAATTAACTCATGAACTCTTAACCAAACATCAATAACTCTTCTCTAAGCTTAACTCCAAGGGTGCATACCCTAAAGATAGGCACAACTCAAGAACCAATAAAATCGTTGTTGGCTCTTCTGAATAAACACAGGAAATTGCTACTAGCGAATAGCAACTTCATAACTTCACTTCTACTAAATATCAGACTATGCGTCCATAACTAAAACATCATTAACATGTCTTCAACATATATCCAAGCGCGCAAGGCTTCATGACAACTATATGGACAACCATACACAGAACATTGCATGTTACTCTATCAAGAACACTACTGACACAAGCTGCTATATAACTATCTATACTAATAGTTAACCTCTGTGCCCATGATATCATGCTGATATCATGTCCATGCTACATATACTAAAATCTTACTACATAAGACTTCCACGCATGCTACTTTCCATATGTTGTCATCAATGATAAACATATAGTCAGTACTAGCCTACTAGAAAATCTCCAACAATCTCCCCCTTTGGCATTGATGGCAACATGTGGAATAAAAAACTACCACCAACCCAAATGAACATTTCTTTTATAACATTCTCCATTTCCTCATCAAAACTCCCCCAAAGATGAATCCTCCATCTGCTAAAATATTTTCTAATATTCTCCATTTCCTCAACTGTACTATTGTCAAAACTAAATACTGCTCCCCCTTACTATATTACTCCTCCTTTTTACTTCTATTTTTCATGACTCTGTATATTACTCCCCCTTTGACATTAATCGCAAAGGGTGCCATTCATTTTAAGCACTGGTACTACTCCTCAGGTAGAGTAGTCAACCTTCCATCAGTCCCTAAGGACCAATGCCTTTCCTTCTTTCTTCTAAGAAAAATCAGGGAAGGAAATTACTCCCAACTTCTCCCTGAGATAGTCAAAAGTATCCTTAGGCAAGGGCTTTGTGAATATATCTACCAACTGATCTTTAGTACTCACATAGTCCAACTTGACTTCTTTCTCTACCACTTTCTCTCTTAGGAAGTGATACTTGATCTCAATGTGCTTTGTCTTTGCATGCATCACAGGGTTCTTTGACATATTGATAGTGCTAGTGTTATCACAGTGAATAACAATAGGATAATCAATTTGAAATCCAAAATCCTTTATCATTTGCTTGATCTAAACAATTTTAGAACAATTCAAGGCTGCTGCAACATATTCCACTTCTGTTGTTAACTAAGAAATACAATTTTGTTTCTTTCTTGTCCAAGTGACAATTCTATCACCAAGAAACACTGCTCCACCTAATGTACTATTTCTGTCATCAACACATCCTGGCCAATCTACATCAATGTACACATGAAGCTCAACATTTTCTAAATTAGGATACCAGAGACCATAATCTATAGTGCCCTACAAGTATCTGAATATTCTCTTTACTACCATGAGGTGACTTTTCTTAGGTTCTACTGCAAATCTTCCAACTATGCCAACTGCATTGGAAATATCAGGTCTAGTTTGAGTAAGATATATGAGTTTACCAATCATAGACTTGCACAATATTATATCTATTTCTGGTGAGTCATATTCTTTTGTAAGCTTGCATCTAGTGATCATAGGGGTTCCTACCAGCTTGCAATCATCCATCTTGAATTTCTTCGGTATCTCTTTCACATACTTGGACTGATTAATGAAAATACCTTTCTTTGTCTGCTGCACATTTAGTTCCAAAAAGTATTTGATAGGACCAATCATACTCATCTCAAACTCATTATGCATTTCTTTGGCAAATTCAACACTAATTTTGTCATTACCTCCAAAGATAATGTCATCAACAAATATAGCTACAAGTAGTAAACCTTCAGATGTCTCTCTTATGAATAGATTACAATTTGTTGCTCCTTTCTTGAATCTGATCTTTGTTAATTATCCATCTAGTCTCTCATACCATTCTCTAGGGGCTTGCTTAAGTCCATTGAGGGCCTTCTTCAATCTGCATACCATATCAGGTCTGTTTGATAAGGTGAATCCTTCTGGATGCTCAATGTATACTTCTTTCAAATCTCCATTCAAGAATGCTGACTGGACATCCATCTAATAAACTTTAATGTTTTTTATTATAGCATAAGCTAGAAATAACTTAATAGCTTCTAATCTGCTCACAGGTGCAAATGTGTTTGAATAATCAATGCCTTCTCTTTTTCATATCCCTTACATACTAATCTTTCTTTATTTCTTACTACTGTACCATATTCATTCATCTTGTTTCTGAATATCCACTTTTTTCCAATCACATTCTTATCACTAGATCTTGGGACCAATTCCCAAGTGTCATTCTTAATAATCTGATCAAGTTCTTCTTTCATAGCATCATGCCAATTTGAATCATTACATGCATCTTCAACACTTAAAGGTTCAATCTGAGATAGTAAACATACCGCTTCACTGCCAGCTGAGTTCTTTGATTGTGATCTTGTCAAGACTTTGTCACTCTGATCTCCAATGATGTCTTTCTTGGAATTATTTCTAGATGTAAACTTTGGAACTTTAGGTGATGCTGACTCATTAGCCTTAGGAGTAATTTCTTCACTTGTCTTAGGGTCATTGAATAATACATCAATACTACCAAACATTTCCTCAATGACTACCTCACTAGTGGAGGGTCTAGGTTCTTCTTCAATCATGGGTGAGTAATCATGATATCTTTCTCGAACCATAAACTTTTCATCAATCTTAACATGAGGACTTTCTATGATCTTTTTCAATTTTAAATTCAAACATCTATAAGCTTTAATTTTAGTAGAGTAACCAAGAAAAATACCTTCATCACTTCTTGCATCCAACTTGCCGACTGCTCCAGCTATCTTGATGTAGCACTTACTTCCAAAGATTCTAAAGTATTTTACTATGGGAACATTACCAAACCATAGCTCATATGGTGTTTTGTTAGCGTCGGGCCTTAATTGAATTCTATTGATGGTATAGACTAATGTATTGACCACATCTCTCCAATAGGTGTGTGCAACTTTTCCTTCTATCATAATGGTGCACACTGTATCAAGAATGATCCTATTCCTTCTCTCTGTGATTCCATTCTGCTGAGGGGTTCTAGGTGAACTTAACTTTCTCTTTATGCCATGTTCTTTTTAGTACTCATATAATCTATCAGAGGTGAATTCTCCTCCTCTATCTGATCTCAAACATTTTATCTTTAGTCCAGATTCATTCTCAATCTTAGCTTTGAATATTTTGAATTTCTCAAATGCTTCTAACTTATCTTTCAAGAATGCAACCCACATCATCCTAGTATAATCATCAACAAAAAAAATGAAATACCTTTAATCATAGTATGATCTTGTTTGAGTTGGACCACATAGGTCTGTATGAATCATATCCAGCTTGTTCTCTGCTAAATTCTACTTACTCTTGAAAGAATTTCTCACATGCTTCCCCATCACACATTCCCTGAATATAGTATCAATTGGCTTTGCTATGCTAGGTAGATCTCTTAATGCCTTTACATTACTTATATTTACTATGCTATCAAAATTGATATGACATAGTCTTTTATGCCACAACCAACTGTCATCAACTTTAGCAACAAAACTACTTGCTTCTGAATTGAGTTGAAAAACATTACCTCTTGTCTTTGAGCCTGATGTAATCATAACACCATCCTTGTTGTTAATGATGCATTTTTCATCTTTGAACTCCAACTGATATCCTTTTCCAAGTAACTTTCCAACACTAAGAAGGTTATGTTTTAAACCATCAACATAAAGAACATCATCACTACTATTCTTTCCATCCAAGGTGATGGCTCCTCTACCAACTATTGGTTTAGGAGTGTTGTCTCCAAATCTAACCATCCCACCATTGTATTTTTCTAGATGAAAAAACCTTCCTTTATCACTTGTCATGTGATGTGAACAACCACTATCTATAATCTAGTCTATCCTTATGTCAGCTTGTGAAATCAATGCTAACTCTTGATTCTCTTTCTTATCTTCATGAACTATCTTATTATTCATTTTGTCTACAATAGAAATGAATCCAATTTCCTCTTCACCTGATTCATCATCTAAAACTCCATCTCCAGCATAGTAGCATTCCTTAGAGTACTTAGGCTTGTAATCCTTTTGGAACTTTCTAGCTCTAGTAGGACACTTAGATGCAAAGTGACCGATCTTGTTACATGAAAAGCACTTAAATGGTAATTGACCTTCATATTTTACTTTTCCTTTCTTTTCTCTTTTGGCAATCATAGCAATGAAATCATCTAATGTTTTCTCTTCATCATCATCATCAAAATTACTAGAAGTGTTTACAGATTTCTTACCATGAACTGTTGCTTTGAAGGTTGTCTCACTCTTTGGTTCTGTCTTCAATCTTGAAATCTCAAAACCTGAGATTTTTCTAATCAAGGTCTCTCTTTTGAAATTAGATGTAAGTTGCATGGTCTCATCAAGGATGTTGATCTTTCTTTCATATTCATGAGTGAGAGTAGTCATTAACTTGTCCATAATGTCCTCCTCTGAAATCTCTCCACTATTGTTTCTGATTCCAGCAACTACTTCATTTATCCTTTGATTGTAAGCTCTAATATTTTCCTCAAGTAGCATCTCTAATGCACTATATCTTTTCTTCCATGTCTTTCTACATGCATCCTTTTCTTGTTTGTCCCCTTCAAATATGTCTTCTAGGTGCTTCCATATTTTGTGGGCTGTATCTACCTTTTTTATTTCTGAAAACTCATCATCAGATAGGGTGCTGATAAGAGCTTCTTTAGCTATAGCATTCTAATGAAATGATTCATTTTTCCTATTAGTAGCATCATCCTTTGCAAGGTCTTCTAAGGTGGTAATCTTAGCATCTTTGATAGTTACATCAAAAACTTCAAAAGTAATGCACTGCAAAAGCGTCACCATCTAGTTCTTCCAATCAAGATAATTCTCTCCATCAAACTTAGGACTTTCTTTCCTGAAGTATGCCATCTGATCAACCTCAAGCTATTAAAATTTCTCTCTGAGGCACTTGGCTCTGATACCAATTGTTAGGAATAGTCCCAAGAGATAACTAAGAGGGGGGGGGGGGTGTGAATCAGTTATCTACAAGTTTCAATTCCTTATCCAATTAAGTATACTTAAACATAAAGAATAAACATAATGAAAGAACAAATGAACACAACACCAATATTTTGGTTATGGGGAAACTCAAATAGGTAAAAACCCCAGTGGGAATTGGCACCTACTAATATTCTGCACTAGTGTATTATGATCCTTGTTAGAAGATCCTTAACACTGTTAGGAGTTTCTTTACAATATATTTAGTATAGTAGACCTAGTCAAGGGTCAGACCCTATTAGGAGTCTTTTACAATTGTCCCTATTAAGGGAGAGGATGCACTATCCAAGAGCTCACTGCTCAAAGGGGTGAAGGCTACAAGCCTCTGAATAATAGATACACACTATATCTAGATCTTGGTGACCTACACTTTAACCTGCTGTCTGGATCAGTTCCAATGTATAGAAAAAATACTTTACTTCATCACATAGACCTTCTTCTGATGGCTCAACACTTCACACACTCTTCTCTACACTTCTTAATCAACTATGAACCACACTCAAGCAATCACAAATGACTGCCTATAAATATCTATCCTCTAAATGATATAATCAAGTCAGCCTGTTAGAACCACCTTGAAATCATATTAGAGAAACCATAAAAAAATCCAATAAACATTCTATTAGCTCTACTAGCACACAACACATTCTGGGACCTATCTAATAAGATAATTGTAGATGCATGCAACACACTGTTAGCTCTACCAAAATAACTTAGATCTTTCTCTATAAGTTGAATTAACTCCTGCGCTCTTAACCAAACATCAATAACTCTTCTCTAAGCTTAACTCCAAGGGTGCATACCCTAAAGATAGGCACAACTCAAGAACCAATAAAATCTTTGTTGGCTCTTCTGAATAAATACAGGAAACTACTACTAGCGAATAATGACTTCATAACTTCACTTCTACTAAATATAAGACTATGCATCCATAACTAAAACATCACTAACATGTCTTCAACATATATCTAAGTGCGCAAGGCTTCATGACAACTGTATGGACAACCATACACAGAACACTACCTGTTACTCTGTCAGGAACACTACTGACACAAGCTGCTATATACCTATCTGTACTAATAGTTAACCTCTATGCCCATGATATCATGCTAATATCATGTCCATGCTACATATACTAAAATCTTACTGCATAAGACTTCCATGCATGCTAATTTCCATATGTTGTCATCAATGACAAACATATAGTCAGTACTGGCCTCTTGGAAAATCTCCAAAAATCCTTGATCCCCATCTCACCTCCCACAAACCATCTTGAAAACCCTCTACAATTGCAGGTCAGATCACAATCTGCTACCCCACAACAATTCAACTAGGGCTTCACAAGAAGGAACCTTCAAATCTGGATTCGCAAACCTAGATCTAGATCTCACCTCACTCTAATACCACCTGACGCAAGTGAGGGTGGGAGGGGCCAAGGAATGGCACACCCAACCTAAACCACCTTGCTCAACAATACATGGAAGAAACAACAACATAGTGGGAGAGATAAAATGTAAGATCATTCATATATTAATTCAAATTGATTCATACATGCTGGGCTGTAAGGCCTTCCCAGTTTCGGCTAGATATTACAATGAATTATGGAAGTCCTCCAAACATGTGAGGATCTACAAATAATCTTAAGTCTTCTATCTTCTTACTTCTATCCCAAAAACTTACTCCTAAACTATAACCAAAAAATTACATTTATACAAGAGGCTACCAAACTGAGTCGACCTTTAGATCCATAATCAACAGAAGGAATGGTCAAATCTAGGACCACACACTTCTCAATGATGGATATCAGCATTAAATCCATGACTCATAATCAATGCATAAGTCGGTCTCAACGGGAACTCAAAATAAACTACTCAGCAAACACTGATGATCAAGCAACAGACAAGCATTATCAAGCAACAGTGAAACAACTGACCACCCATGAGATGACCGACCACACTTGATAACCAAAGGAAATCAGCCAACTACCGAGCCAATGGGTCAAAGAAAGAACTAAGCAACATAGACAAACTCAAATATGTTTTTGGTGACATAGGATTTCCAAGGACCCAAGATGCTCCTGCATCATGTGGTGTTCTTGTAGTACCACCTGTTGCACCCTACAATGCATATCATTCATATATTAATTTAATTTGTTCTCTAAATAAAAACTATTTACTTTTATAATATTTAGGTGATTAAAATTAATAACATGTCAAAACACAAATAAACATACTTGTGTCTATCTTGTAGAAAAATCCATTGTCATTAGGTCATTTGTGAGGGCCACATCCTCAACAATGAATGTCTAACATCTACTCCCACAATATGTACAGGAATGGGATGTTGAACCATCCTCATTTGCATCGGTATCCACCCCAACACATATACCCTAACAGTTGGGGCACATGTTCTCAATTGGCTAGGTTAAGCCAAATGGAGCATCTGATGATGATGGAGGTTAAGCCATGCTCAATACTAACATCAATCAATGATGTAGCTTCCTAAAGGGTCTATAGATACATAGACTCCTTCACTACTACTGGGACCACAACATGAACTATGGGTATTTTAGCTAGACTCATCCTATGTTGTGGCTCTACCACCCTATGGGCCCCATCTCTATCTTGCGTAGAGCCTTTCCCTTTACCCTAGAACTACTAGATGTCAAAGTAATTTGGCTTCTCGATGAGGATAAAGTCATAATATATATTTCTCAAAAAATCTAAGGGAACCTCCCAATTATTATAGGGTTCTTGGTTAAAGATCATATACCACCTATCCCAAAATGCAATTCTTATCCTACTATGAACACACAAATGTATGTGAATCCAATTCATAGTGACTTCTAGGGAGTTACTACTAATAGGATCATTGAAAAGATCACATATGTCTTCTTTAAGTATCCTCTTTTTTTTCACTTGATCATATGACAACCCATCGACACAAAATGCATGACATTTCTCCCTCCATTAATCCCATGTTGTAACCTCCTTAGAAACCTCATTTGCACTATTGGCCATTCTTTCTAAGGAAGTGGTGAGGGATGACTGGGTGCTCAAAACTAGAGGACCTCAACCTATTAACCAATATGGATATTTGGGCACTATTTTGTTGAAGGCGATTGATAAGGTCCTCTTGTGTGGCATCCATTGTTGGAAACTACAATTGAAAAAATTGTTATATTATCATTGATGTCAAACCTTAACTGGTAAGACACTTTCTATCTAGTAAAGTACCATATATTTTGATTGATGCAAAGAAGGTCACACTTTAGGAGTTGCCTAGAGTTGTGAAGAGTAAAGAACAAGATGTCGATCAGTCATAAGCAAGATGATAGAGGGAGTACATAGTTCAAAGAATTGACATGAAGATATTTACATGGTAAAGATGAATGTCTTTCTTGTTGTCAAAGAGGGAGAGGTACAATAAGAGATTTAGAAGGAGTTTCCATAATCAAAAGAGAAGAAGATGAAGAAATTCACTGTAAGCTGAGTGATGCTAGTGTTGACCAAGCACCAGTATAAGCTGAGAAAATTTTAGTGTTGATCAAGCATTAGTAATTGATGAGTAGTAGAGAATTAACCAAGTGAAGTTAGTAATTTTTGAGAAGAAAAATCTTAACGATGACCGAGTTATCCAGTGATGACTGAATAGAAGAACAATATTGGCTGACTATCAGTAATTTATAGTTTGTGAAGGAATTAAGATTTCCAACTAAGGTAGTTGAATTCTTAGGATATGTAAAGCATGTTGAAGATAAGGATGAATGACCTAAAGCATTTAATGCATGGTAACCCATTTTCTTATGGATTCAAGGAGAAGTTTTGAGAAAAATCTAGAAGGAAAAGGAGAACAAAAAATTGGAAGGAGTCAATGAATCTAACCTAAACCTAAGATCTACGAAGATGATTAAGCGAAAAAAGATTAAGATATCTAATCAAATAGGTATAAGGATGACCTAGTTGTAGGTTATGAAGAGAGAGAGGAATATTTTGATGTTATTGATTGGTGAACCTAAGCAGAATGCTGAGAAGAGCTATGAAGAGATGAACATAGTTATGGTGATTGCTTGAAGGGATTTCTGAGAAGATCAGAGATGGAGATGACAATGAAGGCTAGTCAGTTAATCAACATATGATCTTATTGGATCTATATTTGCAAATTGAGTTGTACATTTCATATCAGAATCTATTGTTACTTTCTAACCATTGTATCAATCAAAATCCTTTAGTCAAGGTTGACCTAATAGTCATTTGTAAATCCTTTAATCAAGGTTACATTCAAATGGGATGTTCTTAAGCCCTCTAACTAGGCCACTCCTAATAGGGTGATTAAATCCTTTGATGGGGCCACACCTAGAAGTGTTTATTGTAACTTTTGACAGTGTTAGCTCCTCATAGAGCTCACTTCCTTGTCTTTAATTAGCTATCTCAAGTAATGATACTTGATAGAAATATGATTAGTCTTAGTGTACATCACATGATTCTTTTATATATTGAGAGCACTTGTGTTATCATAGAAAATAATAAATGGCTCGGTGATTTATTCCTTTAGTGACCTAGTGGATGACATAGAGGGTTTGGGATTCATGGTGGATTTGGGTTTTGCTGAGTGACACAAGGGAGGATAAAGAGAGGGGCTAAAGGCACACCTTAACCATATCCCCCTTGTAGAGATCACACGCAAAAGAAGAAAACACACAAGTGAGAGAGAGAAAATGCAAATATCTCATATATTTATTCCAATTGATTCATACATGTCGGGTTGTAAGGCCTTCCTAATTTAAGCTAGATATTACAATTCAAGCACAGAAGTCCTCCAACATGTGAGGATTTGAAACAATCTTCTAGCTTATAACTTCTATCTCTGAAGTCCTCCTTGATCTCTAAAACTACAAACACATATTACATTATATACAAGAGGCTACCAAACAAGTTGTCTTTCAAATCCACCATCAATAGAAGGAATGACCGGATCTAGGTCCACACATTTCCCAATGATAGATTCCAGCATTAAATCTATGACCATAATTAATTGCAAGAGTTGACCTCGATAGAAAAATAAAAATAAAAAACTCGATAAGCAAGGATAATTGAGCACCAAACAAGCATCACTGAGCGCAAGGGAATTAACCAAGTTCTAGAGAAATAACTAGCCAATTCAGTAAACAAAGAAAACCAAGAAACTACCGAGCCAACTCGGTCAAAGTGGGAACCGAGCAACATAGGAAAAAACAAACAATTTTTTGGTGACACAGGATTGCCAAGGAACCAAGATGCTCCTACATCAAACACCTGGGGTTATTTGAAATGATTCTCTAAATCATGAAGTAGGTTCGACCTAAGCTAAATCAAACTTAGATTGTGAAATCCATGAATTTTCTTCAACCAATCTATTCTTCCACTTTACCAGATATTCCATATACTATTTTCATCTTGTACTTCTTCCAGTTCTTTGTTCCAAAATCTTCTCAACTTCTTTTATCTATTTCTTAGGATAATCATTCAGTATTGTCATCTCTTCATCCTACTCATGATACTCATATAAATTAGGAATGTTGAATATAGGTGATATATCCATGTCATTGAGTAACTCAATAACATAAGAATTTCCACTGTCAAATCTCTTCAAAATCTTTCAAGGACCAAACTTCTTCATTTTCAGCTTCCCATATGTTCCAATAGGAAATTTGCCTTTCTTCAAATGAACCATTACTTCATCAATGACTGCAAAAGTCTCATGTCTTCTAGATCTATCAGGTTTGTCTTTGTATTTCTAATTACTTTTCTCCAACTTATGTTTCACATCTTCATACAATGTCTTCATGTACTCAGCAAACTTTACTCCTTCAACACTTGATCTCTTTCCTTCATCGGCAATATCTCTCAAATCTAATATACCTCTTGGTTGTATACCATTTACAATCTCAAAGGGTATTTTCCCAATACTCCTATTCACTGAATTATTGTATGAAAAATCTTCTTGTGCCAACATAGAATCCCAATTACTCGATGTGTCTCCAACTAAACATCTCAAAAGATTACCCAAGATTCTATTCACAACTTTTGTCTTTCCATCGGTCTGTGGGTGAAATGTAGAACTATATTTCAACTCGGTACCAAACTTTCTCCAAAGGGTCTTCCAAAAGTATTCAACAAATTTATTATCTCATTCAGAGATGATACTCCTTGGTAATCCATGCAACCTGACAATTTCCTCAAAGAAAAGATCTTCTATATGTACTGCATCTAATGTCTTTCTACAAGGTATAAAATGTACCATTTTAGAAAATCTATCCACAACAAAAAATATAGAATCATTACCTCTTACTATCTGTGGTAAGCCAAGAACAAAATCCATACTTATATCAATCCAAGGTTTCTCAGGAACATAAATCAATTTATACAATCTAGTATTCTGACTTACTCCTTTTGCAACTTGAAAAATTCCACAAGTTTCACAAATTTCTGAACATCTGTATGTAACTGTGGCCAAAAGTATTTCTCCTTAAGAAAATTCAATGTCTTGTCAACACCAAAATGTCCAGCCAAACCACTACTATGTTTCTCCTTTATCGAATTAGTTCTCATTGATCCTATCAGTATACACAACTAAATACCTTTAAACAACATACCTCATTGAATAAAATATTCTTCCCATTTAGTACTCGGTTGATCTTGAATAGGTGCTCTGCACTTTCTCCATGACTCAAAAAAATCAGGATCAAATTCATAAGAATCTCTCATGTCATCAAAACCAAGAACTTCAATTTTCATCTCAGTAATCAAAGATCTTCTTCTACTCAATGCATCTACAACTCGGTTAGTGACTCCACTCTTATGCTTTATCACAAATGTATAACTCTACAGGTACTCAACCCATTTCATATGTCTCTAGTTCAACTTATTTTGACTACCCAAATACTATAAAGCTTTATGATCAGTATACATTACAAATTCACTCAGTATCAAATAATGTCTCCATTTCTTCATGGCTTGAACAATAGCATAGAATTCTAGATCATACACAAAATATTTCCTTGTTGCATCATTCAACTTTTCACTAAAGAAAGCAATGGGTTTACCTTCTTGACTCAACATAGCTCCTATTGCACTTCAAATTGTATCACAATCTACTTGAAATACCGTATTGAAATCAAGAAATGCCAACATAGGAAATTCAACAACCTTCTACTTCAGAGTCTCAAAACTTTTATCGGCTCCATGTGTCCACTTAAATTCCCTTTTATCTCCTCTCATAGTCTCTGTCATAGCATTACAAATTGAACTAAAATTCCTAATGAACTTTCGGTAAAAACTTTCCAAACCATGAAATGATCTTACCTCACTAGAATTCTCAAGTATAGGCCAATTCAAAATAGCTTCAACCTTTTCATGATCCATCTTCAAACCATTAGCTAAAATCACAAATCCCAAATACACAATCTCCTCTTTCATGAATGAACACTTTTTCAGATTTATCAACAACTTTTCTTCTTTCAACCTCTGCAATACTTTTTTAACATGCAACAAATGTTCTTCTTTGTTCTTACTGAATATCAAAATATAATCTAGGTATACAATCATAAATTTACCTAAGAATTTCTTCAAAACTTCATTCATTAACCTCATAAAAGTACTCGATGCATTATTTAAACCAAAAGGCATAACCAACCACTCATAAAAACAATCTTTTGTCTTAAAAGCAGTATTCCACTCATCTCCTTCTTTGATTCTAATCTGATGATACCTACTTTTCAAATCAATTTTGGTAAAATACTTTTCCCTAGTCAAACTATCCATTATATCATCCATTCTCGGTATACAAAACCACTGTCAATGATGCCAAGTTCTCGAAGCTACCACTATCAATGATTACCTTCCAAACTTCATTAGAAACTCTACATCTGGTCTTGAACAAACTTTTCCTTACCGGATCTTCCTTATTAATTTCACTCCAAAGTACTCTTCTTACCATCAAGTTATTTTCCCTCTTAGGTTCATTTGGTGACTCTTCTTACACCATAGCATTTCTACTGCTACCAACCTTCTTACTTGCATGTGTACACTCAAATGATATATGTCCTTCTTCTCCACAATTGTAACAAGTTCCTCAGAAACCACCTCTGTAGTTATTACATCTGCCTCTAGATGAACTTTCACCTTTCCAATCAGTCTTGCCTTTATCTTGATTTGTCTTTTCAAGTTCAGATCTATCATTTTTACCATAATATCTACCTCTTCCTCTAGGGAATCTACCACCTCTTTATCTTTTTTCATGTCTTTTTTTCAATTTCTCCTTTGCTTTCAATGCAAATTGGTATGCTTCTTCAATGTTCTCCAATTTGACCAAACTGATTTCTTCTTGGATGGAAACTCTCAATCCATTCAGGCACCTAGAAATTATTTCAACATCATCTTCATCATGTCCAGATCTGATATCTAATCTATAGAATTCCTCAATATATTCTCTTATCGAGCTATCTTTCTAGCTCAAACTTTGCATTCACCTAACTAGGTTAATCTGATAATCACAGGGTAAGAAATTTCCTTTCAATTTATTCACCATCTTATTCCATACCTTAATTTTGTCTTTGTCTTTCCTCTTTCAAACCAACTGCAGATTTTCCCACCACAAGGATGCATGACTTTTCAACTTTGTGCTTGTAATTTTCATCTTCTTTTCCTGGGGTATATTTTCATATTCAAATTACTTTTCCATCTCATTGATCCAATCCACCAATTCATCAGAATCTAATTTCCCACTATACTCAAGAGGATTAAAGTGTGGTGTAGACTTTAGATTTTTCAAAGCCTTCAAAAAAATTTCCTCGCCATGATCCATCATCAATGTAGGTTATACATCAACTTGGTCTTCCTCAATTTCATCATCACTAACATCTTCAAGATGTCTTCCTCTTCTCTGGTCCATTTCAACAGCTTCTAGTCTAGCAGCAAGTTGTCTCAACATGTCTTCCAATCCTAGATTCGCATCTCAACTCCCGCGAACCATCTTGAAAACCTCTGCAATTGCGGGTCAGATCACAATTTGCTACCCCACAAAAAATCAATTAGGGTTTGACAAGAAGGAACCCTCAAACCTATATGTGAAAATCTAGATCTAGATCTCACCTCGCTCTGATACCACCTAATGCAAGGGAGGATAAAGAGAGGGGAAAAAGGAACACGCTAATTAGATGCCCCTTGTAGAGATCACACATGAAAGAAACAAACACACAAGTGAGAGAGAGAATACATATATCTTTCATATATTTATTCCAATTGATTCATACATGCCAGACTTTAAGGCCTTCTTAGTTTGGGCCAGATATTATAATTCATGTACAAAATTCCTCCAACATGTGAGGATCTGAAACAATCTTCTAGCTTCTAACTTCTATCTTTGATGTCCTCCTTTATCTCTAAAACTACAAAAATAGATTACATTATATACAAGAGGCTATCGAACAAGTCGGCCTTCAGATCCACCATCAACAAAAGGAATGACCAGATCTAGGTCCACACGCTTGCTGGAAATTTGGCTGAGTTGATTGCATAGATGTTGTCATTATGGTAACATATGATCCTCATGAAGATCGCACAAGTCAGAGAGCAAGTATGACAGAGCGCATTGCAAATTTGTCTAAGTATGAGACAATGTTTTACCAATGAACTTGGATACAGTTTTTGTTTGTGACATTGACTGGAGTAAGTTTAGTGTTTGTGCACTTGAACATAGACTCTATGATGTCTATTGATCACCCATCTCATAGCGCAAGTTAGTATGGCATGTACAGAAGAAGTTATGACAGTTTTACCGAAGACAGTGTAAAGCTGACAGGACAGAATATGAAGACAGAACTAGTAAAGAGTTAAGGGATTATTTTGTTTATCAAAATAATGACCTAAAAATATAAAGGGATGACATCCTATATGTTAAATCTTTGATAAATTTATTGGTATAAATGTAAATGTAATTGTAATTGTAAAGTGTAGTAATTGTAACAAGCAGCAAGTAATATGATGCGAAGTATATGAAGCATATGTAATAGCAATAGTGAAAGAGAAGCGAAGTGATATTGATGCAAGTAGTATAAGGTTATGTACCTTAAACTATTTTGTAATCAGTGTATATTTTACATTACTTGTTTGGGCAGTGGGCTCATCTAGTAATCACATTTTGTACTACAACTCCTAACAGGGTTGAGGCTTCTAACAAGGCCTATAGTCCCTTAATTAGGACTGATACACTATATGCTTGTAATAGACTCCTAACAGGGTCAACATCCTTAACAAGATACTTTTGATTAGTGGATCTTTGTGGGTACCATCCCCACCGGGGTTTTCCCTTGGCTAGGGTTTCCTCAAGAACAAATAATGTGTTATGAGTTCTTTATTGTTATGCATGTTGTTTAGCTTCTTATGTTATGCATGTATAAAAATAATCTGTTATATCCATAATTGGGCAAAGATAAACTTTTTAGAATAATGATTCACCCCCCCCCTTAGTATTCCCTATTTCTTACAATTGGTATTAGAGCTTAGTTACTCGGAAAATAATGATTCAAAGAAAGCCTAGTAGCTTGAGTAAGATCTCTATGGATATGGATCAACTACAAAAGAATCTTGAAGAAGCTCTTGAACAAATTGACTTTCTTACTATTGAAAAGATACTTTGAAAAGAAAGTATGATGATGCAAAGAACCTCATTGAGAAACTGAAAAAAAAATTGGAAGATCTGAGATTTGAAAAAGAATCTAAAGTTTTTATTGAAGATTGTGATGACAATATGGAAAAAGAAAATGAGATCCTTAAGCATGAATTGAAGATAGAAAATTTGAAGCTTAGTTTGAAAGATGGAAATGGCAAGAATAAAGCAAATCTAAAATTTGAGAATGAAAGTCTAAAGACTAAAAATGAAGAACTAAAATCTAAGCTTTCTAAAGTAACATCTGAACTTGAGAAAGTCAATTTGCAGTATGACGAACTTGAGAAATACAATAAGATTGTGAAAGGTGAACTGACTCAATCCAAACAACAACTTGAAAGGCTATATTCAACTAGTAAGAAGATTGATGAACAAATATCCTAGCAGAAACCATTCTATGATAAGACTGGTCTTGGATTCAACACTTTCAAAGCAAATGATGAAAGCAAGGAACCAGATTTGAAGATATCTAAAAGCATAGATGAGAAGAAGCCTAATGAGATCAACAAATGTAAAGATACACCTAAAGAAGAAGAATCACCAAAGCAAGAGGAATCACCCAAAGGTATGCAAAGAGAATTCAAAGGTAGATGTTTTTCTTGTAATACTATTGGTCATATGAAGAGAGATTGCACAGGTAAACAATTTAAACCTCTTAATGGTTATTGTTACAATTGTCATGGTTTTGGACATAGAGCTATTGAATGTAGGAAACCTAAATTTATTGAGAATAATGATGGTAGTAGAATGTTTAGGAATACTAACAATGTAGATAAGAAACCTATTGAAGATATGAACAGAAGAAGTGGAGTAGTATGTCATAGATGCAACAAGGTTGGACACATTTCTAGAAACTACAGATCACAAATCAATCAACCTGGACCAAGATATGGAAACAATGGAATTGTTTGTCAGATATGTAACAAGATTGGACATACAGCAAGGTTTTGTAGAATGAACGATAGATTTTTTCATCCTAACCCTAACCCCAGGAATCATGCAAGAAGAAATGAAGATGCTAGTAACAGTCAGAAAGGATGTTGTAGTAACTTAGATGAAGTGAAGTTTAGCAAAAGCATAGATCTAGGAGACATAATCAACATTGAAGGAAATCAGGAAGGTGAAGTATTGAAAGGTAAGAATGAATCTTTACCTAACCTATCTCAGAGTACTTAATTCATGTAAATTGCAGTAGAATAGGAACTTAGATTTAGTATAGAAGTAGATATATGATGAATTGAGTCTTGCACAATTAATGCAAGGTAGTTTATGATATTCTAATGCTATGGTTAAGAGTGCAAAGAAAAATAATTTGTTTTGCGAGATCGCAAGAAGTTTTAAGTTTTGCAGGATAGCAGAGACAACTTTTTGGAAAGAAGCGGCAAAAGAATTGAATGCGATGTCAGATCTAAGTGAGATTGAATTAATAAAAGGTTATGATCGGTATTATTTGATCATCAAAGAGAAATCAAGTGTCAAGGAGATCAAAGAGTAGTGATAGAAAGCATTTTGCAAGGATTTGGAAAAGAATTGTGTGTCGAATCTACGCAAGCCCTAAAATCATGAAATTGAGGTATTTTACTTGACAAATCTTTGAATCAATAAAGGCATTTGAAGAAATCATGGATGTTTCATTAATACACAATGTTAGAGACAAGAATAGACCTAAAGTAAAAAGGGAACAAGTAGAACCATTGGAAGAAGACCCTAGGTTTGCATTATAATCTGTACTAGATGGAGTTTTATATTTAGAGAATGTCAAGAGTTATCTTGGATGAAAACTAGAGACAATAAATGATAGTGATTTTACAGATGAATATCAGAAGATGTACAATCAAGATATGTCACTAAAACAAGGTTTTGAACACTTGGAACATAAAGAAATTGTCAAATATGGATTACAGTATGAATTTGATAATGAAGAATGCACTAAGATCACTTTGAGTAGAATTCATAATGGAAATTTTTGGCTAGAGGATAGATTGATAGATATTACAGCTGATTTGATTCATGAAGTCATTGGATTATCTAAGACTGGAGCTATTCCTTTTAATGAGAAAAATAGTCATTGACAACACTAATTCATCCTATAATGGTAGAGGAATTATGATTAGGAAGATCAGACAAGTTGATGTGAGATACATATGCAAGATCCTAACTACTAAGTTTTGTGCTAATTCAAGAGAAGATGACATGGCAGCTGGAATGGTACATGCAGCTTATCTTATGTGTGTTGACAGGGTACCAGTTGATATGTGTGAAATTCTTAGAATTCAATTGTTTGAGAACTTGGAGAAGATCAAGAAAACTAAGTATACATAGTTTAGGTTCTCATCCCTAATCACATACATGTTCTTTCATCTTTTGAGGAGATTTCCTTACACCATAGGAAATTATTGGAATGATGGACAAACCATAATGGAAAGGATTAATGTAGTATACATAAAACATTTTATTGACAGTGTTAATGAGAGTGCAGTACTTGTTATTAAGACATTTTAGAATATTGTGTCTAGCAGATCAAGGATCCCTAAGTCTCTTGTTGAGAAATACAAAGATGATATATGTTTTATGGTGGATACTGAACTTACCTATATTAAAGTAGTAGAACCTAGAACAGAGTTCATAGACCCTCTTGGATATGAAATATCTGAGGTAGAGACTGAAGAGTATGTTAGTAGACTACTAAAGTGTAAATTGGACACTCAGTGTAATAGGTTTGGAACCTTTGAGGAGAAATTCAACTCCGCAAAGATTATAATTGAAGAGAAACAGTCTAAGAAGAGAGTTGAGAGCACCATTAAGAAAATCTTAAAGGATACAAGAATGACAGAGAGAGATTTTTTGGTAGCAAAGCAAACAACAGCAGCAATCAGAGAGAGTGGACAAAAGGAAGTTTTGTCTATCCCTCCTTTATCATCAATTGCAGTGCCACAGGAAGAACCACAAGTAAAGGTGAAAGTGGAAGTACTTGAGAAGGACATAGAAACAAAGATGTCTACTAGATCCACTTCCTCCACACCTAGCAAAAGAGTTAAGGAGAGTGCCACTGGACCAGGAAAGAGGCATAAAACTCTAGTGCAACCTATTCCAAGAAAGATTGCAGAGGTTAAAGATGATGTCACTACAAAGAAGAAAGCTTGGAAACCAAAAGTTGAAAAGCTTAATGAGTAGATTATTGAGAATGGTGACTTTGCAAGAATGAACAAATATTATGATCTTTATGATTATACTGATAGACTTGATCTAGAGAATGCAGTTGTGAAGCATATGATCTTGATAGCTGTCAGATGAACAGAAAGAAGAGAGCATCAGATGAACAGATAGCTATCAGAGAAAAGCTTGTGAGGAAGCTTTGTGAGATAAGAGATGAATCTCATTTCAACCAGATTATGAAGGCCCTAAGCACCCATCTGAGAACCAAAAGGAGAACAATTCAAATTATGGGAGGCAGGTATGAAGAAGTAAATTTTGAGACTGAACAGGCAATTATCAAAGTTATGACAGAGTATGTTGGAGAATCATCAGTTGTAGCAGAGCAAGCAGGTAAGAGAGTACAAGAGGAAATTCCCTCTTCTCCAGCTATTAATATTGAAGATGAAACAATGAATGTGGAAGGTACGCAAATCACCTTGGGTACTGATGAAAATGTATTCAAGAATTTGGAGAACATTGTTGACAATTCAGCCTTTGAGGAACAGGAAGCTACAAAAGAAGAAGAAATGATAGAGACCACTGTTGTGGAACCACCAGTTGTAGAAGAACAAGTTCCCCTTCCCACCAAAGAAGATATCAGTCTTACTCCTGAGACTAGAAAGAAGACTCAAATTGGCTCTATGATTGAGCATTTGAGAAAAGAAGTAGATGATGATGATCAGTTGGAACTGATTACATCCTTAAACAAAATAATTGGTAAGAATAAGAAGGTGAAGAGTCTTGAAGGATGTCTGAAGGAACTAACTAAGAACCTACAAAGTATTGTGACCACACAAATTTTAGAAGTAGACCCTTTGGAGAAGGCAAAGAAGGTAATGAGTACCTTTGATAATGAATTCACACACCTAGCTGATATTGCAAAAGTAAAAGCACAAGCAGACTATGAGGCTAGAATGCTTTTGAACATCAGTCAGTACATCAACAATGATATCAATACTCTTGATATCTGTATCAAAGATTTGAGGAAACATTTGGAAATAGGAAAATCTTTGTACTTACAGTGTACAAAATTAGAGACTTTGACAGCTGAGAAAGATCAAAAGATAAAGTTGAAGGAAGCAGAGATTCTAAATGAAACAAACCTTCTATCTAGTCCCAATGTGAAGCTCTGTAATGTTGAGAAGAAAGTTAGAAAACTGTATGATGAAATCAGAATTGTACAAGATGAGAAAGACAGGAAACTGAGAAGATATACTCTTTTGAGAGAGCATGTTTCTATGAAGTTGAGCATAATTGAAGAAAAATTGGAAGATTGTCTTTCAACAAAGACATCTTTTCAGAAATTTAACTTTGAAAACCTCCAAGCATGTGAAATTGATTCTTATGGACTAAGCACACTACTCAATGTGACAAATTCCATTAAGAAATCATGGGAGAAGGAGATAGAAGCCATGAAGATAGATTTTTCAGATTGTGTTGCAAGCCAACCAGCTTTGCAATAAATAAATTGAGGTATAATCTTTTTGTGATACAATTTTGTGACCCTCCCTACCTTATTTTGCCATTGTTTTCAAAGGGGGAGAGATATATAGAAGAAAATTGATAATATATGATAAGGGTTGTTACTCGTAGGGGGAGTACTATATTATAGGCAATAATTTTTGAGGAGTTATAAGGATAGTATGTATTTTATACTATGGCCACAGTTTTGAGATTTTTGAGTTGTACACTTAGCCAATTTTCTTATATGTTGCCACCAATGACAAAGGGGGAGATTGTTGGAAATTTGGCTGAGTTGATTGCATAGATGTTGTCATGATGGAAACATATGATCCTTGTGAAGATCACACAAGTCAGAGAGAAAGTATGACAGAGCGCATTGCAAATTTGTCTAAGTATGAGACAATGTTTTACCAGTGAACCTGGATATAGTTTTTGTTTGTGATGTTGACTAGAGTAAGTTCAATGCTTCTGCACTTGAATATAGACTCTATGATGTCTATTGATCACCCATCTCAGAGTGCAAGTTAGTACGGCATGTACGGAAGAAGTTATGACAGTTTTACCAAAGACAGTGTAAAGCCGACAAGACAGAATATGAAGACAGAACTAGTAAAGAGTTAAGGGATTATTTTGTTTATCAAAATAATGACTTAACAATATAAAGGGACAACATCCTAGATGTTAAATCTTTGATAAAGTTATTGGTATAAATGTAAATGTAATTGTAATTGTAAAGTGTAGTAATTGTAACAAGCAACAAGTAATATAATGCAAGTATATGAAGCATATGTAATAGTGATAGTGAAAGAGCAGCGAAGTGATATTGATGCAAGTAGTATAAGGTTATGTACCTTAACCTATTTTTTAATTAGTGTATATTGTACATTACTTGTTTGGGCAGTGGGCTCATCTGGTAATCACATTTTGTACTACAACTCCTAACAAGGTTGAGGCTTCTAACAAGGTCTATAGTCCCTTAATTAGGACTGATACACTATATGCTTGTAATAGACTCCTAACAGGGTCAACATCCTTAACATGATACTTTTGATTAGTGGATCTTTGTGGGTATCATACCCACCCGAGTTTTCCCTTGGCCAGGGTTTCCTCGAGAACAAATAATGTGTTATGAGTTATTTATTGTTATGCATGTTGTTTAGCTTCTTATGTTATGCATGTATAAAGATAATCTTTTATATCCATAATTGGGAAAAAGATAAAGTTTTTAGAATACTGATTCACCCCCCCTCTCACTATTCCCTATTTTTAACAATGCTTCCCAATGATAGATTCCAGCATTAAATCATGTGACCATAATTAATTGCAAGATTCAGCCTCAATAGAAAATTAATAATAAATAACTCGGTAAGAAAGGATAACTGAGCGCCAGACAAGCATCACCGAGCGCCAGGGAATTAACCAAACACCAGAGAGATAACTGACCAACTCGGTAAACAAAGGAAACTGAGCAAATACCGAGCCAACTCGGTCAAAGCAGGAATCAAGCAACACAAGAAAACAAAAACATGTTTTTGGTGACATAGGATTGCCAAGGATCCAAGATGCTCTTGCATCACTGAGGGTTTTCTTGTTGTGGGGCTATATTTTGAGGATTCTCTTATTTCTCATATATAACACTATCAAGATTTTCATGTTTTTAAAGAGGTCTTTAAAGTCTCTTTCGTGGTTGGAGATTGTTTTCTGAATCTAATATAAATAATATTAAAAAAAACTTAAATCAATTCAACAAACCATACTCAATCAAAATTGAAACAAAAAAAAAAATTAAAAATAAACAAATTCTTACATGTTTGATAGCATGGAATGGTTGCAAAATGATCAATATGGAAACAAAATTCAATAACAATAAAAACCCGCTCGGGTTTTGGCATCTTCTCTTCCTCCTCTCTCCTTCAAACTCGGTTTTGACATTAAGAAAAATAGTCAAACACAGGTTTTGAAAAAAACTTTATGACAGTCAAATCACACATGCATTTTGAAGAACTTACATTTTTTATTTTTTTTTTTGTGGCTTGGCAAAGGCTTGGGTTTGCCAAACCTACTATTTCAAATTTTGAATAACCCAAGCGGGTTATGATTTTTTTTGTTTTTAGGAGGTGGCCAATTTTTTGCACACCATCTTGGTGCACTTACCCATATATATATTTATTATTATTATTATTTTAATTATTTAAAAAATAATAATAACATGGCATGAACATAATATTTAATTTTATATATATATATATATATATATATATATATATATATATATATATATATATATATATATATATATATATATATATATATATATATATATATATATATATATATATATATATCGATTTGTTTTCCATAAAATTTAAGAGTACAGAATTTAAATAACTGGCTACTACTAGGAAGCAACATTCCTTTTGAAAATTCAATTGATAGAAACCATAAAGTTTTCTACCATAAATTTTATCAAACCCTAGCTAATTTTAAATGAGATTTAATTATGGTATTTCCTAACATACTAAGCATAAATAACATGATCTTGAAATCTTAGTAACCAAAATTCCAAGCATGATAAGAAAATCAACAAAATGTATATATCACCCAAATTTAATAGGCACAAAGAAAATAATCTTTCTGAAATAAAAGAATTCAATCTACAAGGGTTTTCAAACCCTACCTCAAACCACCAATTGAAGAAATACAAAGAAGACCAGAAAGATGCTAAAAATTCCAAGCTTTCACAAAAATCTTTCAATTCAATCCTTCCATCAAAAACCTACAAAAATCTCCCTCTAGAATAATGGCCAAATCCTCCTCATAAAGAAAAAGGAATATGAAATTCGAACTCAACCATGCAAATCTGGAACTCAACTCAACTCCAGAAACTTTGTTTTTATCAATTTCTCGTTTGTGTGATTTATTCAATTTTCTAATTAATAACTCAATGCACTTTTTGTAATTCTTGTGTATATCAATTCACTTAACTAATAAAATTAATTTATTTACTTAATTTATTTAAATTGAATGTGCAACTAATTGCATATCAATTTTAACTATAAGAATATTATTTTAAATAACTTCATTATTTTTTTAATCCAATTTACCTAAATTTAAATTTAATGATTATTTAAATATTTAAATTCTACCATTAGACTTTTAATTAAGTCTTTTTAATTAATAAATGTATTTAATTAATTTTCATTAATTAAAAACCTTCAAATTTAATTTTCTATATTTAATAAGATTTAATTATTTGGACAACATAATTAGTCTTAGTAAATTATTTAATCATTTCACAACAATCACACCAACTAGACAAAGACCAACTAGACCTAACAAAATAATAGTCATGCTCAAGGGAAAGGCTTATGAATTCACGTCACTCGGATGAATTCAAAAAGGTAAACTATCAAAAACTTGTCCACTATTTTAGGATAATAAAATGGCTTATGTTGGGATTCAGATTTGAATGTTATCACCCCTCTCTTACCATTGAGACTTTGTGATAGGGCACACTCATCCTGACAATTCAAAGAAGTTGATGTCTAGTACTTGCGAACCTACATAAAAAAACAAGCATGTACACACACACACAAATATATATATATATATATATATATATATATATATATATATATATATATATATATATATATATATATATATATATATATATATATATATATATATATATATATATATATATATATATATATGTCATGGATTAGGACATCATGTGGATCCCACAAGAAGGTAACTACGACTATATCCCTCAAGCAGATCAAACAGAAAGGTAAAACATTCATGATAGCCATACACATTCAAGTATGGCATAAGTAAAATCATAAATATAATCAACATTTTAAACATATAAATAATCATCATCAAAGTAACTAACATCATCTAACTGCAAACATATGATATCTCATAGCTATCCAATATCAAATCACCATGTAATGTCATACATCCAAAACCACATAGGGAAGCTGAAATAATCAACACACATTAAAGTGGCCTAAAAGAGTTTCACAATATAAAATTGAAAATGAAAACTATGGGTGGGCACTACAATTGCACAAAATTTAAGTTGCATATCAAGGCTTGAATAATGCGAAGATCCTCACTTGACAAACTTCAAAGGTGTTCACCAACCCTTGTTAATTCTCACACTCAAGTTTTTTCTATTGAAGCAAACAAACTATAGGCATTTAAAAGTTAGCTATTCTCACAAGCAAAGGTCAAATTTATATAAAAAGGACAACCAAAATTATGTGGACATCATTTCTACAACATAGAAATGATCATCATCCTAATAAAGACATAGCAAATTTCCTACTTTGATAAACATAGACTAACAAAGTTTAGAGTGTAAGTTACAATGAAATATACAAAAAAAAATAGCTATCCTATCTAAACTTATAACTAAGTACCCTAATCTTCTTATTCATAAACACATTGATATGACATAATATCTTTCAACTCGTGATTCTAAAATAGTTTATTTATAATACCCAATTAGTTGATTTTGAATTATCCAAAAATACAACTCTCATCCTATTATGAACACACCAATGTATGGAAAACTGATTTGTAGTTACTTCTAGGGAGTTACTACTAATATGATCATTGAAAAGAGCACATATGTCTTCTTTTAGTATCCTCTTTTTTTCACTTGATCATATGACAAACCATAGACATAAAATGCATGACATTTATCCCTCCATGAATCCCATGTTGTAACCTCCTTAGACACCTCATTCACACTGTTGGCCATTCTTTCTCAGGAAGTGGCGAGGAATGAGTGGTTCTAAAAACTAGAGGACCTCAACCTATTAACCAATATGGATATTTGGGCACTATTTTGTTGAAGGCAATTAATAAGGTCCTCTCGTGTGGCATCAACTATTAGAAGCTACAATTAAAACAATTGTTATATTGTCATTGATGTCAAACCTTAACTGGTAAGATAGTTTCTAGTAAAGTACTATATCTTTTGATTGATTCAAAGAAGTTCACAATTTATGAGTTTCCTAGACTTGTGAAGAGTCAAGAACAAGATGTTGATCAGTCATAATCAAGATGATAGAGGGAGTATATAGTTTAGAGAACTGACATGAAGATATTTACATGGTAAAGATGAATGCATTTGATATTGTTGTCAAAGAGGGAGAGATATAGTAAGAGATTCAAAAGTATTTTTCATAATCAAAAGAGAAGAAGGTGAAGAAATTTCAATGTAAGCCAAGTGATGCTAGTGTTGACTGAGCGCCAGTATAAGCTGAGAAAATTTTAGTGTCAATTGAGCATCATTAATTGATGAGTAGTAGAGAATTAACCAAGTGAATTTAGTAATTTTTGAGAAGAACAATGTTAATGATGACTGAGTTATCTAGTGATGACCAAGCAGAAGAACAATATTGGTCGGGTGTGAGTTACTTTATAATTTGTGAAGGAATTAAGATTTCTAGCTGACGTAGTTGAATTCTTGGGATATGTAAAATGTGTTGAAGATAAGGATGAATGCCCTGGAGCATTTAATGCATGGTAAACTATTTTCTTATGGATTTAAGGAGAAGTTTTGAGAAGTATCTAGAAGGATAAGGAGAACAAAATGTTGGAAGGATTCAATGAATCTGACTTACACCTAAGATCTACGAAGATGATTAAGCGGAAAAAGATTCAGCTATCTAATCAAAGAGGTATAAGGATGACCTAGTTGTAGGTTATGAAGAGAGAGAGGAAGAAGTTGATGTTATTGATTGGAGAACCTAAGAAGAAGGCTGAGAAGAGCTATGAAGAGCTAAACATAGTTGTGGTGATTAATTGAAGGGATTTTCAAGAAGATCAGAGATGGAGATAACAATGAAGGCTAGTCAGTAAATCAACATATGAGCTTATTGGATCTGTATTTGCAAAGTGAGTTGTATATTTCAGATCAGAATCTATTGTTGCTTTATAACCATTGTATCAGTCAAAATCCTTTAATCAAGGTTGACCTAACAGTCATTTGTAAATCCTTTAATCAAGGTGACATTATAATGGGATGTTCTTAATCCCTCTAACCAAGCCACTCCTAACAGGGTGATTAAATCCTTTAACAGGTTCACACCAAGCAGTGTGTATTGTAACCTTTGACAGGGTTGGCTCCTCACAAAGCTCACTTCCTTGTCTTGAACTAGCTCTCTCAAGTAATGATACTTGATAGCAATATTCTTAGTCTTAGTGTACATCACATGATTCTTTGATATATTGATAGCACTTGTTTTATCATAGAAAATAACAACCAGCTCAATGATTTCTTCCTTCAGTGACCAATTGGAGGACATGGAGGGTTTGGGATTGACGATGGATTTGGGTTTTGTTGAGGGTTTTCTTGTTGTGGGCCTACATTTTGATGGTTCTCTTGTTTCTTATTTCCAACATTATCAATATTTTCACATGTTTGAAGAGGTCTTTACTGTCTCTTTCATGGTCGGGGATTGTCTTCCGAATCTAATATCAAAATAATTTTAAAAAAACTTAAATAAATTTAACAAACCCTACTCAATCAAAACTGAAACAAAAAAATAAACAAATTCTTACATGTTCAACACCATGACAAGGTTGTAAAATGATCAATATGGCAACAAAATCCAATAACAATAAGAACCCGCTCGGATTTTGGCATTTTGTCTTCCCACTCTCTCATTCAAACTTGGTTTTGATGTAAAGAAAAATAGTCAAATGCGGGTTTTGAAAAAAAAATTATGATAGTCAAAACGCATGCGCATTTTGAAGAACTTAAGTTTTTTAAATTATTTTTTGTGGCTTGGCAAGGCTTGGGTTTGCCAAGCCTACTATTTCAAATTTTGAATAACCCAAGCGGGTTATGACTTTTTTTTTGTTTTTAGGAGGTGGCCAATTTTTTGCACACCATCTTGGTGTACTTACCTATATATATATATATATATATATATATATATATAATTTTAATTATTTAAAAAAATAATAATAAGATGACATGAACATAATATTCAATTATATATATACCAAATTTTTTTCCATAAAATTTAAGAGTAAGGAATTTAAATAACTGGCTGCTACCAAGAAGCAAAATTACTTTGAAAATTCAATTGATAGAAACCCTAAAGTTTTCTACCACAAATTTTATCAAACCCTAGCTGATTTTAAATGAGATTTGATTATGGTATTTCCTAATATACCACGCATAAATAACACAAGATCTTAAAAGCTTAATAACCAGAATTCCAAGCATGATAGAAAATCAACAAAATGTATATATCACCCAAATCTAACAAGCACGAAGAAAATAATCTTTTTGAAATAAAAGAATTCAATCTACAAGGGTTTTCAAATCCTACCTCAAACCACCAATTGAAGAAACATAAAGAAGACCAGAAAAATGCTAAAAATCTCAAGCTTTCACAAAAATATTTCAATTCAATCCTTCCATCAAAAACCTACAAAAATCTCCCTCCAGAATAATGGCCAAATCCTCCTCATAAAGAAAAAGGAATATGAAATTCAAACTCAACCATGCAAATCCGAAACTCAACTCAACTCCACAAACTTTGTTTTTATCAATCTCTCTTTTGTGTGATTTATTCAATTTTCTAATTAATAACTCAATGCACTTTTTGTAATTCTTGTGTATATCAATTCACTTAACTAATAAAATTACTTTATTTACTTAATTTATTTAAATTGAATGTGCAACTAATTGTATATCAATTTTAACTAAAAGAATATTATTTTAAATCACTTCATTATTTTTTATCCAATTTACCTAAATTTAAATTTAATGATTATTTATTAATTTAAATTCTACCATTAGACTTTTAATTAAGTCTTTTTAATTAATAAATGTATTTAATTAATTTTCATTAATTAAATACCTCCACATTTAATTTTCTATATTTAATAAGATTTATTTATTTGAACAACATAATTAATCTTAATAAATTATTTAATCATTTCACAGCAATCACACCAACTAGCCAAAGACCAACTGAACCTAACAAAACAATAATCATGCTCAAGGGAAAGGATTATGAACTCACGTCACTCGGATGAATTTAGAAAGGTAAACTATCATAAACTTGTCCACTATTTCAGGACAATAAAATGGCTTAGGTTGGGATTCATATCTGAATGTTATCCCTTTCTCTTACCATTGAGACTTTGCGATAGGGCACACTCATCCTGACAATTCAAAGAAGTCGATGTCTGGTACTTGTGAACCTACATAAAAAGACAAGCATGTACACACACTCACACACACACACATACACATATATATAACAAACAATGGAAGGGATCAGGACATCATGTGGATCCCACAAGTAGGTGGATCCCACAAGCAGGTAACTATGACTTTGTCCCTAAACCACATAAAAAATGTCAAACAGAAAGGTAAAACATTCATGATAGCCATACACAGGCAAGTATGGGGTAAGTAAAATCATAAATATAAATAATCATCATCAAAGTAAATAAATATTGGAAAGTTAACTATGCTATTGTATATGACTATGATTTAGTGTTTTCATTATGGAAAAAAAGTCATATGGAGTTTTGAAGTGAACACATAACTTAGAAGATCATAAAAATGGCCAAGTATGGAAGACAGGGTAGTCAGTGTAGCACTTGAGGAACAGAGCATCAATGCACATGCATATGACTGAGTTTTGGCATGTGCCTTGGAATATAAGCTTTTGGATATGTTTCTAAGCTATGGTTAAGATCGCATGATCATATGAGTTAGTATGATGAAGATACAGTGAGTTGAAGTGACATAGACCGTGAGTGACATAACAGAATAGAGTATGGAGCTAACCGTTAGTATTTTGGTTAGCGGTTATAATATTGTTTTGTAAAGGCTATACACCTATTGTATTTGTGTTTTAAACATGTAAATCTAATTGTATGTAAACATGCTTGAACCAATTCATTTGGAAGTGTTGTATGTAATTGTAATCACCCAAAAATGGTCATCTAGACTATTAGCCCCTTGCTAGCATTATTTGCTAAAATTATCAATTGCTTATTCTTGATCAAATCCTAATTTTATCATTTATTCAATTATTTTCTATGGGATAACCATTTTATCCTAAAGTCTTTATTTATTTAAAATAAATTCCCTCCCCTTTTATTAAATAAAAAGCCCCCACTTTCCTCTTATCCTAAGTTGCACAAATAAAGCATTATTCTTATTTTATAAAAATAAGAAAAGGCCTTTTTGTCTCACATGGGGCACAAAAGTCAACACTTATTTCTCATTGGAGGAAACTTGTGCACATGGAGTGCTCTTCTTTCAAGCTCCACCCTTGATTAAATCTTTTGCCTCTTAATTTCCATGGTCCATTCCTTTTCAATTCCTATAAAAGAAGAGCTCTCTTCTCATTCTAAGGATCCAAATTTTTATGCTAATCTTATGCTGCATGATTTATTGGAGACTTTGGAGGTTTTGGAGATCTTATTGCATTTAGCCTTCATTCTTTCATTCTTAACTTAGCTTCATGTTTATCCTTTCTTAGCTTAATTTCCTTTCATGCTCTAGTTTAGTTCACATAGCTTAATTAGTAAGGATTTGAAATACTTCTATCTTTCCTTTCATAGCTTAGCTTGCATTTTCATTTCTAAGCATTGCATTGCATTTCCATCTTGATTCTTGAGGATATTGGCATTCTTTCCCTTGTCTCATTGAGTCTCCCATTGCATGGTTTACTATCAAGGTTATTGGCTTAATAGCTCTAGTTGAGAGTATTCTTAAAACCCTTGCACTCCATGCCTAGGGAGCTCTAGGTCACTTTCTCAAAGTTTCCCATTTATAGATTCCCTTGGAAGTAATCTCTTAGAGAAGTGCACAATCTAGTGTGTACATTTTTGGCACCCACTATGGGGCAGAACAACTCTATTTTGTCCTTTTTTTCTTGCATTTTCGCTGCAAGTTTCGGCTATTTTTTTTTTTTTACAATTTTTGTACGCTATCCGTACTTCTATGCTTCACTGTTACATAATCTCACATGAGGTTTCTCACCATATCACATGAATTTTTGTTGGTATTACCACTTCTGCTCGTGACAAAAGTGTTTTATCGTGCGGGCCTGTGTGCTTTCTCGTGCGAGCCCATGTACTTTCTCACGCAAGCCTTCGTACATTCTCATGCGGGCTTGTGCTTTCTCATGCATGGTTTGGTACTTTCTCACGTGGCCCTAAGTACTATCTCACATAAAATTGTGTGACAGATAGAGACCTAGAATTCTAGAGTTTCTATTTCTACTTATTGTTTTCAATTTTTATACTTTTAGATTTCTGATTTGTTGTAGCTAGGTAGAGGTTTACTTGCAGATTTTACTTGGTTTTGATGTGCTAACCCTTGTGGATCTAACAAGTTGTGCTTGTAGGTGCTCTCATTGCTTGAATATTTTCCAAAATAATGTATGTCAAAGCTCTAAATGCACAAGGGCTACTAATGGTTTTTGTAGGGCTGCCCAAAGCATAAAAACCAATCAAGTGCTTGTTTAAATTGCTTTCATTTTAAGTGCGGCATATACTAATTGTTTCATTTATTAGGCACTTAATATCTTGTTGTAGGAATCTTTTGGTGGTAGGAGAGTATGCTCTTCACCCTTGTGGTGAAACAGAAATCTTGACCTATCTTTGGATTTTGAAAGCAAGAGGGTAATTGAACCTTTGCTTGGTGTGTTTGGGAGAAATTTTTGAGCTAGGGGAGTATTCTCTTCACCCTTGAGGTGAAATAGAAATCTTGAAACTCAAAGGTTGATCCACTCTTTGTTTAGTTTTAGAATCTTTTAGCTAGCTTGCTCTTGAGCAATCAAGAGGAATGACCCAAGTGGGGACAAGCTAATACCGATCTATTCTGACCCACTATAAACTCAAGGCTATCAAGGACACAAAACCTTGGTAGAGGTAGTACTTGTCTTCACTTAATGTGAGTACTTGTAGGATTGTGACCATGAGGAAAATGTTGAGAAAGAATGCTTAAGGTACTCTTGTGGCCACGAGGTCCATTACTTGCCACAAGGTAAGGAGTCCCTTCGGGGAGCAAGAGGAGTATTACGAATGGAAGCCCTTATGAAGAACCATAGATAGAAGCTACCCAATTTTTTTGCTTAACATCTTGGTGCAAGGATTGATCCTAGTGGACTAACCCAGATCACCTCAAGACTACTCACCATCTATGTTCCTTTGGTTTTGTCATTGGCACTTCCACGACAAAGCCAACATCTATTATGGGTAACCACTTTGTGTGAGGTGATGGGACATCAAGTGTGGGCCAAGTTGTTAAGTATTGAGCCTTTGTCCTTCTAGGTAGTAAGTGCTTGAAGTTTTCTCACCGTGATCTACCCGTGCAAACATTCTTGAACATTAAACATCACGGTAGTGCTCATAGAATTTTTCATTTTTATATCACAATTTCTTGTCTTGGCAAGGTTGCCTTTTCCCTTGCACAAGTGTTTTATGACATGTTTGATCACCTACTATTTGAAAACTTGTCTATTTCCTAATATTACTGTGCTTGAAACCAAGAAATTATACCTGTCAACTTACAACATTGACCAAATTTCTTTCAAAACTGATTTTTTCACTTTCACTAGTCAAGAGTCGTACAATACTGAAACATCATCGCACACCCTCCTGAGAATTGTCATGTGATACATCATTTCTAATTCTTTATCACATGCATACTATAAAATTTGTCGCATTACCTTCCTAGACTCCATCGTACTGTCTCATGTGAAATATCGTCCTGCCAAATTGTATTGTCCTACTATTCTGAGAAATATCATCCTGAGTTATTCTGTTGTCCTGCTATTGTTGCAATCCAGAGCTGCTAAACTTGAATTTTAACCTATCACAGATTGTCTTATCATGTTCTTACCTGAAGCTAGTTTGTTATCTACATGCTTAGGTTTGTTCTAGACTGAAAAAAATGAGCTAAAACTATTGGGTTTGAGCCTAACAAATGCTACTTTTGATCACTTGTCATACCACGGTTACCTCTATAGCTACTTGCTAATCGAGCTTCTTACTCACCTCTCGGCTTGAGTCAATTGATTGCTATAAGTTCTTGAGCACTTTTTGATGAGCCATCTCTATTGTTCTATTTTGACAAGTGATCTTCATTAGCTTTGCTTATCTCAATATCTGAAAAACTTTGTCTCATTCTATTAGTGAACCAATAATTCTTTTCATGCCGGTTACAACTCAGTCTCAATTTGAGTAGGAGAGTCACCCTTCGTTCAATTATACATAGTTACCTTCTCCAACCAGATGCTCACAAGTGCCAAATAGAAATGACAGTTCTAGTCCTAACCAATCTAAGGATTCTAATGTCACCCCGTGGTACAAAGGAGGCTTCCTCTTTTCTATGTTCAAGACCTCCAAAAGCACAGACAGTGTCTCACTCACTCCATTTGCAAGAACATTTTGAGCATAAGGACAACCAAGCACATTTAGACAAAATGGATGTTGGTAGATGCATGGCTATGAGAGGAATATCTCATGAGAAACCCAAGATTAGTGGCTATGAGCATAGACCACTTTTTGGTACTAATGGAAACTATGGCAACAACATGCCACCTAGGTCTCCTCTGAGACAGACTTTTGTTGTACCTTCTTCACCTCCCAGACCCCCTCCCTCCCATCATGAGGAAGAGGCCACCGATGAAATTTCTAGTGAGGATCTTATGAGATTTGAACAAGACAAGGTCTCCCAATGAATGATGCATAAGCTTTTAGAGCGTAATGGAGACCAATATTTTCAATTGATGACTTCTAGAGGATACAAGCTTCCTCCTAGTTATGATGTCTGATAAATTGTCCAAGAAAGAGTGCCAAAAAAATTGGAAATCCTTAGAGAGGAATTATAATGGACAAATGAACATCTTTCCCAAATGGCAATAGAAAGGGAGCCTCCAAAGGTCTCCTTCATAGAATTTATTTGTGCTCTTCCCTTTGATAGGATTCTATACATGGTCATATTTCCTAGGGATATTAATGTTCCAAAATATGACAAGTATGATGGAAATGGTGACCCCCATGACCATGTGCATCACTTTTAGGCTCTTAGCATGGACTTCCTTCATGAAGACACATTTCTTCTACGACTGTTCCCTAGAAGTTTAAGAGGACAAGCTTTGGAATGGTATGCAAAATTGACTCCACCTCTTAAGACTTTTGATGAGTTGGCTAGGTGCTTCACCCAGAATTATTCATACAACATCCAATATCCTATCACCATGATAGATCTAAGTGCTCTAAGACAAACTCAAGGTGAGCCATTTGCCACTTACAATGTTGGAGGTCATTTTATTTTGGATATCCTTGTCAACTACCTAAAAGGGAAAAGATTGACATTTTCGTCAACACTCTTGTGCCTAAACTGTATTATGATCTAAGGAAACAACTATTCTCCTCTTTCAATGACATGGTTGAAAGTGCATATCGGATTGAGGATGTAGCCATAAGAAAGGGTGATATTTTTATTAATAAAGATACTAGAGGTAATGGCAAGGACAAGAGCAAACCTTGGAACAGAAACAAGTATGTTGTTAATGATGGGGTTGTAGATGTCCCAAAAGCTAAAGAGCCTAATTTCAACCTTTCCAATGCTATCTACATGACAAAACAACAAGAGGCTGCCAACATTCACAATACTCCTAAGCCTTAGTATGCAGACAAGCCAAAGAAGCAATACCACCGACGGGTCTACATCAAGTTGGCCGAACCATACGATGTGATTCTTAAGACTTTGGTTGCCAACAAGTATCTTATGCTTCCTAAAAATTCTTGTCCCTATGATCCACCAGTTAAGCCTAATTGGTGGAGAGAAGATCATTTCTACCACTATCACAAAAATAAGGGACACAAGACAGACAATTGTTTTAAGCTTAAAGATGCTATCCAAGATCTCATTGATGGAGGCACTGTTCTCACAAATGGCTTAGTTAAAAATTATGATCATAAGGCTTTCAAGACCCCTCTACCTGAGTACAAAAAGGGGGAATCCTCTCAAGAAAACAAGAAGAATCATGATGCAAAGATCAACTATACATATACTCTCGATTTGCCTGTGATCAACATGGTAGAGCCCGTCGAGAGTGTTCTTATGATGAGATCTCAAGATGATAATAATGCCAATCATGGTATGCCAAAGTTGGTCTTGCAAACACTAGATGCTTCATCTTCCTGAAGTGAGACACTGAATGTTGTTACTAGGGGGTAAGCCAAAATTGTCCTGAAAATTGCACATGATACCAAGCAAGCCTCTTCTTCCAAACAAGTGGCTCCTTCAGTCTTGTCTAGCTATGACCTTGTGCACTAGTTGCAATGAACACCTACACAGATATCCATTTTTTATTTGCTTGAGCTATCCCCTTTGCACAAGGAGATCCTTGAGAAAGCTCTACATATAGAAAATGTCCCCAATGACATTGATCCAAATCAGTTCTAGGCTATGGTCAACCATATATTATCTCCCCACTACCTATCCTTTTCTGCAGAGGATGACACATCTCTTAGCCACCCCCATAATCTTTCTTTACACATTGAAGTCCAAGTCTACCATACCCAAGTCTGTCAAGTCCTGATACATAATGGTGGGGGGTTAAATATTATTTCTTTCCATGTGGTGCAACAGTTGGGTTTGTTAGAATTTGTTGTAGATCCTAAGCAAAAGATTACTATAAAAGCATACAATGAAGTGGAAAGATCTTCCAAGGGTCTTGTTGTGCTTCCTGTCTGAGTGGGCCCTGTCATGAAAGACATGGTGCTCCAAGTGTTGGACATCCCACTTGCATATAACATTATTTTGGGTCATCCTTGGATCCATGACATGCAAGCTGTCCCTTCCGCCTACCATCATGTGTCAAATTCCCATAAAATGGCACTAAAGTTGTGATTCCTAGGGATAATGTTATAGCTATTAATACTCTTACTACTGCTAACATGTTTGTTCCTCATAAAAAACCTTCTCATGATCCTAATGCATCCCTGATTGCTACTGAGAAAAAATTAAAGATGATTAGTATTGGTATGGGTGAATACACACTGGATTCCATTGCTGCTATGCCTACTTCTCCTAAATCATATGGGAGACCCTCTGACAAGACGAAGCCTTATGCTTCCTCTATGACATTCTTTGGTACCTTTTTTCATTCATGCATACCCCTAGAGGTAGAAAAACAAGAACAAGTTGTTAGGGAGTGGATCTATAGAGACAAAGAGAGTAGTACAACAATTGCTACTCCTATCTCCCCTAAGCGCTATGGTAAAGGCTATAAATTTTTGTAGAAAATGGGCTAGCAAGGTCATGGACCTATAAATGATAATGGATATACCCTAGTTGAACCTTTGAGTCATACCAATGGTCAACCCTCTAAAGATACCATAGGTCTTGGATACGGTGCCAACAATGACCTCCTTGACTATTTCAAAAATGCTCCCATAATCAATGATTTAGACATAGATACAGATGAGTCACCACTACACACTATGGCTCAAATAGTAGATAGTCTCCCTTCTACTTCACTCCTTTGGGGAGAAGAACGCATACCTAATGACGACACAGCTAAAGCCTCTACACCTAGAAGTAGACAACACAAAAATATCTTGTGATTGGTAGACAAAGGAGATCCCACACGTAATGACTTCGGTGCCTCTACTTCTTAGCATCCTAAGCCTTCTTGGTGCAAACATCCCAGTAGAAGCTCAACAACAGATTCAAATGAGTATGAATGGGATACTCTCTTAGAGGGATCTTCCATGATGGATATGGAAGTTGTTGTGGTTCATACTTATAGTACCCAACTTGACATAGTTGATGAGTCTCACGTAGGGTCTGATGAGTTCAATCCACGTATTGCTTTAGTGGACCACGCTAGTCCTTCTATGTCAAATCTAGATCTTCACACTTTTGGAGCTTACTCTATAGGCTTAACCTCTCTCATCACAAGAGATGACACATATCACATAAATGTCCTTGAACCTATCACTTTGCTTCCTCTCATACACTCCAATCTCATAGATTGGTCTTCCCATGACCAAAGACCCACATTGCCTTCTTTCCAAAATGACTATGAGATCGCCTGCTACCTCAATGCCATTGAACCTATTACTTCTTCCACCAAAAAACTAGCAACAAACATGACTGAATCAAATATCAAGTACCTTAGTCATAAAATCAAAAGAAAAAGGAAATGGTCAGATGGTGAAAACCACATTGTGGCGGTATTTGAACCTAAAAATAGTAAAAATAAAGATGTATCTAAGGGTGAAAACCTCTCCGAGGCACCCGAGGATGAGGTACTCGGTAGTCTGCCCAGCCATTTTCAAGAACAGTCTTCAATTCTAATAGATCCTATGCAGCCCATCAACTTAGGGATAGATGACTCTCCTAAAATCATACATATGGCTCAGTCCCTTTCAACAGAGGAGAAAGAACAATTTTCCACCTTCTTTCAAGAGAAAAAGATCAACTTCGCATGGACATATTCTGACATGCCTAGTTTAGACACTGAGCTTATCATGCACCACTTTTCCATTGCTCTAGGGGTAAAACCTGTCAAGCAGAAGCTCAAAAAGATGCATCCCCATGTGGCATTACTAGTTAAGGCTGAACTCAAGAAACTTCTGAAAGCCAACTTCATCAAAGCTATTGACTACACTGAGTGGATTTCTAACATTGTCCCTATTTCCAAACATGACAAGTCCATTCACATATGCACTAATTTCAGGGACCCAAATAAAGCATGCCCTAAGGATGATTTTCCACTTCTAAACATTGACATGATAGTGGACATGACGGTGGGCTATGAAATGTACTCCCTTATGAATGGCTTCTTCGGATATAATCAGATCAGAATTTCCCTTGAAGACCAAGAGAAGATAGCATTCACCTATGCATGGGGTACCTTTTGTTGGAATGTCATGCCCTTTGGTCTTAAGAATGCTGGTGCAACCTATCAAAGGGCTATGACCACTATATTCCATGATATGATACATAAGAACATGGAAGACTACATTGATGACACACTTGCTAAATCTCAACAAAGGAGCACACATCTATCTGATTTGAGTTTGATATTGGACCACATGGAACAATTCCAACTCAGATTAAATCCTAAAAAATGTGCTTTTGGTGTCACTTCTAGGAAACTGCTAGGGTACATCATATCAGCAAAAGGAATTGAAGTATACCTAGAAAAGGTGCAAGCTATCATGGAGATGCCACCTCTTCGCAACATCAAACAATTAAGGGGTCTCCAATCTATTCGATGGTTCATTTCTCAGTTAGCTGATAGAGCTCAACCCTTCAATCTAAATTTGCATAAAGGAGCTACTTGTATATGGAATGAGGAGTGTCAAAAGAACCTAGACCAGATAAAGGATTACTTCACACGACCTCCTATTCTTATCTTACCTATCCAAGGGAAACCTCTGATACTATACATTTTTGCTATGGAAAATTCCTTAGGAGCCCTCCTTGCACAACACAATGATATGGGCAAAGAGCGAGCTATTTCCTATATCAGACACACTCTAGTTTCTTATGAACTCAACTACACCAGCATCAAAAAGGCTTTTCTAGAAGTGGTATTTGCATCTTAAAAACTCATACATTACATGCTTGCACATACTACATAGTTGGTTGCCAAAATTGATCCTTTAAAGTATCTCCTAAGTAAAGTTGCGCTTACTAGATGACTTGCTAAATGGATGTTGATTCTCTCAAAATTTGACATTCAGTATGTCGAAAGGAAAGCTATTAAATGGAAACCAATTATAGATCAATTGGCTGAGTTCCCCATAACTAATAATGCTCCTCTTTAGATAGACTTCCCAAATTCTTCAGTCATGCATATCACAGGGTGTGCCTGGAAAATGTTCTTTGATGGTTCTTATACACAGAATGGGGCTGGTGCTGGAATCTTGTTCATTACCCCTCATAGATACACCATTCCTAAATCCTATAAGCTTCTCTTTCCATGCACCAATAACATAGCTAAATATGAAGCCCTTCTAAATGGTGTTAAGCTTTCCCTTGAATGGACGATCACTAAGTTGTATATTTTTGGAGATTCTCAGCTTGTCATAAACCAAGTAAATGATGATTACCAAACAAAGGATGACAAGTTGATTCCCTACAAGAGGATGATAGACTCACTCAGGAATTATTTCACATTTGTTACATTTTAAAAAATTCCTAGAGCTGAGAACAAGGTTGTTGATGCCATGGCTACTTTGGCATCCATTCTACAATTGGAAGAGCACGAATCATGCTTTGAGTTCCTGGTGGAAGAATTGTGCTACCCTGCCTACAATTCCCCCAATGACCATTTAATTTACACTATGGTTGGTCATGACTCCTCCCGCTATGCCACCATCTTTTCCTATCTCCGAGATCAAGCTATCCCTAAAAATCTAATGTGCAATGAGAAGTACTAGCTCATCTGCAATGCCTCACACTTTACCCTCATCTCTAGTGACTTGTATAGGAAGGGCGTAGATAGAACTCTCCTTAGGTGTCTAGAAATAGAGGAATTAGACAAAGCACTAGCTGAAGTCCATGATAGCCAAGTCATGCAAGAAGTGTCAGCTACATGGGAATCTCATTCATGCTCCTGGATGTGAGCTCATTCCCTCTATTACCTATTGGCCATTTCAGCAATGGGCCTTTGAATTGGTAGGCAAAATTTATTCTAGTTCTTTGAGTGGGCATACGTTCATCATTACAACTACTGAATATTTCACTAAATGGGTTGAAGTTGTCCCACTGTCTGCAGCTATAGGCAAACATGTTTCCTTGTTTATTTTGAATCACATCATTTGCTTCTATGGTATTCCTTCTTCCATAGTCATGGATAATGGCGGCTAGTTTAAAAACAAAGACCTGAAGCACTTGTGAAAAAAGTTCAAAATCAAACAACATTGGTCTTCTATCTACTACCCTCAAGGGAACGGCCAAGTAGAAGCCTCAAAAAAACCATTGCTGAAAATTCTCCATAGAACAGTGCACAAATCATGCAAGGATTGGCATCTGCAAATCAAACCTACACTACGGGCTTATAGAACTTCTATCTGCACTCCTACAGGTGCCACACCTTTTTCCTTGGTATATGGTTCTGAGGTTGTCTTACCATTAGAGGTTGAAATACCTTCACTGAGAGTCTCTCTCCATGGTTTGATTACTGATGAAGACCAGAGGGCCATGAGAGTGCATGAGTTCACTACTTTGGAAGAATTCCACAAGACTACCTTTGATCACATGCACACTTATCACAAGAGAATGTCTACTTCTTACAATAAGAAAGTTCATCATAGAGAGTTCCAAGTGCGTGAGCTAGTTCTAAGAGAAAATCCCAAAAATCAGCAGAATAGAGAGTAGAAAGGCAAGTTTGAGCCAAATTGGTTAGGGTCTTATATCATCATAGTAGCATTTGGGTTCAGAGCCTATCAACTATCTACACCTAAGGGAGAAGAGCTTACTAAGCCTATCAATGTTCTACATCTGAAAAAGTTCTATGCCTAAGGTTCTTGAGCTCTTTGTATATATTCTTATTGATCATGAAAAAATTCAAAAAAATTCATATATGATGTTGAAAAAATCCTAAAAAGCATATAAAGTACTGAAAAAATGAGCATCCTAGTGAAAACATGGCAATAGGCACTTTGATGTCTCACCAAAAAAATTAAAAAATTAAAAAAATTAAAAAAATAGAAAAAGTGCCTTGGTGAAAACCTGGAAACAGGCGCCTTGGTAGAAAAAATACAAAAAAATTGAAAAAAGTCCTGAAAACATCTATCAAGTGGTGAAAACCTGGAAATAGGTGCTACTTGAGACCCTTGCACCTATGTCTATCAGTCTTGCATGGTGCCCCTTCGCTCCACTTCTCGCTTTGCCTCTCCTAGCCTGGAATTGACTCTTGTCTTAGTCTAGGGAGCATATGTTGTTCTAAGCTTATCTTGGGTCTCTTTGTGCATTCGGGTTTCTTGGGCCACTTGGTTCCAACGGTGTTTTTCAACACCACCCCAACTATTTTTTTCAACACTTCCCTAGCCTCAAGTATTTCTCAACACTTATCAGATATCCTACCCATAGTCTTGAATGATGCAATATTTCTCATTAGCAGATAAGATACTCAAATTTTGACTCTCTAACCTACACACATGCACTTAAACACTTGACTTGCTGAGATTTATTTCTTTATGTGCTGTCTATGATGATTTCTTTGATGAGTTTTCTCTCCCTAATAGTTTTTGATGATGCTGAGCTATAAGACTAGGGGCATGAGGACATGTTTTATTTTCTTTCTACCTGTGGATATATTTTGTTGATCTTAGCTATCATTAGCATTTATGCTTGTTCCACTTGACACTAGGATCTACAATGTATTATCCTTGATTTTTTTCCACAAGTGCATGCTTATAGTCATCTTGAATTTCTTATGTCTCGATGCGAGCATAATCTTGCTATATCAAACTTCGGAAATCTCATTGCACTAGTTATCTTGACCTACATGTCTTTGATGCCTAGGTGAGATTTCCACATTCCTATCTGATATAGATCATATTCAGATTCACATAGTTATATTAGTGTGCATTGTATGATCTTGTGACACTACCAATAAATCTTGATGATGAATATTAGAGTCTAATGGCTTTGTAACCTTGCAAGTAAACCACTTTTCATAGTAGCTTGCATTCTTAAGTTCATGATAGTTAGTTTTGCATCTTTCATATGGAGAGAGCTCTCCTTTCATCTTTCATGGACTTATTAGTCAAACTGTGCTCACCTTTCGCTTCCTCCTAATCATGTCGTTCATTTCTTGTCTTCCATATCACATCCTTTTCTATTCATTTTGGGATCAAAACCAAAATCCAAGTTCACCTTGACATCAAAATTGCATTTCTCCTTCTTCCACATAGTTGGCTGACCTTTTGAGGCCTGATCCTTCGATCTTCACTGGGACATCTTCACCTCTTCATCTCCATCTCTCTCACCCTTCTAGTCTTTCATTCATTTCATTCATCTCTCTCTAAGGTCTTGACTGGGGCATATCTTCACTACTTGATGGTTATCCTATCATCTTCTATCTTTGATTATGATTTCTAGTGATTTGATCATGTTGCTATTGCTTCTGCATTCCCTCTACCTAATTTCACTTTTGATCCCGAGGGGGCAAACACATCATATCCTATCGGCTATTCTCCAGAGCATATTCTTGACCATTCCATTTTCTCTGATCGATCTATCTCTTTGCACTTGACATGTTAGTTCTCATCTCGAGTATGATATTGTCTATCTCTTTCCTAAGTGTTCAGTACTGTCACTACCAGGCTGACTATGCAGGATTTTCTATCTCTCTGCACTTCATACTTTAGAGTCAGAGCTCTATTGCCTTCTTGGCTGATCTATTCTTTGATGTAATGTGTTCCCAGATCAATCACACATTAGTCAAAGAGGGGCAAATGTAATCACAAAAAAATGGTCATCTAGACTATTAGCCCCTTGCTAGCATTATTTGCTAAAATTATCAATTGCTTATTCTTGATCAAATCCTAATTTTATCATTTATTCGATTATTTTCTATGGGATAACCATTTTATCCTAAAGTCTTTATTTATTCAATTATTTTCTATGGGCTAACCATTTTATCCCCTTTTATTAAATAAAAAGCCCCTACTTTCCTCTTATCCTAAGTTGCACAAATAAAGCATTATTCTTATTTTATAAAAATAAGAAAAGGCCTTTTTGTCTCACATGGGGCACAAAAGTCAACACTTATTTCTCATTGGAGGAAACTTGTGCACATGGATTTCTCCTCTTTCAAGCTCCACCCTTGATTAAATCCATTGCCTCTTAATCTCCATGGTCCATTCCTTTTCAATTCCTATAAAAGAAGAGCTATCTTCTCATTCTAGGGATCCAACTTTTTATGCTAATCTTATGCTGCAAGATTTCATGGAGACTTTGGGGCTTTTGGAAACTTTGGAGCTTTTGGAGATCTTATTGCATTTAGCCTTCATTCTTTCATTCTTAACTTAGCTTCATGTTTATGCTTTCTTAGCTTAATTTCCTTTCATGCTCTAGTTTAGTTCACATAGCTTAATTAGTAAGGATTTGAAATACTTCTATCTTTCCTTTCATAGCTTAGCTTGCATTTTCATTTCTAAGTATTGCATTGCATTTCCATCTTGATTCTTGAGGATATTGGCATTCTTTCCCTTCTCTCATTGAATCTCCCATTGCATGGTTTACTAGCAAGGTTATTAGCTTAATAGCTCTAGCTGAGAGCATTCTTAAAACCCTTGCACTCCATGCCTAGGGAGCTCTAGGTCACTTTCTCAAGGTTTTCCATTCATGGATTCCCTTGGAAGTAATGACTTAGAGAAGTGCACAATCTAGTGTGTACAATAATTACTTATAGGCCAACTTAGTGAATAGTTTTGTTTGCACATATAAATAAGAGATGCGCCTTTGTATTTGAGAATCGCATGAGATATAGAGTTGATAGAAGCATAGAAAAAGTATGCGAAGAGTAGTCAGTATGATATAGAGCTTTACAAGAGGTTAAAACATTAGTGCACAAAAGGAACTGATCAAACAAGTAGTGTCACAGCAGCAGTTCACCTTGCAAATATAGTGTGTATCTGATATCCAGAAGGTTGTAGCCTTCACTATTTAAGCAGTGAGCTCTAGGAAAGTGTGTCCTCACCCCTAACAAGGTTAATTGTAAAAGACTCCTAACAGGGTCTGAACCTTGACAAGGTCATTGTACTTAAAGAATTGTAATGACACCTCCTAATAGGGCTAAGGAACATTAAGAGGTTCATAATACACAAGTACAATTATTAGTGGGTATTAATTCCCACTGGGGTTTTTCCTTTCGCCAAGGTTTCCCTATAATCATATATGGTGTTATGTGTTATGTGTTGATTACTTTACATGCTTTAATATTCAGTTCAACAATTAAGTTATTGAGTTAAGTTTCAAGTATTAGAAAGTAATTATATTGAACACTGATTCACCCCCACTCTTAGTGTTCCCATTCCTAAAAATTGGTATCAGAGCTTTGGTCCTCTAAAGATAAGTTTACCCACTTGAGGAGATCATGGGTTCAGAAGAAATGAAACATCTGAAGAAGAATCTTGAAGCAGCTCTTGAAGACCTTGAGAGATTTGAGAAAGAAATTGAAGAACTAAAATTAAAGGTTAGTGGTTCTCAAGTATTCATCAAGAAACTGAGAAAAGATTTGAAGGATTGTTCTAACAGTGATTTAGGGAAAATGGTCAAAATTTTGAATGAGGAAAATACATCTCTGAAGGATCAGATTGAAGAGTTGGATGAAAAGCTATTTAACAATCAAGAAGCCTATGAAGAACATGTCAAAGAAAACAAGCAGTTGGATGAAGAACCGAGGCAAGAAAAAATGAAAATCTTGGAGTTAGAGAACATCAAGAAGTAGGTGGAATCTGAATTGACTAAAGCAAAGAATCATATTGACAAATTGCTCACAAGAAAAGATCTAATAGAGTCACAATTATATGCACAGAAGATTAAAGGAGATACCATTGGTATTAGATTCAATGAAGCACAAAATAAAATCAAAGATATGCAAGGAAGAATGAAAGCACCAAAAGAATCTATAGAAGCCAAGAAGACTGAAGATCATACTGAAGCTAAAGCAGAACCATCTAAAGATGAGTGCAATCCATTAAAAAAACTTGTTATGCCTGTAACAAGCATGGTCACATAGCAAGATATTGTAAAGAGGTAAGCCCTTTCAATTGTTACTATTATTCATGCAATAAGTTTGGTCATAGAGCTATGAATTATAGATCAAATCAAAGAAATTAGACTCAGCAAAATCAGAGAATTCATCCACAGCAGAATGTTAGAAGTCCTCAAAACATTACATGTCAAATATGTAATTATAATGGTCATACAACTAGACAATGCAAATTGGTAACTCACATCAATGCGCCGAGGAATATAAGACCTCTAGTTATTTGTCACTCTTGTAACAAAGTTAGACACATCTCAAAGTTTTGCAGATCAAAAGTGCAAAGACAAGAAAGTCCTAATAAGTCTCAAGGATCAATTCTGGATGAATCAGGAGAAGTCAAGTTTGTGAAATCCATAGAAGATGCGATCTTAATTTGGATAGAAGTAAAGAAGCATAAGGTTGATGAGTATGTATTGGATGCATCCATAATGGATGCACCCTCTACTTCTAGATGAATGACCCTCATGGTTATAGGGGGAGCTAGATTATCCCTAAACCCCTGCATGGCTATTATACTCACCCTCAGAGTATGCACCTTTGGTTATAATAGTTTGGATACTAAGCAATGTAGTATGCAAGAGTGCATTGCCTGATTGATAGAAGAGATGAAGAATGGAATTCTCTGTTGCATTTTGTGTTTACACAGTAAGCATTAATGACAGAAAGTTGTTTTAAAGTCACCGAAGATCCATTATTCACACATTTGCATTCAAGTTCAAGCCTTTAGAGAGCACAGGAGATCAAAGCAGTTTGTGTTGGAAGATTGCAGTTGATTTCATTAGTGAAATATTGAAAGTTTTTTTCAAAGTCCTAGTTCAAACATGATAGTTCAAAAACCCTTGGAAACCTATTTGAAGTGATTAATCAAGTAAGTTATGGCCACTCCATTTGTTTTTTATATTTCTGAAATGAAGAGATATATCTTTAAGAAGCATCCTTTCAAGTCAGTCCTAGATGACCTAAAAGGAGCATTATCTAGGACCCCAATGAGATTTATGCATGTAGAGGACATATGCGCATACATTTATTGCAAGAAGGAACTAGTAGGATTGGATAGAATAAGGTCACACTTAGAGATAATGATGAAACCTAACAAGACATTCTTGGATGAGTTTACGCACTTCGAGAATAACCCTATTATTGACTATGCGACTGCATATGAGTTTTATGAATCCGAATGGATTAAGATTCTATTGAGAAGAATTCATGATGACTTATTCTGGATTGGTGAGGTCCTTGTTTGGATAAAAACTGATCTCATTCATGAGATGACAGGACTACCTAAGACCGGTGACATCCTTCCCACTGGAAAGGATGTCAAGAAACTGGTGGAACAGGCTTCTAAGTCACGTAGTGATAAGCATAGGATGAAAATTGAGCCAATTGAGGAGAAAGATATCAAACTTATGTCTATGATACTTGGATATAAGTTTCAGAATGCAAACAGGGTGAATAGTGTGTTCGCAACCACTATTTTAGTAGCCATTAAAATTGTTAAGGAAGATGAAGAGTTCAACTTGTGTGAGATCTTACATGCACAATTGATGGATAATATCAAGGCTATCAAACATGACAAGAGAAAAGTGTTCAAGTTTGGGTCACTTATCATCTATATGTACTTTCATATAGTTAGTAAAGTCTCTGATCTGTACCTTGATAAGAGTCTACCTACAATGCCACAAATCTCATTCAAGGCATTAGCTGATAGCACCTTGAAGGATTTCATAGACTTGGAGATCAAGACATTTAGAATAAAAATGCAAAGAAGGTATAGGATACTTGAGAGAATAGTAGAGAAGTACAAGGATACCATATGTTTTATGGTAGAGACTGATATCACATGCATGGAAGCAGTGGAGCAAAGGACTAAGTGGATTAATCCACTTGGTTATGAAGTGGAAGAACACATTCTAGAAGTCTATGCCCAAGTCTTACTGTCAGCGCCTAAGGATCCCAATGAGCCAAGATGGGGCACTTATGAGGAAAAGAAAAGATAGGTAGATTCAGTCTTGTACAGTGTTGCAACCAATAGGAATCATCTAAAACCACCTCTAAGATACTGAAGATTCATGTTGTCACTCACGCTGACCTAGAGAAGGCAAAGGAAGTCAAGATTATAATGCAACTTGAGAGTGCACCCTCTTCAGAAGTGAAAATAGAGAAGTCTGATGACCTTAAGGAAAAGAAGGTAAAGATGAAAGAAAACACCCTTGCACCCATAAATACAATTGATTTGGAGTCCACACCACCTCTTGAGTATAGCAGGATGCCTAAGAGGAAGAAGTAGACCAGTGCAAACCATCCATCCTCTAGGACAACCAGAAGTCAAAGGAAGAACACTCAAGAACCTCTTGAGGTAGGATTTAGATTGAATCTTGAAGTGTTGAAAACTAGGATAGTAGATGAAGGAATAATTAATCAAATAGGGAAGTTCTATGATAAATACAGTGAGATTGATAAATCTGAGATCCATGGTATGATCATAAAACACATGATTAAGTTCAATAAAACAGTCTTAGAACTTAAGACAGTCATTCCGGATAATGTATGGAACATCTTAGAGTTTTTGAAGAGATGAGCTATAGAGGTAGACTTCATAATAAGGGAGAAGATACTAGATGAAAGCTTCCTCGTATGTTCAATTGAAGAGAATAATATTGTTGGATTTGGTGAAGCCGCACCTTAGAACCAAACTAAGAACTTTGCAGATCATGAACAAGGAGTATGAATTGGTAGCAAAGGAGACTGAAAAAGCATTTAAGAAGGTGTTCTTAGACAATCACATGTATCCTCCTATTGCACCTGCAACCCAAGCTCCATCTAAGGAAGAAAAAGTAGTTGAGGTCCCTAATGCACCTATAATAGGTCCATAGGATGTAGCACCCACAATGACAACACCTAGTGAAGAAATGGAGTCTGTGCCCATGCTTGAAACAAAAGATGACACAATTATGATTGATAATGTAGAAATATCCATGGCAAGGACATATAAGGACTTGGATAAGTTTGAGGAAGCCTTTGTAAGTACAAAAGAGGTTGAAATACTATGTAGTGATAATTTACCTAAGCAGCAAGAAGAAATTCATATTGAGGATCTAACTAAATAGGATGAAGAAAAATAAGATGAACTTGAATGTGAGAAGGAAGAAGACAAGAAGAACCTACAAATGAGCCATCTATTGATGTTCTAGTGAATATAAAGACTAAGGTAATAGATATTATTCAAATTTCACTCCTTACCCCTAAGCCCTCAATTTCATTGTTGTCAAGTTGGACCCCTGACACAACAAGTCTAGATTCATGGGGAGAAGAAGACCTGATTAAGATCAATGTGCTAGCAATGGAGAAAGCTAAGGAGAAACAAGTAATGAGGAATCCATTATTTTTTGAATTAGTCAACATCCTAAATAGCTTACTACCTAAAGATAAGAAAGTGTCTAGTGTACATTTAGTGGATGATGTCAGCACCATCATAACAAGTTTCAAAGAAAACTTCTCAAGCCTAGAAGACTCAGCATCCAAGGTTGTAGAAGAAAAATATCTTGAGAAGAGGCTAAATGAGCTGATAGAAAACTTCACACTTGACCTTAGTTCACTAAATTTTGGTCAAGCTATATTGAAGGAGATTGCAGCTAAAGGAAGAAAGATAATAGCTGATTGTATGGATAAAGAAAAACTTACACTAGATCTTTCGAAGAAAATTCAGGAAGTAGAAACTATGATAGAAGCAGTAAGGAAATCAATAGAAGATCCCTCCATAGATATAAATATGTGTAATAATGTCTACCAAGTACAAGTGGATAAGATTGAGAAGGAAGAAAAAGACATGGATTAGATAAGGGTTAGGCAAGCTCAGTTAAGACATGCACTTGCACCCTTATTGGATGTGCTAAATCAAAATATCAAGGAGATTGATGCCACTATGGTGATATATGATCAAGGTCTAAGTTCAGAGTTGGAGAAGATGGAGAAGTTGACTTATGCACTATGCACCCATCTCCAAATAGTAAATGCACTGAAGGCATTTTGGCAACAAGAAATTGCAAACCTTCATATTTCTTACCCAGATGTACTCACTGTGTAAGTACATGAAGTTTCATTTTTGAACACCTTTGTCATTAATGCCAAAGGGGGAGTAGAATATATAGTAGAAGGGAGAATATGGAGCAGTGCATATGATGTAAAAAGGGAGATATAAGATAGAGTATATGTTAGAAAGTTTTTGTGTAAGATATAGTTTAGTAACTTTGCCATATTCCTTTGTTTCCATTAATGACAAAGGGGAAGATTGTTGGTGATTTGAATATAATATTGTATATGACTATGATTTAGTGTTTTCATTATGGAAACAAAGTCATATGGATTTTTGGAGTCAATGCATAACTTAGAAGATCAGAAAAATGGCTAAGTATGGAAGACATGACAGTCAGTGTAGCACCTGAGGAACAGAGCATTAACACACATGCGTATGACCAAGTTTTGGTATGTTCCCTAGAAGATAAGTTTTTGGATATGTTACTAATCTATGGTTAAGAGTGCATGATCAAATGAGTTAGTATGATGAAGATACAACCATTTGAAGTGACACAAGCAGTGAGTGACATAACAGAATAGAGTATGGAGCCGACTGTTAGTATTTTGGTTAGCGGTTATAATATTATTTTGTAAAGGCTATGCACCTAAGGTATTTGTGTTGTAAATATGTAAATCTAATTGTATGTAAACACACTTAAGCCAATTCATTTGGAAGTGTTGTATGTAATTAGTTATAGGCCGACTTAGTGAATAATTTTGTTTGCGCATATAAATAAGACATGTGGCTTTGTATTTGAGAATGACATGAGATATAGAGTTGATAAAAGAAAAGAAGAAGTATGTGAAGAGAAGTCAGTATGATATAGAGCTTTACAAGAGGTTAAAACATCAACTCACAAAAGGAACTGATCAGAAAAGTAGTGTCACAACAACAGTTCACCTTGCATATATAGTGTGTATCTGATATCCAAAAGGTTGTAGCCTTCACCATTTGAGCAGTAAGCTCTAGGATAGTGTGTCCTCACCCCTAATAGGGTTAATTTTAAAAGACTCCTAATGGGGTCTGACCCTTAACACGGTCATTGTACTTAAAGCATTGTAATGACAACTCCTAATAGGGCTAAGGAACATTAACATGTTCATAATACACAAGTACAATTATTAGTGGGCATTATATGTGGTTGAACGTGGACCTCTAATCCAACTACACATGCAACATAGTCATTACTCATACAATCAAATTATGAGAATGAGTATGGATTACTCAATTTGAAATTCATGGTGAAGCGACCTGTTGCCTCCTAATTAATCAGGGTGTTTAATTACTCTCAGATTGGAGAGCCAACAACCATAAGACCAAGTTAATATGGAGCATTTGAAAACTAGAATGGTAAGCAAAGTACAATTAATCTAAGATGAAAATGTAGTTTGTAATCTAGAATGAAATGCAGATTTTAATCTAATAACTTGAAAGTAAATATGAAATGGAGATTCTAGTCTAAGAAAGCTTGAAAGAAAGATGATAATTAACTAATAGCAAGTAAGAAAATTAATCTAAAGATGCAATTAACACTAAAATGAGAGCGAACTAATTAATGCATTGAGCTTTGAAAATATGAAATAGTTGAGACAAAATTTTTCTATAGTCTATGTGCTTTCAAATTGCTCTCTTTTCAAATGAAGGAGAAGGTTCAATATGTAGACAAACCTGGAAGAGGAATGAATAGTTTCTTGATTCGAAATGGTTGACTCTTCATTCCCAATTGAGACAAAAAACCATGAATTACTTAATTAAAAGAATGTTTATTGCCACATATGGGTGACCTTTCGATTATTTTGAATTATTAATTCAAATAAGAGTGTCCATTCAAATAATCAAGCAATTTATTAATTCCTTTTATGGGTATTTAGCTAAAGGGGGTAGATTTTAATTTAATTTAAAGCACTTAGGACTTTAGAATTAAATTAATTTATCATAGGGATTATTTAGCTAATAAAGTCGAATACTTAGGAATTAATTATAGTGTGAGATTAATGCAAATTAGGGTTTTTGCAATTGACATCAAGTCAAATAAAGTCA